>CAUDMG010000485.1:742500-1172500 GCA_958450375.1 Homarus gammarus | reverse complement strand
CAAGTGAAATGAACTAGGGTTCCTAATCTTCAGGTGACCCGTTGAAAATATATATATATAACTCTTATACTTTCGCCACGTCTGAAAAGGTAGAGGAGTTTTGGTTGTCATAATCTGGCCGTGTTGCCGTCAAGTACCCTTAAGGGCTCCCCCGGTTAAGGGAAAAGGCCATCATTTGGGTGAAAAGTTTTACCCATCAGAGGCTAACAGAAGCGTCATCACAGGAGTACCATCAAAGGAGTGCCATTATAGAGAGCCATCACAGAAGTGCCATCATAGAAGAGCCATCACCGTAGTGCCATCAGATGAGTGCCATTAAGGAGAGCCATCACAGAAGTGCCATCATAGAAGAGCCATCACCGTAGTGCCATCAGATGAATGCCATTATAGAGAGCCATCACAGAAGTGCCATCATAGAAGAGCCATCACCGTAGTGCCATCAGATGAATGCCATTATAGAGAGCCATCACAGAAGTGCCATCATAGAAGAGCCATCACCGTAGTGCCATCAGATGAGTGCCATTATAGAGAGCCATCACAGAAGTGCCATCATAGAAGAGCCATCACCGTAGTGCCATCAGATGAATGCCATTATAGAGAGCCATCACAGAAGTGCCATCATAGAAGAGCCATCACCGTAGTGCCATCAGATGAATGCCATTATAGAGAGCCATCACAGAAGTGCCATCATAGAAGAGCCATCACCGTAGTGCCATCAGATGAGTGCCATTATAGAGTACCATTACAGGAATATCATCATAGGGCGCCATCACAGTAGTGCCATCAGAGGAGTGCCATTATAGAGAGCCATCACAGACGTGCCTTCAAGAAGCGCCATCACCGTAGTGACATCAGATGAGTGCCATTATAGAGTGCCATCACAGAAGCGCCGTCACTAGAATGTTATAAGAGAATTACACACACACACGCGCCCGCGCTCGTAGGTATGACGTTACACTCGAACCATATATATATATTTATAAATAGTCCCATCTTCATCTTGTATAAACAGGTAAAAAATATAAAAAACACATCAAGGGAGTAAGAGGAGGATGGTCGTCGCCTCCAGCCAATAGAAGAAAAAATCGACGTAACCGAATCATAGAAAAGTTTTAGCTAATATCTAAAAAACGGTACCTTGTTATAGTGACCTTTGACCTTATTATCCTGACCCCTGACTTGATTAAATCTGACCATATTACCCTGACTTCTGACCTTGTTATCGTGACCCCTGACTTGATTAAATCTGACCATATTACCCTGACTTCTGACCCTGTTATCGTGACCCCTGACTTGATTAAATCTGACCATATTACCCTGCCTTCTGACCTTGTTATCGTGACCCCTGACTTGATTAAATCTGACCATATTACCCTGACTTCTGACCTTGTTATCGTGACCCCTGACTTGATTAAATCTGACCATATTACCCTGACTTCTGACCCTGTTATCGTGACCCCTGACTTGATTAAATCTGACCATATTACCCTGACTTCTGACCTTGTTATCGTGACCCCTGACTTGATCAAATCTTACCATATTACCCTGACTTCTGACCTTGTTATCGTGACCTCTGACCAACCATAACAACAATAATAATGAGCTTTCAGATACACCGTCCCAAAGTCCTTATTACATTAAAGGAAGTTTGAAGGAGGTAAGTGAGTGTTCCTAACGTTGTAGAACACCTGTAATATATTGGTTCACTGATTAACACACCTAGGCAAGTTAGGGTGTTAAATTAGGTTAGGTTGGCTTGGCTTAATTTAGGTCAGCTTAAGGTAGTGAATCTTAAAGTGAACTACGCTGGGGTGCCTATTCTTCAGGTGCTGCCAGCATGACCCTGACCTATGATGACGCACTACGACTCTCACACTAATGAGTAGAATGTGAGAGCTACAGCTATCTGCCTTCAGAAGGTAATCGGCTTACAAACACACACACACGCGAGAGAAATAAACAGATCTTCCCAGGGCAAATATACTCTGTTGAATAAATCTACACAGACAATCAGACAATCAGATAGTGTGGCACGCTCCATGATAATCAGAAATGGAGAAAAAAGAAATCTGAGTTTGTTTTGGCTTTATGCTTACCTAACTCACACAAGGTCAACCATTACACACACACACATACACACACACACACACACACACACACACACACACACCTCAGCTCATATCCATGCACTAGAACTCTCTACTTTGAAGCCATTTGGTTACAACACTCGTTTCCCATCCCTAAGTTCCCTGGTTCACATACGGGGGCGCCTACAGTCGACCCAGTTTTGAATGGGTACCTTTGTATATTTGGGAGGTTGAGTGTCATCCCGGTCACATTACCTCCTTATGCACCGAGGCAAAGTACTGTATATGAGTCCCACTTCATCACTTCTCTTCACCTCACAGGGTCGTCCTCTACATCGAGCTAACATCGTGGAGAGTAAACCTACCCTCACGTTACTGCAGCTGGACTATAGGGACGGAGGCCTGTACACCTGCCTAGCCTCCAACTCTGAGGGTGATGGACAGAGCAACGCCGTTGGTCTACATATTGACTGTGAGTACCTGCTGACGGTGGCTGACGGTATATTGACTGTGAGTACCTGCTGACGGTGGCTGACGGTATATTGACTGTGAGTACCTGCTGACGATGGCTGACGGTATATTGACTGTGAGTACCTGCTGACGATGGCTGACGGTATATTGACTGTGAGTACCTGCTGACGGTGGCTGACGGTATATTGACTGTGAGTACCTGCTGACGGTGGCTGACGGTATATTGACTGTGAGTACCTGCTGACGGTGGCTGACGGTATATTGACTGTGAGTACCTGCTGACGATGGCTGACGGTATATTGACTGTGAGTACCTGCTGACGATGGCTGACGGTATATTGACTGTGAGTACCTGCTGACGGTGGCTGACGGTATATTGACTGTGAGTACCTGCTGACGATGGCTGACGGTATATTGACTGTGAGTACCTGCTGACGGTGGCTGACGGTATATTGACTGTGAGTACCTGCTGACGATGGCTGACGGTATATTGACTGTGAGTACCTGCTGACGATGGCTGACGGTATATTGACTGTGAGTACCTGCTGACGATGGCTGACGGTATATTGACTGTGAGTACCTGCTGACGATGGCTGACGGTATATTGACTGTGAGTACCTGCTGACGGTGGCTGACGGTATATTGACTGTGAGTACCTGCTGACGATGGCTGACGGTATATTGACTGTGAGTACCTGCTGACGATGGCTGACGGTATATTGACTGTGAGTACCTGCTGACGGTGGCTGACGGTATATTGACTGTGAGTACCTGCTGACGATGGCTGACGGTATGTTGACTGTGAGTACCTGCTGACGGTGGCTGACGGTATATTGACTGTGAGTACCTGCTGACGGTGGCTGACGGTATATTGACTGTGAGTACCTGCTGACGGTGGCTGACGGTATATTGACTGTGAGTGCCTGCTGACGATGGCTGACGGTATATTGACTGTGAGTACCTGCTGACGATGGCTGACGGTATATTGACTGTGAGTACCTGCTGACGATGGCTGACGGTATATTGACTGTGAGTACCTGCTGACGGTGGCTGACGGTATATTGACTGTGAGTACCTGCTGACGATGGCTGACGGTATATTGACTGTGAGTACCTGCTGACGATGGCTGACGGTATATTGACTGTGAGTACCTGCTGACGGTGGCTGACGGTATATTGACTGTGAGTACCTGCTGACGATGGCTGACGGTATGTTGACTGTGAGTACCTGCTGACGGTGGCTGACGGTATATTGACTGTGAGTACCTGCTGACGGTGGCTGACGGTATATTGACTGTGAGTACCTGCTGACGGTGGCTGACGGTATATTGACTGTGAGTGCCTGCTGACGATAGCTGACGGTATATCCTAGCTGTGGTTTTCATCCCTGGGGTATTCTTTTTCTGTGGTCTTTCTATCCTATAATTTTATCCTACCATAGAATTAATTCCTCTAACCACAAACAGAATCTCAAGAAGTTAACACAGTTTTAAACTACACCTTTATACTACAAAGTCTTAAAGAACCCAACAAAGTCTTAAGGAACCCAACAAAGTCTTAAGGAACCCAACAAAGTCTTTAGGATTCAATGAAGTCTTAAGAATTCAAAAAAATCTTAAGAACCCAACAAAGTCTTAAAGAACTCCCTTACACCTCAAAGATTTTACTCTCTCAGCGTCACCATTAACAAGATGCTCTCTCAAGGAACACACACACACACACACACACACACACACATACACACACACACACACCAGACTTTCTCATGTGTACCTGTACTTAAATATATTCCCCTTTCACGCTATTGATAACTTTCTAAACGCTTTCACTCCTACCACTGAGAAGAAAGAAAGAAAGTATATCTCGAGAGCTTCTTCTTCTCAAAGAGACTTGCGACATACATTCAGACGGGTGTTTACTCTCTGGCAATGGGAATTTAGTTTATATTATTTCTCTTATGGGATTTTGCTATATTTTGAGGTGAGTTTTGTGTAGTAAATATATTTTTGATGTGGATGGAGTATTGATTATTATTATTATTATTATTATTATTATTATTATTATTATTATTATCATTAATGTATTATTACTGCTCTCTCTCTCTCTCTCTCTCTCTCTCTCTCTCTCTCTCTCTCTCTCTCTCTCTCTCTCTCTCTCTCTCTCTCTCTACTAATTACGGTGTCCGTCTCTCCCTCACACAGATGCCCCGGTGTGTGAGTGGGAAGGAGCGAAGGAGGTGTTGGCGGTGGTGGGGGAGAAGGTGGAGATAGAGTGTCGTGTGAGAGCCTCTCCCCCACAAGTCACCTACACCTGGGAGAGCGTCACCTACACCTCCAACATGGACCAGGTGAGTTATCCCTACCTGTTGAACCTGTAGGTGATGGCAGGAGGAGGAGGGGGAGAAGGAGGAGGAGGAGGGAAGGTGGTGATGAGGGGAGATGATAGAGTGAGGATAAGGGATGCTTAGTGAGGTTGATGGTGATGATGGGGGTAAGCTGGTATAGTGATGGTGATACAATAATCTAGGGAAATAATATAGCGATGGTTATGGTGAAGATACTGATCATATTATAGTTAATAAACGTGGCATAGTAATAGTGACACAGACGACTCACCAACACAGATACGGTCGCCACTACACCACGGAGACGAAGGGTTGACGTCCGTTGGTTGGGCCGTGGCTGACAACACTACCAGCGGGACTCAACGGGCCGAGTGTCAGCCCAGCAACGAGGTGGGGCCAGCTGACAGACCTTGCCTCTTCACCATCCTCCTCGTCGGTAAGTGCTGACAGCCAGGCAATAGTTTTTCTCACCAAGTTGATAAATCTTGCTGTTGGTGAGGTGTCTTGGCCCTCCCCACTCAATACCCTGCCGCGAGAATCGAACCAGCTGCCGTTAGGTCTCGAGTCGAGCGTTATAACCACCCAACCACATCACTTTATCATAACTAACTAAACTTAACCACCTTATAGATGACATAGACGAATGATTAGATAAAGATATGATGCGAGATAAAGAAACACAATTCAGATGAGAGACAGACTGAAATAAACTGATATACACAATAGAGAGATACATACTAGGTCAAGGTTATATAATGATAAAACACTGACTATCTTCTCTTGCACACAATTTTCAACCTTCTTTCTTCTTCACTACTATTCTCAATCTATATATCTACATAGTGAAATTATCCGACTCACACAACTCATAACTCACAAGCTTATAAATGGATAAATACTGAGAGAGGAAAATTAAAGGTTTGGTTCAATTTTCTTCACACCGCCTCTATTTTTTTTTTTTTCCCTCCAAACAATCATCCTTTACAAGAGCAATTTCCGTGGAATGATGTTTTCGTAGTTATGGGCTGGTATCCTACTCCTGCCTCAGCTTTATAAACAAGATCCAATGGCCTGGCGTTAACGATGGCAAGCTGGCGTATCAGTAATCGCGCCAAGCTTCCAATTCCGAGTCCCTGAGGGCTTTAAGCATCACTGGGAAAGGAAATGTTGGATTGAGATCTTAGTTGAAGTTAACCTAACCTAACCTAACCTAACCTAACCTGTAATAATTTATGCTATATGTATGTGTTTCCTTCTTCAAAGCTGTTCGAAGATCCACACACACACACACACACACACACACACACACACTTATATGGTCACACATCAATATTTTCTCTTCCTCTTTACCAGATGAACCGAGTGAGTTGATTGGCTGTTTCTACCATGACGTCACTACAGACTCTGCTGGTGTTACGTGTTCTCCTGACATCACCACGAGTCAACTCAAACAGACCTATCATATTGAGGTGTGTCCCAGTGATTTTTTTTTCTCCTAGGACTAACAAGTGTGTTATAAAATATCCATTGTTATTGGATATTTTGTTGTTTTGGTACTGATTATCCATTGTTTTTTTATTATTGGTTAGGTTAGGTTAGGATAGGTTAGGTTTGGTTAAGGTACGTGATATGTAGAGTTAGATTAGATAAATTATTGATAAAGTAACATTAAATTTGATTAACATAACATCAGGAAAATTAACCTTAAAGAGTAATTAACTGTGGGGGGGGGGGGTGTTAATCTTCAGGTGAGGCTTAATATCTCCAACAGGTAGATAGAACAGTGGTAGACCATCCCTCTCTGTGGCTCATCCCTGAAAAAGATTAAATTTCCAGATCATTAACCACACAGTTTGTTGAGGTACCAATTACGGGCACTTAGTGTTATTGAAGCCAGGTGAACAAGACGGAGTGGTTGTTATAGGTGTATGGGTTATAGGTGTATGGGTTAGAGGTGTATGGGTTATAGGTGTATGGGTTATAGGTGTATGGGTTATTGGTGTATGGGTTATAGGTGTATGGGTTATAGGTGTATGGGCTATAGGTGTATGGGTTATAGGTGTATGGGTTATAGGTGTATGGGTTATAGGGTTATAGGTGTATGGGTTATAGGTGTATGGGTTATAGGTGTATGGGTTATAGATGTATGGGTTATAGGGTTATAGGTGTATGGGTTATAGGTGTATGGGTTATAGGTGTATGGGTTATAGATGTATGGGTTATAGGGTTATAGGTGTATGGGTTATAGGTGTATGGGTTATAGGTGTATGGGTTATAGGTGTATGGGTTATAGGTGTATGGGTTATAGGTGTATGGGTTATAGGTGTATGGGTTATAGGTGTATGGGTTATAGGTGTATGGGTTATAGGTGTATGGGTTATAGGTGTATGGGTTATAGGTGTATGGGTTATAGATGTATGGGTTATAGGGTTATAGGTGTATGGGTTATAGGTGTATGGGTTATAGGTGTATGGGTTATAGGTGTATGGGTTATAGGTGTATGAGTTATAGGTGTATGAGTTATAGGTGAATGGGTTATAGGTGTATGGGTTATGGGTGTATGGGTTATGGGTGTATGGGTTATAGGAACATGGGTTACAGGTGCAGGGAGTTAAAGGTATACAGGTATAAGGGTTACAGGTACAGTAGTTACAGATACAATGAGTTACAGGTGTGTGAGATGGAATTGGGAAAGGGAGATAGAGATTCAATATTGACCAAAGGTAGAGCTTGACAACAACAGGTGTTACAGGTGGTAGGCGCCACTAACAACAGGTGTTACAGGTGCGGGAGGGGTCGGTGGTGGTAGCGGCATACAACAACACAGAGCCCAGGTTCAACCTCACCTCACTGGCGCCAGGACGAGACTACGTGCTGGCCTTGTACGCCAGCCACGCCAAGGGCCGCGGCCACCAGACCACCTTGTTGATGAAGACCCACACACCCAAGGCGGAGCAGGTGGCACCTGAGAGGGTGTCCGTCAACTGTGAGTGTGTGTGTGTGTGTGTGTGCGTCAGGTAGTCATTAAAAGACATGAGCGTCAAAATTAATAGAAAACTGATAGAGGTAGTGTAATAAAATTTATAAAATAAAAATAAAATTGGTTTAAACGTTAAAATAAACTAGGAGAGAGAGAGAGAGAGAGAGAGAGAGAGAGAGAGAGAGAGAGAGAGAGAGAGATAAACACAAGAACCTCCGACTGAGAGCCAAAAATATGTCGTCTCTTCTTCAAGCAGTGAAAACTCCGAGCGAGGAAACCCCGCCACCCACGGAGTCTCCACGCAACAACGGAGGTACGCCCGTGAGTGTGGTCGTCTCTGGCGTAGTTGTGGGCGTGGTGGTGGGCGTAGCAGTGGTGGTAGCGGGCGTGGTGACCTGTAGAGCTCGTCGTTCTCAGAGTTCGTCCCCCGGCAAAGCTCACCAGTACCACAATGCCTCAAGGAACTCGCTACTGGAGCTGCCTCAGAGTGCAATGTACCAGTCTTGTACTAGTCATCTGTCTCACGGTGAGTTATCCTTACAATGGTGTGAGTTTTTATATTTGGTCATCATTACTGTAATAAAATCCTACACAAGACATCCTTCCTGTCATAAATCCTACAAAAACTACCCTTCATTGTCACAAATCCCACATAAACCATCCCTTCCTGTCATAAATCCTACATAAACCATCCCTTCCTGTCATAAATCCTACATAAACTACCCGTCCTGTCATAAATCCTACATAAACTACCCGTCCTGTCATAAATCCTACACCAGCCATCCTTCCTGACGAGTCTATCCCGTAACAGTCCAATAAAAAGTACTGATGCATTAAACGGGTCAATGAGATCGGCCAGGAAAAACGAGGAAGGAAGAGAGAGAGGGGAAGAGGAAGAGTAACGGAGGAGAAAGAGAAATGGAGGAAGAAGAGAAACGGAGGGAGAAGAGAAATGGAAGGGGATAAGAAAGGGGGAGAAGAGAATTGGAGGGGGAAGAGAAGCAGAGGGGAAAGATAAAGGGAGGTAAGAAGAGAAAGGAGGGGGGAGATAAAGGGAGGAAGAAGAGAAAGGAGGGGAAAGATAAAGGGAGGAGAAAAAGAAAAGGGAAGGGGAAGACACACAGAGGAAGAAGACAATGGCTGGGAGAGGAGAAACGAAGGGAGAATAAAATTGGTGAGAGAATGGATAGATAAAGCAGGGAGGAGAAGGAGGAAGAGAAAGGGAACGCACAAAAAATAGACTATAGGAAGCAAGGAGGAAGGAGGAAACGAGAGACCGGAGAAGGGAGAAAGTACAAAAGACGAAGGAAGACGGAATAAGGAAGATAAAGGAGAAAGGAGGAAGGATAGAGAGAGAGAGAGAGAGAGAGAGAGAGAGAGAGAGAGAGAGAGAGAGAGGCGTGACAAAAGGTGTAATTGTACCTTAAATAGCAAATTACCTGATAATTAAATAGCAAATTACCTAATTATTAAATAGCAAATTACTTGAATATTATCCCATTTTTTCAATAATTAATTACTATTCTATTGTTAATTATAAGAGTTAATTAAATGTTTCACCTGTAAATAAGACACCCCAGCTTATTTCACCTGTATATTAGACACCCAAGCTTATTTCACCTGTATATTAGACATCCAAGCTTATTTCACCTGTAAATTAGACATCCAAGCTTATTTCACCTGAAGCTTGAATACCCGAACGTTATCTGGGGAGATTTAGGTTAAGTTAACTAAGGTTAACTTGGGTTAGGTTAATTTAGGGTGGTTAATCTTCAGGTGAAATAACCAAATCCCAAAGAGTTAGCTCCTAGCCTCCGTCAACTGTGTGTGTGTGTGTGTGTGTGTGTGTTATAAGTTCTCTCATCATAAATGTTCGTGTCTTGATCAAAGTCTTTTCTTAGGTACAACTCTTCAATAGTTTTTGTTTTAAAGATGTAAAGTCACTCTGACAACATTATCAATATTCTCTAGAGTCTGTTGTCAATTTCGAGAGGTTTAAAACTCTTGTAGATTTCTATACACTGAGACTCATTGACTTGTCTTCATGTTAGACTTATACAACTTTGAACCTGAAGAATTGTTGTAGTTCATGTTTTAAAAGTCTGGGAACATGAAGATACTTGTTGTTGTTGTTGTTGTTGTTGTTGTTGTTGTTATTATTATTATTATTATTATTATTGTTATTATTATAATTATCACCATCATCATCACCATTATCACCATTATCACCATCATCATCACCATTATCACCATCATCATCATCATCATCACCATTATCACCATCATCATCACCATTATCACCATCGTGCACCAACACATCCCCCTGCACCATAACAAACACCAATAACTAGACTCTCCACCCTGACAGTTTTTATCGACTGCAGGCACAAGTGGCCGTGATGAAGGCCAATATGTACATATTTCAAACTATCAGTCCCCACAAACTATTCCCTTTTAAAAAGTTTATGTTTTCTGATTCTGTCAGCTGAAACTGGCTGGCTGCTTATTCTGGAAACACGAAATCAGTGACATGTTTCAGGAACTAGGAAGCGGGTATGGGCAAAATAGTTTAGGACTGACTCAACTCTCTCTCTTGTCAACATAAACAAAAGTAGGGAGATTTTTGGGCTTTCACACACACACACACATACACACACACACACACATACACACACACACACACATACACACACACACACACACACACACACACACACACACACTTCCCTCAGCCTTCATAGGGTAAGGACGTGTGTATTCGGCGCTGCCCGCTCACGCGGCCGTGGTCTCTTGATCATGGAGACAGCTGCCAGCCCGGTGTGTCGGGCCCTCCGCTCCCCATCTCCTCCTTCCCATCTGGATTTATCAACATCCTCACACCAACAGTACAGTGCAAAGATTGACGATTAACCCACAAGTGATATACAAAAGTGGCAATTTCAACTCGAAGGAAAAGCACAAAAACACAGCAATACTGATTGTGGCTGGATCTGACCTGACCTCACGGCTTCACCTGACCTAACCTGAAGGATGGAGCACACCTGCATTGCCCCAAGCTACTGTCCTGGCCACTTGGCTACACACCTGCCCAACCGCATCCAGCCCATAAGAGCACGAACTGACTGCTACAAGAACAGCGCAGTCTCAACCTTTTTAAAAATCATCAACACCTAATTATTATATATCATATTTGTATCACTTATGTTACTTGTACATCATTAGTAAATCAAGAGAACCATTCCCCAATTATGTAATTGTATATTTTCAGCCTTCTGGCTGCCATGCTCTTTCAATAAACCGTTAATTATTATTAATATTATTATTATTACACACACACACACACACACACACACACTACATCAAGGTTTATCATAAGATCCCCTTTGTGTTCAGTTTGTCATATACACAGTGACATGTCACAGTTCACTTTGTTCAGCAGAAATAATGTTGTTTTTCGTTAAATTACTTTAACATTTTGCTTTGACAAGTAAAAAGATAGATGTAATTAAATCTAACAGCCGACATTGATCGTCCCCTCAGTGTGTGTGTGTGTGTGTGTGTGTGTGTGTGTGAGTGTGTGTGTGTGTGTGTGCGTGAGTGTGTGTGTGTGTGTGAGTGAGTGTGTGTGTGTGTGTGTGTGTGTGTGTTGTGTGTGTGTGTGTGTTATTAATGTTTGTAAGTAAAGTACTTACATGTGGGTTAGTATTAACGAGAATAGTTGTATTGTATTTACCTGTGTTTGCTGATACACCTGTAAACTAATTACCTCCGTCTCACCCAGACCTGCTGACGACGTTCGCGCCGGGACCCGTGGTAGTGACGCAGGTGACGTCAGCCAGGTCCTCCAAGAGACCTTCTCCACTCCTACGGAAATCCTCCACCCGCAGCGCTCCTGGGGGAACCTCTCCCAGGGGGATGCGCCCCAGAAGCGCCTCTTGCCGTGGGGGTCCTGTACACGTAGTGGAGGTGGAGGCTGATGACATCACTACCCCCAGAGTAGAGATTCAGTCCCCCACCAGGATGTCGCGTCTCAGTTTGCAGGCTGAGGCGTTCAAGCTCCGCCGCGAGTCTCCTCCGCGTTTGTCTATTCATCGTGAACCCCTGCAGCAGAAACAGCCAGAACCCCAGGCTGACCCACTTCATCATCCTCTTGCGAGTCCTCAGGGGGAAGTCCATCCTGACCCTCCCCAGCTCCACGCTACGTCCCAAGTTCATCTGTCACCCCAGTCATTCTCAGTAGCACCCCAACATGTTCATCCCTCGACACAGTCACGCCTCTCACCCCAGCCTTACGATGCCGTCACCCAACAGCATCTTCACCCCCAGGTTCACACTGTCACTCTCCCTCACACTATACCACAGATAACGCTCACTCCTCAAGCTCACACTGCCACTCTGCCCCAGAATACATCCCAGGGTGTCCCGACCTCACAGTCCCACACTGGTGACGTTGCTCATACTTCCTCCCATTTGCATACGTCAACGCTGCCACGTCCTGGCCTTCAGAAGTACGGTGGTGCGCCTAAACGCTCAGACTCCCCGGGTCGGTCATCGCCCGTAACCCGTACTGGCACTCCTCCCCACAACGCCGGCATCGCGCAAATCACCTCCACTCTCCCTCGTAATTCCACCCTCCTACATACCGACTCCCTCCCACACATCAATCCTATTCCACACACTGCCACTCTCCCACACACGGCGACACACTCACACCCACGTACACACGGGGGGACACACACACACACGGGTACACGTCCCTACACGGGTACACTGTCGCGTCTGGCATCTCAGGTTCACTCTCCTGCTCAAGATTACTCATCCTTGCAGCAGCAGTCTCATCTCCCCTCCCAGCACCTCCCAGGGCACCACCTTCCCCAGTCCCCCACGGGAGACTCCCAGGTGGACCAATCCCCCCACCTCTCCCCCCACCCTCATATGGAAGCACCACCTACAATACATTGTAGCTCACCTGAACGTGCTTCAATAAAACTTTATCCAACTTTTCGGTAGTCTGGCTGTTCATTATCCTCACTACCCATATATAACCCAGTGACAGTCGTGTTATGGTGCCTCGGCAACAGTCTACTTTAGCTACACCATCTTATTAACTCCAGTTTTCACCTAACTATAGAGAAGAGAAAGTTGCTCCAATTACCGAGGTTTGTTGATATTTCCAGGTTGTGAGGGAACAATCTACCCGCCTCTCACTCCCCACATTCCTTCACTATGGTAACCAGACACAAGAACCTGAAAATAGTTTGCTACTCCTATCCTTCTGTCACCAAGAGAACTAACTATCTCGTTAATCTTGAGCTTTGATCGATCGTAACCAAAGGAGAAATGGAGAAGAAAGTTTAGAGGCTCACAGACGACGTTAAATTAGTCTAATCTAGAAGTCTGAAGGCCATTATGTCGCACGTGATTGAAGACCAGTATCTGATCAGAACAAAAAGTTAAGAGGATCTGTTGAAATAATCCTTTGTGCCTTTAACTTATATAGAGTGAATGATATAAGTTACTATCCATGGCTCTAAGGGGACTCACGAGGACTAATTGATGAGGTTGGAGATAATTACTTCAAGTAACTCTAAGTTAGAGTGTTGGGAGACAAACAGACCTGAACTGAAACTACCATTTTTGTGTTTTCTTTTTTGACAATTTTGAAGAATTAAGTGTTGTAATATTTGTATTAATCTACATAATATCCTTCAGATTAGAATTCAACTTGGAAGTGAGATTCAGTTAAGTGTGTGTGTGTGTGTGGATGGAGAGAGAGTAAGGTTGATGATGGCCGAAGCGATAAAAGGTGAGTGTTGTGCAGGTGGAGGTAATTGATATGCAAAGTGAAAGAGGTTGAGAGCGGGAAGAAAGACGGCTGGGACACCGCCACCAGTAATGAGTAATTAGCTTAAGTGCGATCTGTCCACCACTACACGGGGACTGGAGCTGAACTGAGGACAAAGACGAAGTGAGAGAGAGAGAGAGAGAGAGAGAGAGAGAGAGAGAGAGAGAGAGAGAGAGAGAGAGAGAGAGAGAGAGATATGAATTATTAACGTGTACCATTAACAATCTCCTGCCAAAATACCAGGAGAGACGGACTTGTCATCCTGTGGTGAAGAGAAAGAGGGAAATAAAGAGAGACAGAGAAGGAGACAGAGAGACAGACGGAGGAGGAATCATCAGTCCACATCCTCGATTAATGACGACCATTATGCTTCTGGCACGACGGAAAGCTTGAGTGGTTGGTGAAATTTCAGAGAAGTAATTAGCAAAACTCATTGAGGCCATCTCAGTGATCCACGCCGCCCTGCCAAATGGTGTGAGGATTTACTGGCTGGAGAGAGAGGCGTGAGAGGAGACGACAGAGTGGAGAATGAGGGAGGTGGTGCAGGGGGCGCAGAAGAAGGAGGTAGTGAGCTTTTGATCCTGCAGAAGAGGTGGTTAATGGTAAGGGGTCGCTGGCATCTGTTTAGTATTTACTGAAACCTTAAAGACTCGTCTCTTATGTTTGTGTTGTCACTCAGAGGCTGGTAAATATAATACGAGGTTTTAATGAATTTATTAGTAGTAGTAATAGTAGTAGTAGTAGTAGTAGTAGTAGTAGTAATAATAGTAACGAAGCCCGTGTGGACGTCAGTGCTCGAGGATTCTGGACGCGGGGACAGCGAGCTTTCTTCGACATCAGGATTTTTTATCCCATGGCCGCATGTCACCGTAACCTAGCTCTCGACGCTGCACATAGGAGGAACGAGAACGACAAGAGAAGGGGATGTAGGGAGAGAATTCAAAACGTTGATCAAGGCAGCTTCATTCCTCTAGTGTTCACAACCTCTGGTGGGATGGGACCAAGTGCAAGATGCTTCTACGCCAGACTCGCGGAGGTGATCTCCGAACAGAAGCAGCAGCCCAGAAGTTATGTTACAGCCTGGATGAGATGTCGACTGTCTTTCTCTCTCCTTCGGTCGGCTTTGCTCTGCCTCAGGGGAACGAGAGCTTCTGCCCCAACTCCGACAACTGCTGCAGATATTGACTATGAGGCTACAGTCACTGAATGCCGCATAGATCTGCGGCTCAACTAATTTAACACAGATAGGATAGCTACTTATGTATGAGGATATTTAATATTAAGATAATTAAATGGTGGCGAAGGTGTGGCTATTGGGGGAGGCTGGAGGCCACGTTAAAAAAAAAAAGTAGTAGTAGTAGTAGTAGTATAATGGAAAGTTTTTAAGATAAAATTTTCCAGAATATCAACATTCAGCTATAAATAAGGTACAACTTACCTTCCAGATAACTTAAGAACTATTATACTGAGATGATATTTATAACTTCCATATATAATACTAAGATAATAACTGCTTATAACTCTTAAAGAAAATATATACAATCGTCGAGCCTTCCAGTAAGATGACATTGAATCCTGGTACAATAAATTAATGTAGTTTTGGTGCAGCCTGAGCAGTGAGGGTCGATAAATGACTTTTTTTCCAAGGTAAGTTGAGAGGGTCAATGGAACAAGTCCCTCTCCCGGCCAGAGCTTTTTTCTCCCTTTCTCAAGAGGCGGATGATGGGGACGTGGCGTTACGGATGAGGGAGTGAGAGAAAGAGAAGGAAGAGGGGAGAAATGGATAAATGGAGAAATGGAGAAAGTGAGACAGAGAGGGGGAGGAAGGTAGAAGGATAGAGGGACGAGTACAGAAAGGGAGAAAGAAAAATGAAGGAGGGGGAGAAGGGGATAAAGAAGAAACGATTGACAGACACACAAAGTGAGGAGGAAGAGAAAGGGAGGAATGAATAGAGAGATAGAAAAGAAAACCGATAGACAAGAGGTAAATATTAACAAATGTACAGACAAAAATCAATACGTATAGGAAATAAATGATTAATGCAGAGAGAGAGAGAGAGAGAGAGAGAGAGAGAGAGAGAGAGAGAACACTACAACAGCGCCGCCTCACTGCCAGGTACAACAACCATCTTTGACAGTGAAATAGATAAACAATAAGGCCTCCAGCTTCTTGCTATAAAACTTGACCAACAGATGACAGCAACGATGAAAAGGGTCCCTCTCCAAACTCAATATGGCAACATTTTTTTTTTTTTATCGTATCACTTAAAATATTCACTAACATTTGACGTGCTTCCTTACGCCATCTGTTGGTCGAGTTTCACATCTGGAAGATCAGTGTCAGTAACCAATTTAGGATTATATCTACAGGAAAGACACTGTAGATTCCAAGACACGAGATTTACTGTAATATTCTCTTGTTCTTCATTCTATTCGGCAGTAACGGTTTCAGTGTAGCTTGGGGTGGGGCACACAGATACTTACTAGTGGTTACGTGTAGAAGTGAAGGAGTTCTACTGTTACGAAGACTGAAAAACAAAAATCAGTGGTGGATGTTTGTACAGGTGATGTTGTGACAGAAAATTGATGGCAGACATTCGAACATTTTCACAACTATCGAACCACAGAACTCCAGGGCCCAGCAGAGTGTGTCTAGAGGGTCCACGGCTAAGGATCAATCCATCTTACTCAAGTGCTCAGATATCTTACTATAGACCACCTAATCCATAGGACTCAGGAGGCTGATATCGTACTCAAGGGATAAGAATGACTTGAGTACTATATTAAGAAAAATTAGATGAAATAGAATGGAATAATGAGGAAGGAAGAGAGTAAATACCAATATTATCGATAAAAAGTAGAGTTCTGGATTGCGTCAAGAGGAGAGAGGTAAGGGTGGTGAGAGTGAACTTGTAAAACTTGAAGAGCGAGGCTAAGGCGAGGGATGATTGTTTCGTGTACTGGGTGAGCAAGGCTGAGAGGGGAGAGAGACGAATGGGGGAGAACAAGAGATAAAGATAGAGGAGAGCAGGGAAGAGAGAGGGAGATAATGGTAGGGGAGAACAAGGATGAGATATTAAGATAGAAGAGAACAGGAAATAGAGATAGAGATAAACATAGGAGCAAAAAAGGAGGAGAAAAAGAGAGAGACAGGAACAAATAATGGGGGAAGAAAAAAAGAGAGAGAGAGAGAGAGAGAGAAAGAGAGAGATAGACACAATCAAGGAGGTTAAAGAGATAGGACCGAACAAGGAAGACAGTAAGAAACAGAGAGAGAGAGAGATATAAGCGAACAGGGAGGAGAGAGATAAGAGAGAACAACGAAGAGACAGTTTTGAGATGTTGCGAGATAATTTGTTTATATCGATATATCTCATCTTTGGTTGTTTATAGTTTTTTTTTTATTATTTAACAAAAGATTTGAAAACAAGATAAAAAAAAATATTAAGTATTTTTTTCGCGTCATACGAATGTGTATCTCTGCGTGATATCTCTCTCTCTCTCTCTCTCTCTCTCTCTCTCTCTCTCTCTCTCTCTCTCTCTCTCTCTCTCTCTCTCTCTAAAAAAAGCATTAAACTCTCACTCAGAATTTATTTAATCATCGGCCAGCTTGACCCCGTTACTCCATCTGTAAGTAATTCGAGGAATGATGATGGTTAGTGAGTTTCAAGGCGAACCCGTCCAAAAAATTTAAGATTACTTATATTTCCAAGTTCTTCCTTCAGAATTCATTGTTGCTGTTTTTGTTTTTTGTTTTTTTTTTGGGGGGGAGGGGTGGGGGATAATGACCCTGACCCTTGACCTATGAGTGCCCCCAAAACATATGAATCTTTATTTTTGTGTTAGAAGTTTGTCTTTATTAGCGACAGTCACCTTGAACTATGATCAACAACGTAACAGGTGTCGTTCAGATCACACTAGTTATAAATAATACGTCATGTTTATCCATTTCGAGCCAACACAAACAGACACACGGACGAGGGGAGGGGAGGGGAGGTAACATGATAACAATCTCCCCTACCCAAACAACTCTCGTCATCCAATAGACCATTTCCTCGTTACTCCTACAAACATTTCCTGCTGCCTGATTCAGTGGAGGTATGAGGGCAGGCAGGGAGGCAGCCACCCACGCGCCTATGACCATAACTAATGACAGGTTTACTTGTGCGTCGGGGCGGGTAAACGGCGGCAGCGGGAACAGCATATACTTAGTTAAGTCAACAACCCGGGGAGCCAAGGCCGGCACTACCACCACCCAGGTCGGCCCAGCTCAGTGGTCGGCTGGACGTTGGGAGAACCATTACAACACACAGAAAACGGAGTGTGTCGACAGTATTGAAACTATTATGACGAGAAAAGAAAATTAATTATAACCGTAAGAGTATGTACAAGTTTTAGAGGCAAACTTAAGTGCTTTTATGCAGAAACTATTAATAACAGCAGTGCCTTAGCTGACAAGACACACAAGAGAAGTTGAACTGACTCCTGATAAACTAGTTCGTCTCATAAAGATATAACACAAGGATTAACCTGGTGTTGAATTGCTCAAACATGTGTGTGTGTAGAAACTCTTAAATACATAAGAAAAAAGAACACAAAGAGGCAGAGACAGAAAGAGACAGAGAGACAGAAAGAGACAGAGAGACAGAGAAAGTGGACAAGCTGTGTTGAGAATGATGGCGGAGCAGGTATTGGTGATGACAGGAGAGGCTGAGACACGCAACTAACCAGGTATCCACACAGGTATTATAAATTATCTTCTTCTTACCACACTACTCATTATACTCTGTACAAAAACATCCCCACATCCCTTACCAACACAAAAAAAAACATCCTCATTCTACCTCGTGCCATTACACCAATCACCTTCTGTGGTAAGTTTCATTAGACGATAATAGTGTTTTCTTCCCGACGACAGCATGATAATTATACCCCAAGAGACAACTAACATGATAATTCTACCCTTCATGTAATGGTACCAAAGAGGCTTAGCATAATTATACCCAACATACATAATTCTTTCACTTCGTATATTGGAATTTATGATCTGCGTCTCGTTATATAATTCACCTTTGAGTTGTGTTTATTGTTATTTATTAGAGAGAAAAACGTTTAATTAAAAGATTTATTATATGAAAGGTTTATTATTATTGAGAAAATAAATTAATTTCATTTATTAGTTAAAGAGGAATCCTACAGTTTAGATTTCTTGAAGAATTTTATATTTATTCTTCTTCTTCTTCTTCTTCTTCTTCTTCTTCTTCTTCTTCTTCTTCATCCCTTACTCCTCCTCCTTCTCCTCCTCCTCTCCTCCTTCTTCCTCCTCCTCCTCCTCTTCCTCCTCCTCCTCCTCCTTCCTCTTCCTCCTCCTTTATTCACCGTTACGTTAGCAGTGTGGCAGCAGCTTTAAACAAAACTAAAGGGTGAACTATTTATAAACATTTGTTGGCTACGTTGCTCCTAATCTGTAAAAATGGATCTGATTTTTGTGTGTCTAGATATGTGAGTTGGTGGTGGTTGGGGGTGTTGATTGTGGTGGTAGGGGGGTTGGTGGTGGTGGTAGGGGGTGGTAGGGAGTGGTGATTGTGCTGGTAGGGGGTGATGGTAGGGGTGTTGATGTTCTTTGTGGTGGTGGTAGTAGTGGTAGTAATAATGGTGATGGTAGAAGTAATGGTGATGGTTGTGGTAGTGATAGGGGTGACGGTGTTGGTAATGGTTGTGGTTTCATATGTACAGTCCCCTTCACTAGTGCGTTTACAGGGGCTCGCGAGGTTTTGTGCAGTGTGGCAGTAATAGTAGCAGTAGTAGCCATGATAGTAGTTATAGCAGTAATCGTAGTAGTAGTAGTAGTAGTAGTAGTAGTAATCTTTGTCCCCTTACTCCTACAACATCAGCTGGGGGGGGTCGTCGTGTACGCTGTGTAAGAGGGATATAAATAACTCCCACACAGGCTATATACAGTCAGTCTCTTATAGGTCATCGTAGCTCCCTGGTCCACTCGATCCTTGTACCCCCCCAAAAAAAATTGTAACACTAGTTTCTACATATTTCATTCGGTTATTTCGGTCTTGTGTTTGTCATGACTTTTATAGCTGTGAATGTTTGTGTTTTGAGATGAAGGAAAGGAATGGAAAGTGGGATAATAATAATAATAATAATAATAATAATAATAATAATAATAATAATAATAATAACTTCGTTTCTAATTAAAGGAATTAAATTAGCCATAGTATGAAGACTCAACTTAATAATTAACTGTACAGGAGAAAAAAAAAAGACAAACTTCATATACGTATTAATTTCAGGCATTATTACACTGACGATTTATTAGATATAAATTCTAAGAAATAATTTACGTTTTGCGAATTAATGGAAAACCATGATTCGATTTTGAGATAAGATGACTTGGTAGGTCTCTCTCTCTCTCTCTCTCTCTCTCTCTCTCTCTCTCTCTCTCTCTCTCTCTCTCTCTCTCCACCCTACCTTCAAACCAATCATAGCTCTAAGTAAAAATACAAACACAAGGACATGGATCCGGTTTGGCATATGTTGCAAAAACAACATGAAAGGTGTGTATGTGTGTGTGTGTGCGTGTGTGTGTGTGTGTGTGTGTTAGTGGGCGTCAACAAGCAGGGGAGCGTACAGTGTTTAGCCACACACACAAACGAGGGGAGGGAGAGAGAGAGAGAGACCGAAGAGAGATACAGACCACACACGGGAGGCAAGATGCATATGAGAGAGAAAGAGAGAGAGAGAGAAAGAGAGAGAGAGAGAGAGAGAAGGGGGGGGGGGGTTACCCTGTCACCACACAAGGATGAACCTTATGGTCTACATACACAGAGGAGATTAGGGTTTATACACAGGGAGGAGGGGGTACACCAAAGGGGAAAGAAGAGACACACAGGGGGGGGAGAGGCACAAACACAGGGGGAGGAAAGACAGACACAGGGAAGGAGAGACAAACAGGGAGAAGAGACACCAACACAGAAAGAGAAGAGAGGCACAAACAGGGAGGAGAGAGAGAGACACAAACAGGGAAGACAGAGACATACTCACCACACAGGGAGGATACTAAGGTTGATTAAGGCCATGTTGGATTTTGCAACTCGTAGAATAAAGGTACCGAAACACACTCCAGGTTGGGCCATGCAATTTTATCGTGGAAAAAATGCCTTAAGTTTATTCGATAATCTCAAAATAAAACTTAAGGTGATTGAGAGAATTTAGCTTTTTTTGTCTCGTTGTAAAGATACAGCATTTTTAGTTTGTTTTAGCTTTGATAAATTAGGATGACATTCAGTTTATAAGTCTGAATTTCGATGACTAGGAAGCTACGTTTGCTCTCTCTTCTCGCTTCTTCTCCTCTCTCTCTCTCTCTCTCTCTCTCTCTCTCTCTCTCTCTCTCTCTCTCTCTCTCTCAACCTAAATGTCACTTTTCAATCATGCAAGTAGTGACATCTCAGTGTTTATTTCTTGATGAATGACCAACAGGTGTATAAGTGACGTATCGAGAGCCACTTAAATAACAATAGTACTACAATAATAAACTAATAGGCCCAAGGTTAGGTTTGGTTTGGTTTGGTTTCGTTGAGTTGAGTTGAGTTGAGTTGAGTTGAGTTGCGTTGAGTTTGAGTTATTTTTGGTTAGGTTAAAAAAAGATAACAGGGGAGTGATCTAGTTATGTTTAGACCTTAGTGTATCAGTCAGTTAGTGTGTCAGTTAGTCAGAGTGTGAGTCAGTGAGTCAGTTAATCAGACAATCAGTCAATCAAATAAGACTTTCATAAAAGCTTTGTGAAAGTTAGACTTATACTGTACAATCAATTCTATATTGTATGCCTTCGGTACTCAAGTTGGCTGTGTGAGTGGCTCCGCAATCTACCCTTCTTGTACTGTGAACCTCGCAAAGAACAATGTTATCTTAACCCGTGTAGAGTCAATGTCAGCGTCACCGTCAGAGGTAAACGGCAGATGGTCACTGTAAACCAAACAACGGTCTGGGATTGTTGATTCACGTTTATACGACATGGCAGCTTTAGTTTCCTTGCTCATAGAACTTGTGACGTATGTTTTGCTAACATTCCCCTCGCTGGTCACAATGGTAGAGGATAATTTAAATGGTGTTACGTCCTTACATCACAAATTCAGGGGAATATTTAACGTAGGAACATTTGAGAATCCATCTTTGTGTCGTAGATTTAGTGAGTCAGTAAGATACGTTCTCACATCACCAGTTTAGAGGATAAATTAACGTAGGAACCTTTGAGAATGTGTTGTTTATTTAGAAGAATAACTGGTAAACGATACTTAATGACTTGCCTAGTTGACAGCACCACAAGATTAACAAAACAACACACATACACCAAACTATATTTTTCTTCTTCCCGCGCTTGTCACCCTAACTAGCGTAGTCTCTCCTCCCCCATCACCGTTTTCTGTTATGTTTATGTTGACGTTAAGTGAGAAGAGCTTAAGGAGTTTGTGTTTGTGTTTTTCTTTCTATTTTATCATCCGTTTCTCGTCATGTCTGAGTAATGTCTCTGTCTTCAGTTATTTGGTGTTTGGATTTATAGTTATATTCGTGTTTTATGGACTGTGAGGAGAGTAGAGGTGAAGGAATGTTTGTTAATTGTTCGTCTTTTTCTATTTCTTCTTCTTCTTCTTCTTTCTTCTTCTTCTTCTCCATCATCGTCATCTCCTCACTTACGTTATCAACTCTTCAATATACAATGACGTAATCTCATCAAATCATTATAATTATACTCGGGAACATGATGACTTAATCCAAAGGTATAATGACATTCTCTCCCTATCATCCGAATTATCCTCTCAAGTATGATAGCTTAATCTCTTCTATAAGGCTGTGTTATGGACTTAAACGGTGTCTTGGTATTATGAATGGTATAATTATGTCTCCTGGTTATGGCATAATTGCACGTGTGACAGTTTAAATTAGCTCCTTAAATATGATAGATTTACTCTTCTATGATAGACTGTTTTAACCCCTTGTAGATGGTGTGTGTGTGTGTCTGTGTGTGTGTGTGTGTGTGTAGGGAAAGTGTTAGTACTGGCCGCTAAAACCATCATTATAAAAAAAAACTTGTGTCTCTTAACTTACATACTGTACTGACCGTCCATTCTTTCCCCTTCCAACCACCCATTTTCTGCCACTTCCCCCACCACCACCCCCCACCCACTCCCCCCCCCCCCACCCTCACCACCTACTCTCAGCCACCAGCAGGAAGGAGGAAGAGATAGATAGAAGGAAACTATTATTTATTATAGCAAGATATATATATATTATGGGGGCCGACCCTTACTGTAGACCTGCCCTCACCACCCCCCTCCCCCTCCTCCTCCTCCCTTGTGCTTCCTCACTCAATTACCGGCCCAATAGGGTAGATGGAGGGCAGCATCCTACATCCTATATCCCTCACCCTACATCCTATATCCATTATCCTACATCATATACCCCTTATCCTATTACTACTTCCTTCACTCTACTTCCCTCACCCTACATCCCTCACCCTACACCCCTCACTCTACACCCCTCACCCTACACCCCTCACCCTACACCCCTCACACTACACCCTCACCCTACATCCCTCACCCTACACCCTCACCCTACACTCTCACCCTACACCCTCACCCTACACCCCTCACCCTACATTCCTCACCCTACACCCCTCACCCTACACCCTCACCCTACACCCTTCACCCTGCACCCCCTCACCCTCACCCTACACCCTCACCCTACACCCCTCACCCTACACCCTCACACTACACCCTCACCCTTCACCCTCACCCTACACCCTCACCCTACACCCTCACCCTACACCCCTCACCCTACACCCCTCACCCTACACCCTCACCCTACATCCCTCACACTACACCCTACACCCTCACCCTACACCCCTCACCCTACACCCTCACACTACACCCTCACCCTTCACCCCTCACCCTACATCCCTCACCCTACACCCCTCACCCTACACCCTCACCCTACACCCTCACCCTACACCCCCCACCCTCACCCTACACCCCTCACCCTACACCCCTCACCCTACACCCCTCACCCTACACCCTACATCCCTCACCCTACACCCTCACCCTACACCCTCACCCTACACCCCTCACCCTACACCCTCACACTACACTCTCACCCTACATCCTTCACCCTACACCCCTCACCCTACACCCTCACACTACACCCTCACCCTACACCCTCACCCTACACCCCTCACCCTACACCCTCACCCTACACCCTCACCCTACATCCCTCACACTACACCCTACACCCTCACCCTACACCCCTCACCCTACATCCTCACACTACACCCTCACCCTACACCCCTCACCCTACATCCCTCACCCTACATCCCTCACCCTACACCCCTCACCCTACACCCTCACACTACACCCTACACCCCCCACCCTACACCCTCACCCTACACCCTACACCCCTCACCCTACACCCTTCACCCTACATCCCTCACCCTACACCCTCACCCTACACCCTCACCCTACACCCCTCACCCTACACCCTCACACTACACTCTCACCCTACATCCTTCACCCTACATCCCTCACCCTACACCCTTCACCCTACATCCCTCACCCTACACCCTCACCCTACACCCCTCACCCTACATCCCTCACCCTACACCCCTCACCCTACACCCCTCACCCTACACCCCTCACCCTACACCTCTCACTCTACACCCTCACCCTACATCCCTCACCCTACACCCTCACCCTACACCCCTCACCCTACACCCTCACCCTACATCCCTCACCCTACACCCTCACCCTATACCCTCACCCTACATCCCTCACCCTACACCCTCACCCTACACCCCTCACCCTACACCCCTCACCCTACACCCTCACCCTACATCCCTCACCCTACTCTATCTGCCCCTCTCCAAGATGAGTTTTTAATCACAGAAAGCGAATGATGGACCAATAGCCAACTGGAATTAGGTTAGAGGACTAGTGGTGTCAGGGGGTGTCAGTGGTGTCAGGGGAGTGCTAGCGGTGTGAGGGAGTGCTAGCGGTGTGAGGGAGTGTCAGTGGTGTGAGGGAGTGCTAGCGGTGTGAGGGAGTGCTAGCGGTGTGAGGGAGTGTCAGTGGTGTGAGGGAGTGTCAGTGGTGTCAGGGGAGTGCTAGCGGTGTGAGGGAGTGTCAGTGGTGTCAGGGGAGTGCTAGCGGTGTGAGGGAGTGCTAGCGGTGTGAGGGAGTGTCAGTGGTGTGAGGGAGTGTCAGTGGTGTGAGGGAGTGCTAGCGGTGTGAGGGAGTGTCAGTGGTGTCAGGGGAGTGCTAGCGGTGTGAGGGAGTGCTAGCGGTGTGAGGGAGTGTCAGTGGTGCAAGGTAGTGCTGGTGGTGTCAGGGGAGAGCTAGCGGTGTGAGGGAGTGTCACTGGTGTCAGGAGAGTGTCAGTGGTATCAGTGGTGTCAAGGGAATGTTCATTATTTGGCATAAATTAATTTCACCGACGCAGCCTAACTCCGGGTTGTGTTCATATAGCGAGTGTGAGCCGCGTCTTGAGGCGGATTTAATTCTGCAATTACATTATGGTGACTGTCTTCTTCTTCTTCTTCTTTTTCTTCTTCTTCAATTATCCTTAATTTTATCTTGGTTTCTTGTTGTTGTTATTGTTAATGTTGTTGTTGTTGTTTTTCTTGTACTTGTTCTTCTTTTTCTTACCAAACCTAACCTAACCTAACCCTACCTGCAGTTTGGCCCTGTAAACTCGTGTGTGCCCTGAGGCAGTGAGGCCACCTCCCCCACCCCCCCCCCCCCCTAATAATTAAATTCCACCATCGTACCTTAAAGCTATATTTAATATGCAATAGATCAATTGGTCCTATTAAAAGCCGTTTTTATTTAAACTCTTAAAGGCTTTTGTAACTTCAATAATATTTTAACTTTTCCTCAGGCGAAAAAGAAAAAAAAGAAAATGGTAATAATTTCAACTGTTCTTTCTTCCAGGACATTCAGCTCTCTTGTGTGTGCGTTTGTTTACATCTGAACAACCATAATGATTGTAAACACCTCCAGCAAACACCTGCCGGCCCAACACTTTCCTGACGAACAACATTTCACTCCTGACGATGGCTCGAATATTAAAGAGTTAGTTTTGGAACTCTTTAAGGTATGTTTCTGTTGACTCTTATTATATCTGTTATTAATTGTCTTTACCCACACCTGTACTCGCACCTGTCCACAACACACACCTGCCCCTGACCCCCCCACACACACGCCTGCCATCACACCTTCCCACACAACTTCCCACACACACACCTGCCCCCCACACACACGCCTGCCATCACACCTTCCCACACAACTTCCCACACACACACCTGCCCCCCCCACACACGCCTGCCATCACACCTTCCCACACAACTTCCCACACACACACACACACACACACCTGCCCCCCCCCCCACACACACACGCCTGCCATCACACATTCCGACACAACTTCCCACACACACACACACACACACACCTGCCCCCCACACACACGCCTGCCATCACACCTTCCCACACACACACACACACACCTGCCCCCCCCCCCCCACACACACGCCTGCCATCACACATTCCCACACACACGCACACACCTACCCACACACCTGCTCCTCCCTAGATTAACCAGACGTGTGTGTGTCTTCCAGGCTTGGTGTGGCGGTAAAGGCTCAGAGATTCAAGGAGAGTTAAGACTCCCGGTGAAGGCAGCTAACACCACCAACGCAAGAAAAAAGGTAAACTTTATTTGTCCACAACCAAGGAACGAGTAATTAGTGATGAGTAATTAGTATTGGAGGACTCAGATTCATTAGCACAACTTATCATCATTATTATAACATTTTAACCCACTCTAGAGGTGGTTGGAGACTATGTATAGTGGTAATTTGAAAGACACGAAAAGTTTAACATGTTTGGTTAAAATTGTAAGGTGGAAGTCCATTGATTTTTTTTGGGGGGGGGGGGTGGGAAGAAATATATTTTTTTTTCACTTGAACTAAAAACTAACATATTGAGTCTTATTAATATTTCCTGAATGACATAAAAGACAGAAAAATCAACAATTAAATTAGCCAAAAGATATTGTGGAAAATGAATAAGAAAGACAAAAGAAGAAAACAGATGTAGGAAATAAAGGAAAAAAGATTGAAATTTTGTAATCTTGAAGACATCTTTCATTTTCATTCCTCTCTGGGTAGACGTTAAGAGAGAATTTATTGGCCATATTCTCCATCGCACGTATGTCCCTCTGGAGCAGATCTTATTTTTCCTTTCACTTCTCACCAACCAAGGCAGTAGGGGGATGAATATACATGACCTTACATGACCCCTAAAGATTAAAGGTCAAAGATCAAAGGTAAGTTAATATGACTAGATCTTCTGTTTACCTTCCTCAAATGAGCTACTGCTTTATCTTTCATGGGTAAGTTGTCGGCCACTCACGCCCTGGTGTAGGAAGACTTGTGAGTTAATGGTCCCCTCTGCTGGTCGAGTCATGGAAAATAATAAAGAGATTACCTGATGATTAAACACCCCAGATTATTTCACTTTAACATTAACTACACTAACCTTGACAAAACATAACCTAATTTAACATAACGTAACCTAACCTAACCCCCCCCCCCCCCACCCAGGTTAGCGTTAGGGCAGTGATCAGGTGAGATAAGTCAGGTGAACTCAATAAAACGCTTACCGTTATTAATGAATGTTCTCTACATTCATAACACACAATCATTTAAGAATTACAAACAATTAAGGTCATATATATCAAAACAATCTCGGTCTAACTCCTCAAAATCACAACCAAATATTTAATGTTTCTCATGACCAAGGTATTAATTGAGTGTCAGGTGAGTTCAGGTAATGCTATAAACCACGTGAGGTTCTGTTTACTCCACGTGGCTCTCTTGTTTACACTTCACCGGACAGGAAGTTACTGGCTGGCAACCCCTCTGCTATTCCCTGTGTAAACCTTGACAGTGTGGAGAATCAAACCTTCGTATAGGGATATTCGTGACACTCTGAGGCTCCCACTAATGATAATGAAGCTAAGATACATAATTAAAACGATGGTCAAATCTTTATAATAGTTCTTCTTCGTGTAGTTGTGGTCACCTGAATCGTCTATTGGTGAAAATTACTAAATTTACTTGTGTTTTCTGTCATCTTTCATCTCCTCCTTTTAATAGTTATGGAATGTATTTTATTTCCTACAAATATATGAAAATTTCCACTATTTTTTTTCTCACCCTTATAACTTATTCTTGTTATTGTCCTTTTTTTTCGTTTATTTGTGTTTTTTGTTCTCGTGTATTTGTTTATTTGTTTGTGCACACCTTGGTTACATCGTTGTTGTTGACAGTATAAGACTTGTGTTATTGAGGAATATTTGTCATCCGAGTCTCAACTTCTGTTAATATCCTCAGAGTTCATTAACCTGATACTAGGAATTAACTAACTTTGAGTAAGATTAATGTAATTGGTGTATGTATGTGTGTGTGGGGGGGCGGGGATTTTGTCATTAATTCCACACACACACACACACACACACACACACACACACACACACACACACTACACTAATACACAACGTCATTACTCTACAGACTGTCAGGCTTTGAATCCCACCCAAACATTCAGTCAGTAATGTTGTTTCATATCATGTTACGTTACTGATGGTGTGTATGTGTGCACTGTACCATATCGCGTCTGTATTGTTCTGTATAGCACCATAACACGCACAATATATCACTGCTGTTATATATAGTTAAGTATGATATTATTTGTATGTAGAAAAACGTTGTCAGTATCGCCACTAATTTATCATCCGCTGTTAACTTTGGACTAGGATGATTCAGCCTCATACAGTCATCACTCGCTCTAATTGAACAGAGAATGAATAAGTAACTATCCTCTTTGGCTTATTCATGCAGCTTACAGCCAGAACACCTTTAATAACACACTGAGGCTCTATAGTAACGAGACACCACACTAACTATGAGACACTACTAATAACGAGACACTAATAACGAGACACTAATAACGAGACACTAATAACGAGACACCGATAATACCGAGACACCACTAATAACGAGGCACTACTAATAACGAGACGCTAATACCGAGACACCACTAATAACGAGACACCACTAATAACGAGACACCACTAATAACGAGACACCACTAATAACGAGACACTACTAATAACGAGACACCACTAATAACGAGACACCACTAATAACGAGACACTACTAATAACGAGACATTACTAATAACGAGTCACTAATAACGAGAGACTACTAATAACGAGTCGAGGGTGACACTGTCTTATGTAAAGTAAAATACCTTTAATGATGTTTAGGAGATAATAACATAGGATCAATAAGAAAATAATTAGTTCTAGTACGGGATCCTCTAAGAAACACCTGTATTAATAATGCTACTTACCTGTCTTCATCTAATTAAGAAACAAGTAACATGTTGACCAATTTTAGGGATCTTAAGTTCTTTTTATTGATTCTTAGGAAGTAGTTGTATTTTTTTTTAATTTATTCCAGAAATTTTCGTAGATATTTTCACCTTTGTTATTAATTAATCTACAAGACTATTGTTGTATTTTAGCTACCTGTTGAAATTTAGTTCATTGAAAGATTGTGGAGAATAATATGCCTAGTTTTCCCCACCTTTTTAATTCTAGTTTTTAAGCACAAGTTATATCTATTTTCATCTATAAGTCCTAGTCCTTCAGAAACATCGAAAAAATATTGTATTGTAATAGACGATAAAGATAATAATATGTCTTATGTAAATTGAACTTAAATAATGTTATATTGTCTTAACTGAACTGACTGTAAGAGGGTTTGGGATTTTAAGAAACTTAATTATTTTCGTATTTTAATGAAAGTCCTGAATTTTAGTACTTTCAAAATATCAGGAATTTGTTATATCAAGAAAGTAAATTTTTTGTTATGCTAAGAATTCTAGGATTCTGATATTTCAAGATTTCAAGAATTTTTAAGCTTTGGTATTTTTAAGAATTTCTAAACATTGGTATTTTTCTGAACGCTTTTGTCTTCGGTTTATGAAGTTGTTTGAGGCGGCCACAGCTGATCGAGTGTAAACAAAGGGAAGATACAGAACATCTCCTTGTGTAAATATTTGTCCACTTCAAGCAACATTACCTTCCTGTCATTCATTATTTACTATATTTCTTCAACTAAGTTAAACTAGCCTTACTTAATCTAACATAATTTAACCTAAACTAACCTCACTCAAATTAACCTAGCCTCACACCCAACCACACTTAACGTAACTTAACCTAACCTAACCTAACTTAACCTAACCTATCCTCTGACTGTTATGAAAATCCGGCTCCGACTAGTATTTTAACCCCGTCAAAAGTTATTGTAGTTGTTGTTGTACTGATAACCGGGCTAACGGGGTCACCAGTCTCCCGGTACACTGGAGTGCTCTAAAAAAAAGATTGACCCAATTGGAAATATGTATAACAAAACTCTTTGCTCAATGGAAACACATTGATCTATGGGGAAAAAAAATGATATAGTTTTAAAACATTTCTCATGCAAATTAGAACACACCGGTATTTGTACAGTTGTATCTGGAATAAAAATAGTATTACTCAAAATCGTCCCCTGTACAAATCATGACATACCTATATTTGTATGTTTTTGTTTATCTAGAATAACATTTAATTACTCAAAAAAATCCGTCATATAAATTAGAACACCTGTATTCAGTACCTGCAAAATTTACAAAAGAAACATATATGTATCTTCACTTGTATCATAATGTATTATTTCTACATACTGTACTGGCAATATCTAAGGGGATATCTTAATTCAATGCCTTAATGTTTATTTGTTATTATTTCACCGTCTGTTCGTATGTCTGTCAAGGTCAGTGTGATGAGCAGGGTAGATAGTTACTCTTCATTGATTTCTTAATTCATTGCCTCAGTCCCTCAACTTTATTACCTGTGAACTGACTCAAGAACTCCTCCCGGGTCCTGTTCTCTGTGTCACCTCTCACTCTCGCTGACAGGTTAAGTAGAATAACTATCTTCTAAGTGTAATATGCGAAGACGATTCCCTTATAAATTACGCCTTCAGAACTTCGTAATACACTCCATTATCTTCTGTACTCAGCGCATGTACTCTTAAGGTTTACGAGAGGTCTTGTAGCGAGGCAGTCAAGAGCACATCAAGGGCTGCTGGTTGGTTTCAGTTCGTTGTCATTGACCAAACAGGGTAAAGCAACACTATCCTCGTGGGTGTTATGGTCCCCTTGTCCTTCACGGTGTGGCTGTTCCTGGGAAAGACAAGGGATTAAGCATCAAGAGGCGTTATAAACATCAAAGGACTCTTTATACACACCCAAAGGACTTCTAAACTTGACACACACACACACACATACACACACACTTGTTTACACGAAGCATCTGTAATACTTTTGATAGCATTACAGTCACAACTACACAGCCATTTACCAACTGTGTACACCTAAGAGATTATATAAACAAAGTTAACATAAAGGAGTTGATGGGTCAATTGGGTCACTGACCGTAAGATGAATCACTCCACAAGAACGCCACACAGCCAGCACACTCATAACCCCACAGTATTTAAGCAAAAACTATACACTTCATCTCACTTTTTGTACCAGTAACACGCACGAGTATTATTATCCTGTCGTTCCTTTCTGACACGTTTACCCGGAGATTAATGAGACTTGTAGGATATAGAGGAAATGCTTATGGGTATTTGTTTTATTTCATTACACGTTATTGTCACCAAATATTGTAGAAGGAATCACAGTAGACATTTTAGTGTTATTCTTATGTAAAAATAAATCATTGTACACGGTGATGGCCGAGGGGAGATATATATGGGAACGTGTCCTCTGAAAAGTTATATAGCTGTCAAAGTGAGCTATATTTAAGCTGTGTTTACTTACTACACTTTTCTTGGCCCAGCTAAACCATTTTTTTTTTACATCTGAAACATAAAAACAGACGATCAACCATAAAGCTGTGAAAGTTGTGGCTGACATCTGGTGATACTTTCGTCTAAAACGTTGTCAACTTTTCCTTTATATTCACTCTCTCAGCGCCATCTATTGAACGAAATTCTAATTTAATATGACGTACTGTTAATAGGGGATTTAGCCAATGACACTCAGCTCAAGGTTGTATTTATTGATCCTCTAAATTAAACTTAATTTAGGCGAGCTCTGGGGGGGGGGGTGACTTAATTGACATGTTTATACTAAATTAACACCAATAATATCAGGAGGGAATATTAAATTACTCCTCCCTTCACGTGTGGGTGCAAAATATACTCTAGGTTAGGTTAGGTTAGGTTAGGTTAAGGTTAGGTTAGGTTAGGTTAGGTTAGGTTAGGTTAGGTTAAGGATCATAGGTTTCAGTACCTCCTTTGTAAGTGGTTAAAATAGTGTTTCTACAGCAGGAACCGTCTGAGGAGGCCATGGCAGTAGTGTACATCATCTTCGTGTTGTTGTTCTTCGCCACGTCTCTCCTGATCGTGTTGGTGAAGTACATTCGCCGGGAGAAGGAGTCACTGAGGCTGGAGAAGTTTTACCATGAGTATATCACCAGGAACAGATCCAGGTGAGTCTGCACTGCCCCCAACTACTACCACCACTACCACTACTACTACCATCACCACCACCACCACTACCACTACTACTACTACTACTACTACCACCTCCACCCACTACCATCATCATCATCATCATCATCATCACCATCACCATCATCATCACCATCATCATCAATCATTCATCATCATCATCATCATCATCAATCATCATCATCATCATCATCATCATCACCATCATCATCATCATCATCATCATCATCATCATCATCATCAGTGTTTATATGCTCTTCACCAAAGACACACCTGTTCCAGCAACTGTACCTGTAGACCTCACCTGCTAATTAACCTTCACAACACTCAATATTCAAATCAAATCCCAGGCAGTGTTTAATATTCTCAATGGTTAATAATTACTGAGAGGACAAATATATATATATATATAATATCAACATTCAAGTCAGTCTAACCTCACATTGTTGATCAAATTATACCACAACTTTGACCGTCTTATGATAACCAAATCCGATTATTAAGCGGATGGAAAATTCCGTTTAATAGGCATTTATCCGGATTACATATCAGTCTCTGGAAAGGGCTTAGTTTCATGGCGTATTTTGCCAGATTATCTCCAGCTTGTGTTGACGTGTTGCAGTAGGGTTTGTGTGTTAGTTCACCTTATGGTTTGTTTTCTGTAGTGGTTCGTGAAATGACCTGGTTTATGACCTGTGTGTGACCTGGGCCACGGACTATCCTCTTGTATGACCTGTGTGACCTGGACTATTCTTTCCTATGACCTCCGTTACCTGTCGTATAACCTCTGACCTCCTACCTTCAGCCTGATGGTTCACTTCGACGAATCAGGTCAACCTCTGCGACCTATGCCAAGAAGGGAGTCGTCTCCTGGTACCAGTAGATACCCACGCCTCCCATGCCCACCCACGTCCCTGCCCACGCCATCCTCTACGCCCACAAGTACGCCCACAGCCGCGCCCATAAGCCCGTCGTTTCTTCCACCCACTTCCAGGGCATTTACTAAACCACTGCCACCTGCCACGTCGCTACAGGGCGTCTCCCACTGGCTCTCTGACACTGCTGCCTCGTCTGACACAACTATGAAATCTGCCACGACAACGTTACCATCTACAACCTTGCCATGTGACACAACCTTGCCACCTGACACAACCTTGCCATCTGACACAACCTTACCACCTGACACAACCTTGCCATCTGACACAACCTTGCCATCTGACACAACCTTGCCATCTGACACAACCTTGCCATCTGACACAACCTTGCCATCTGACACAACCTTGCCATTTGACACAACCTTGCCATCTGACACAACCTTGCCATCTGACACAACCTTGCCATTTGACACAACCTTGCCCTTTGATTCAACCTTACCTGCTGACACAACCTTGCCATTTAACACAACCTTGCCATCTGACACAACCTTGCCATCTGACACAACCTTGCCATCTGACACAACCTTGCCATTTAACACAACCTTGCCGTCTGACACAACCTTGCCATCTGACACAACCTTGCCATTTAACACAACCTTGCCATCTGACACAACCTTGCCATCTGACACAACCTTGCCATCTGACACAACCTTGCCATCTGACACAACCTTACCTGCTGACACAACTTTGCCATCTGACAACCTTTCTATTTGACACAATCTTGCCATCTGACACAACCTTGCCATCTGACACAACCTTGCCATCTGACACAACCTTGCCATCTGACAACCTTTCTATTTGACACAATCTTGCCATTTGACACAATCCTGCGAGCTGACACAACCTTGCCATCTGACACAATCAAACTGCCTTCTTATTACAAAACCAAACTTTATTTCAAGTCAACATCGATATAAATGTAAAACCAACAGAGAGAGAGAGAGAGAGAGAGAGAGACACCATGAAATTCAAAGGCTTTACCTACTTTATTTACGTCCCTATATGCTTTTAGCCGTGTGTCTGAGTGCTAGAGATGTTTACTGAGCTTCTCCGTGTATAATACTGTGTACTACCGTCAGCATACCAGTCCTAGTTGATTCATTATACTGTAAATTGTTAGCATCAGGATTTCAGTATACTTTATTCTCTGTAGTTTATTCCTTAATATAGCTTAATATTGAACTAAGAATATCAGTATGTATTGCTTTGTTGTATTAATCTGTATGGCTGGATAAGTACAGGGTGTTCATAAATGATTACCCTAAAAACAGTATGATCTCATGTTTTAATCAGGGTAATCATTTATGGACACCCTGTATATCTGACTTGGTATCTTTAGATGTTAACTCAAATTACTCTCAATTTCTCACATGTTAATCCATCGTGTATAAATCTTTTTTACCATTATGGATTCATGAATGGAATATATTCTTAAGTACACTGTATATTATTACCCTGAAGAAATGCTTATGAAGTATTATATTAACGTAACATCTTCTTTATGTCTGTGGAAAATATTCAATCCACCGCCATGAATGTTTAAATACCTAAGTTGGATTCATTGCTCACAAACGCAGTGTTGTCACATCACTTTTCTGGCTAAGGTTCGATAAAAACATTGGTTGTTCCTAAGATAGTACAGAAATTTGGCACCTCGCATTAAGCATAGACAAGATACTGAAGATAGGCGAGTGTCTGCCCTGATGTCGAATAGTAGCGCCATCTATTGAGGTTCCAGCACAGTTTGACTACCTTTACAGAGGTCAGGTATTCCCAGGCGTGTATTATTACTAGATCCTTCAAGATACCAATTATTATCTTGTTCAGTCATATATTTGGATGAATAATAAGCTACTGAAGGTGTGTTGAATCTTCCAAACATTATATAAACGCTATCAGACGACATACCTAGGCAGAGCCATCTAGCGGGTTGTAAACAAAACTTCATATGTGCATCACGCGTCGAGGGATTACCTTTCAAATCTTTCCTATAAACACCTTGTGAAGTTGTGCTGACGGTGAAATTAGTAACTTCGTGCCGGTATACGTGAGTGGCAGGTGTTGTGCTTCTGTGCACCGTGAAAATTAATATGATCTTTGTATTTCGTTTATTCTTAGTGTAACAATACATCGATATGGACTGATAGAGAAGTGATTGGTGGGTATTGGTGTGATTTAACCAGACATATTAACTGATTAGTGTTATATAGACATATTTTCCTTAAGTGTGACTCTCCCTCACGCCAACAATCACACACGTGGTATATATGGTACAGTATTAAGAGTAAACTATTCGCTAATTGAAGTATGCCACCAACGAACGTGTAAAGAAAAGTGTTTGTAAGTGATAAGTGTTTTAACTACCTGTGTACCTGCTCCAGCCTCAAGGTCCACCTCAAAACTCGCTATTGGAGACTGAACGGCCTTACAATCTGGAGGATGAGGTTCACCAGCTCACCCTTGACAACTGGGGGAGTGTTACGGTAAGTGAACAATTATATAAACGATCATAGATTCTGTGTGACGCTGTTTTTGTGTTTGTGTTTTATGTTGGTCTGGTTCACCCTTGATACAGACACTCTGGAGGTGAATAATGGAGAGACAGCCTCCTGAGTTACCATAGCGTCCCTTTTAGCTAATTAAAACTGTAAGTGAGCTTCGTTTCGTTTATTCTACGACGTTTGTGATAAAAGAACCGAGTAATGTTTTTTAATTTTTTGGCGGGGTTTCGGATACGGTAACTTTATAATCTCTTTTTTTTGTGTGTTCCTACGTAGCTATCCACGCTAGTAACCTCTGCTCTCACTGACTGAATTCATAAGCGTTGACTGAGTTAGGTGTGAACCCCATCAGACCACGAGCTACTGAGGGAGGGGGAGAATACGGTCACCTACAACGGGAGTTCTTCACCATGTTGTCGTCACATGTACAGGGGGGGGGGGGGGGGGGAGACTGTTAGACGCTTACCTTGCTGAGTGTGTTGACTGATGCTAGTAAAGTCAGTCGTACCTTTAGAGAACCCATCTTAACTGAAGTATTGTGGACACTTGTACTTCCTCGTCGTGTTCGAGTAAGAGCTTTTGATCACAGACCACACACACGGGGAAAGGTGTGTCGTAGGTAGGTTCTTCTCCAATTAAAAGACACGATTATCAACAAGGTCTCGGCTACCAGTTACTTCCTACCGTGTTCTAATACCTTCGTCAGCTATAGATAAGAGTCCATAAGGTTTTGTTGTTCATGTAAGATAATAGTCTATATTTATGATAGAATGGAAGATTATATTTATTAGTGACCAACATGTATTATTCTTTTACTGTAAGTCTAGTACAGGTGATATATAACTCCTGTTTAATAGCCTTGTTGTCAATATCTATAATACTTAAGCGACGTATATTACAGCTTTTAAGAGTTATAAAGTGTTATGAAGAGGTAGTTAAGATTATTAGGCTTCGTGTAAGATATTTCCTCACCAGGATGTAAATAGTGATAACCTTCATGTTTATAAGATGGTAACGTTTAGTGCAGACACTTTAGAGTAATTATCCTGAGTTATTGTTGGTTTTATCACTCACACACACACCTACACACACACACACACACACACCTACACACACACACACACCTACACACACACACACACACCTACACACACACACACTCACTTACACACACTCACTCACACACACACACACACACACACACACACACACACCTACACACACACACACACACACACACATACACACACACCTACACACACCTTCACACACACACACACACACACACACCTACACACACACCTACACACCTGCACACACACACACACACCTACACACACACACACACACCTACACACACACACACACACACACCTACACACACACACACACACACACCTACACACACACACACACACACACCTACACACACACACACACACACACACAACACACACACCAACACACACACCACACACCTGCACACACACACACACACACACACACACCTTCACACACACACACACACACCTACACACACACACACACACACACACCTACACACACACACAGACCTACACACACACACACACACACACACACACACACACACCTACACACACACACACACACACACACACCTACACACACACACACCTACACACACACACACACACACACACCTACACACACACCTACACACCTGCACACACACACACACACACACACACCTTCACACACACACACACACACCTACACACACACACACACACCTACACACACACCTACACACACACACACACACACCTACACACACACACACACACACACACACACACACACACCTACACACACACCTGCACACACACACACACACACACACACACACACACACCTGCACACACACACACACACACACACACACCTTCACACACACACACACACCTACACACACACACACACACACACCTACACACACACACAGACCTACACACACACACACACACACACACACACACACACACACGTTTATTACTCCATAAGCCGACATAACAACTAATACCTGGTAAACACAGCTGTAAATATTAACAACAGCCGTGTGTCACCACCATAACACCTGTAAAAGATAATAAACACATAAACTTTCAATGATTTCATGAATTCTGAAGCGTGACGAACAAGTGTGGTGGAGCCTTGCCCGCCCCCACACGTGTTAACACTTTGTTGTGATTAGGTGTGTGTGTGTGTGTGTGTGTGAGTGTGAGTGTGTGTGTGTGTGTGTGTGTGTGTGTGTGTACTGAGCCTAAATTATGTAAATATCGGTGTATGCAGATTACGTGGCCTCTGAACTAGTGTTGTAGGTTAATTATGGAAGTATATCGGGAATATTTATATAATACTTTAACTCTTCGTATGTTTGTCTGTATGTTCCTGTGGTGTGACGGTCAGCATGCTTGACTCGCAAGCGAGTTAACCCGAGTTCGATTCCCGGGCAGGATGAAACTATGGGCAAGCGTCTTTACACCACTATCTACCCAGCAGTAATTGGGAACCTGGTTGTTAATTAAATTGCGGATCGCGGTCCAATGCAGTTGGCGAGTTGTCCGGTCTTCTTTGACTATTCCTAGTCACTGAGTTGTCTGGTGGGAGTCTTTGAAGGAGTTCTTGCTCTGATTATTCTATCTTTTACCACTCGGCTGGTCCAGGGTGTTCCTCCATATGTCCCTCAATATGGGTTCTTTGTCTTGGTCGTCATATATTTTACTTCCTGTTAGGTCAGTTATATATGATGACTTGTTACGGCTGCAACCTTTCAGTCTCTTAACTCGACGCCAGAACTCTCCTGGGTCATTGTTTGTATGTGAGAGTTGTTCAACTATTTCGGCTCAGTTAATGTTGCTTTGTTCCAGAGATCTTGTTCTGGCTGTGTGAGTACGTGGCGGGAGGGGAGTGACCTTACGGCTGGGGGAGGTCACTGCTTGGTCCCTCCCTCCCTCCCTCCCTCCCTCCCTCCCCTCCCTCCCCTCCCTCCTCCCTCTTTCTCTCCCTCCCTCCCTCCCTCCCTCCCTCCCTCTCTCCCTCCCTCCCTCCCTCCCTCCCTCCCTCCCTCCCTCCCTCTCTCCCTCCCTCTCTCCCTCTCTCCCTCCCTCCCCTCCCTCCCTCTCTCCCTCCTTCTCTCCCTCCCTCCTCTCCTCCCTCCCTCCCTCCCTCCCTCCCTCCCTCTCCTCCCTCCCTCCCCTCCCCTCCCTCCCTCCCTCCCTCCCTCTCTCCCTCCCTCCCTCCCTCTCTCCCTCCCTCCCTCCCTCCCTCCCTCCCTCTCTTCTCTTATCACTCCATCATGTCACTCCTGTTGTTGTTTTAACATCCTCGTTCTTAATATCACTACAATTATCATATCTTACTTTTCGCTTCTTCCTCCTCTTCCTCCTCACATTCTTCCCCTTCTTCCTCCTCCCCTTCTTCCCCTTCTTCCTCCTCCCCTTCTTCCCCTTCTTCCTCCTCCTCTTTTTCCCCTTCTTCCCGAACCTCCCCCCCCCCCCCTATGTACATTAACAGACACCTAATCGCTGTCTTCGGAATCAACTTCTTCCACTTTGTCTTGCTTCTGTCCACTAATCCATCATCCTCCCTCCACTTTGTCATCTCTCCCTCACTCCTCCTCATAACCTCTCTCATTCCCGTCCTCTCTCCCTCACTCCTCCTTACAGCCTCCTTACCTCTCCCCACAGTCTCCCTACCTCTCTCAGTCCTCCTCACAACCTCCTCCCCTCCCTTCTTCCCTCCCTCCTTCCCTCCCTCCTTCCCTCCCTACTTTCCTTGCTCTTCCTCATAATCTCTCCTCACCTTCACCTATCCCTGACTCCCCCTCCCTGACTCCCCCCTCCCTGATTCCCCCCTCCCTGATTCCCCCTCCCTGACTCCCCCCTCCCTGACTCCCCCTCCTGACTCCCCCTCCCTGACTCCCCCTCCCTGACTCCCCCCTCCCTGACTCCCCCTCCCTGACTCCCCCTCCCTGACTCCCCCCTCCCTGACTCCCCCTCCTCCCTGATTCCCCCTCCTCCCTGACTCCCCCTCCCTGACTCGCCCTCCCTGACTCCCCCCTCCCCGACTCCCCCTCCTCCCTGACTCCCCCTCCTCCCTGACCCCCCTCCCTGACCCCCCCTCCCTGACTCACCCTCCCTGACTCACCCTCCCTGACTCCCCCTCCCCCCCTCCTCCCCCTCCCCTCCTCCCCCTCCCCTTCTCCCCCTCCTCCCCCTCCCCCTCCCTGACTCCCCCCTCCCTGACTCCCCCCTCCCTGACTCCCCCCTCCCTGACTCCCCCTCCCTGACTCACCTGACTCCACCACGTAATATTCACTTTACCTTTTAACTGGTAGACCATAAATGACTTACAATGGAAAATATACAAAAAATGGTTGAAAATTTCCCTGTTCACCTGTAGTAATTAAGAACATAGGTGTTTCTTATTATGCTTACAGTGTTATTTACCTTTTATACTAAGAGTAAATAGTGGAAATAGTGAAGATAAAAGTAGTAAGTAGAATATGGTCTAAAGGAAATTAGAAATAACTATGGGAAAATAACAAGGGAACATTATTATTTTTTTAATTATTACAGGTGTACGGGCAGTTTTTCCATCACCTGGTATATGATATTTTTTTTACGTGAGGGAAAAATATGGAAATGAGTGACAGATGTGAGGGGTTTTTACACTCATTGGTGATGGAAATATTCACAGTTTTATTTTTTGTAATGTCCGTGTGAGTGTATGGGCGTGTGTATGTGCGTGTGTGAATGAGTGTACGTATGTGTTTAGTGTTTTTCTGAGTGCGTGCGTGAGAGATTTCATGAGTGTGTATATATCTTTATGCAAGTGTTAGTGTTTCTGTGTAAGTGTGTGTGTGTGTGTGTGTGTGTGTCTTGATTGCTCTTTAATTCACAGGTAAACACACACACACATACACACACACACACACACACGACGTCAATACTAGGGGCCCCTCTCAGGTACCGTAGTCACCCCTCGATCCCATCAACTATTAATTATAACGTAAGGAAAACGGAGGTCAAAATGTCTTACACGTATTATATTATAAAAAAAATCTATCCCTCGTTAATCTTAGAGGGGTGTCTGCCTGTCTGTCTGTCTGTCTGTCTCAAGGTTTTAGTTCGCTTGTAAGCTGTTTAAGTTTCACCTGAAGATTTGGCACTCCAGTTTATTTCACGTTATGACTGAATACCCTAATAGTACCTCGAGGAGTTACTGTAGGTTAGGTTAGGTTAAGCCATACAGTATAACCTTTATAAATGTTTTTGCGTATTTATATCCGAATTCATATATCTATATATTAAATACAAAAATGAAAAATAGGGTCATTATGTTCATTATTTATGCCATGACAATAGTGACAATAACTTGTGTCAGGCACACTTTGATATCAGTGGCGTAAATATAAACAGGATATTATTATTATTATTATTATTATTATTATTATTATTATTATTATTATTATATAGTAATTTTCAGGTTGTGTTGGTTTGAACATTTAGTGTGACTCGTTAATAACGGATAACTGGACTCGAATATTACTATTATTAATGTTGTTGGTAAAAGTCATTCGTTAAATGATCATAAGATATATATTCTGGATCATTTGTTATATACATTCAACTACATACGTTATATCCTTCTAATTAATACTATATAAACACTTTAAACAAGAATACAGAAGAAAACGGCATCACTAAGTTATTAAGGAGGGGAAACTTGACTAAAATCATGATCAAGGTTAAAAAATAAACAAATTGGACCAACAATAAGTTCCCTTGGTGAGCTGAAGTAAGAATGGTGAAGGACAAGGGACTTAAGGTCACAATAAAGTCGATCGTGAGGGAGATAACGGAGGGATTTTTTTATTATCGTCGAAAGGAAAAATTGTTGAGGCTATTGGGGAGGAGGAGGGGGGGGGGGGAATTGTAATTTACGCATCTCTCTCTCTCTCTCTCTCTCTCTCTCTCTCTCTCTGTATATAAATTACCTTACATAGTAGTTGGTGAAGTTGCTCCCACACACCTAGGATTTAAAAACAGAGACAAACAGAGCCACAAGACTAGTCAGAGGCTCAGTATATAAGCTGACCCGCCCAGGTGGTTTCCTACATGTACCGCAAGTTGGCATTTTGAAGTTCATGTTTTGTTTTATTTTTTTGGTTTTTTGTCCAGGGAGGCGTGGCTGTCATGGGTCTTTGTTTGTAGTCACCTGTAACCTCACAATTACCTTCATCCTGGGGTAAAAATGAGTGTGTGTGCGTGGGGGGGGGGGGGGTGGAATTGGGTGAAAATATATACCGTATTTGCATATAATATAATATTCCTTCTAAGTCTGTTTCTCTCTCTGTCTTTCTGTGTCTCCCTGCCTCTCACTCCACCTCTTCACCGGAATTACTTCCTCACTGGTGGGCGTCTGAAGACCTCTTGATGATATTCCCCGGCATGAAACTCTGAGAAAATGTTAAGATACACAACTCAGGCGGCGGAAGACAACATTTGAGAGTCTCCCAGCACTTTGCGGGTATTGGATGGGGTCCAGGGTGTAGAGGGGCGGGCAGGAGACGCGTCATCCCCCGCTCTCTTCATACCCCTCTCACTTTTCCTACCACGAATTTGAGCTTATGGGCATGCCAGAGCTGGTCGTGGGGTTGAGATGACGAGACAGAGAGAGCTTTCATCTGTGTCATTCACCCAGCCAGCGAGAAAGCTCTTGTATGTACTGTGTTGAGATTGCGACTCGGTGTGGAGTGTCGCCCGACGCCTGCACCAGTGGTAAAGTTTTCTCGGTTCCTCATCTCAGTACTAACACGATTTTGATCCACGGTGCCGTCAGGTCTGCCCCCTGCATCAGTAACACGCTCTCTGGGAGGACCTTGTAGTGTTGAGCTTTCTTGTTGTATTAGTGAGGAACACAGCTTTACCCTTCTACGCTTACGGTATACAACACCAAAACCACGACTGATCTGGTCACGTGAGACAGAGGCCACTGCTCCGTGTTAGGTTAGGTTAGGTTTGTTGTGTCGTAACCTCAAACCATTAGTTTTAAAACATTATTTGCATCAACAGAAGTTACGTTCTACTACACCAATATAGTGCATTAAAAGATAACATTCTTCAACCTGTACTTGTTTTGATGTTTCTGGATGTGCACTTGTGAATGTGCTCTTCTGAATGTGTACTTCAATATCACGTCTAAGGGTTGGCGACCACAGCCCTCCACTCCAAACGTTTTCAGGGATGTCTTAACTAATTCCCCCAGTACTTGTAACTCTCCGGAGACCCCAGCTTTAAAGACCATTCATCCACCCTGGTCCTCATTCCCTCAGTTTTCCTCATTAATATCTCTACCTCCCTCATTATATGGCCAACGTATCTCATTTCCTCATTCTATAATATTTCCTGTATCTCATGAATCCACCCATTAATATCTCTATATCTTCTTAATTAAGCCATTACCTGTACAGTACCGTCACTTATATGGTAATTAATATAGCATACCTATATTACATTAACCTGTGGTAACATTAACCTCTGATAGTATTAATCTGTGATACCTTTAGCCTTTGATAACATTAACCTTTGGTAATTTATGACGACTTTAACTCTTGATAACATTAATATCTGATGACTTTAACCGCTGATAACTTTAACCACTGATAACTTTAACCTATGATAACTTTAACCACTGATAACTTTAACCTATGATAACTTTAACCACTGATAACTTTAACCTATGATAACTTTAACCACTGATAACTTTAACCTATGATAACTTTAACCACTGATAACTTTAACCTATGATAACTTTAACCACTGATAACTTTAACCTATGATAACTTTAACCACTGATGACCGTAGCCTATGATAATAGTAAGGTCTGATAACTTTTAATCCATGAGAACATTAACCGGTGAAATTAACTTTGAATATTAGGGATAATTCTCGGGGGGTGTTGGTGAGCTAGAAAAATGATCATAGAGACTAAATGATGATGAAGAGGCCATGAAAATTAGCCTTAATCTTCCTGGTCCACCTCTCTCTCTCTCTCTCTCTCTCTCTCTCTCTCTCTCTCTCTCTCTCTCTCTCTCTCTCTCTTTAATGGTGTTTCCAGGTAGAGAGAGAGACAGAGAGAAAGAGAGAGAGAAAGAGAGCGAGGAGAAACGGAAATGGAAAGGAGAGAAAACTGAGGAGAACGTACAAGATGGAAGAGGAAGGGCAGTGAGAAAGAGAGAGACGCCAGATGTGATGAGAGAGAGAGAGATGGAAAGGGAAACCAGATGTGAGGAAGGGAAGGAAGTGCCATATCAACAGCTGCTGGGTGGGGGAATGGCACTGTCGGGTTGAGGGTGGCACTGGTGGGATGGAGGGGTGGCACTGGTGAGACGGATGGGTGGTACTGGTGAGTGGCACTGGTAGGATGGATGGGTGGGTGGGTGGCACTAGTCGGATGGAGGGGTGGCACTATTGGGGTGGGGGTGACATTAGTAAAGTGGCACTGGTGTAGTAGGGGTGGCACTGGGGAGATAGTTTTTTTTTTAGGTAAAGGAGCGGTGAAAGATGATTATAGGTCTCGGCTCCCTATTGTAGCAGTTGGAATTAGTTTGTGAGGGCAATGAGTTCTGGAGTCTGTTGTGGGTGTGGGAGAGTTCTGTTGCGTTTGAGAGGGGTGGCCTCCTGGTAGGCTGTTCCTATGGCTTCACACCATGTGTTGATTTTTTCGTCTATTTTGTTCACCGGCTGGACTGTCTATGGTCTGTAGGATTGTCATGTCCTTGGCCTCAAGTTTGGCTGTAGCTTTTTCGTTGAATAGTTCCCAATCGGTCTGCTTGGCAATCCTCCGTGGTGGAGCTGGTATAGTTATTGGTGTTGCTGAGATGGTCATGATTATAGGTAGGTGGTCGCTGGAGGTTACAGGGCCTTGTTCAAAGAGGTAGTTGTGGAAGCAGCTGCCGTTTGTTTTTGCTATGTCTGGAGTAGTGGCTCAGTTCCTACTGTAGAACGTGGGGAAGTCTGGGCCTATTAGTTGGGCTTTTTTGTTTGCTATGAAGCCAGCGAGGCCTCTTCCAACATTGTTAGTTGTCCTCTTACCATCTAGTAGAGGATGTCTGGCGTTCATGTCTCCAATGATGTAGGTTGGGTGGTGGTATGATAGGAGTCTGTGGAAGTCCCCGTAAGGCAGGTAGTCCCTACGTGGTGGGAGGTAGGTTGTGGCTATTATGATTGGTCCTGGTGGAATGGCGGGGTGGCACTGGTGGGGTAGGGGTGGCACTGGTGTAGTAGGGGTGGCACTGGTGGGGTAGAGGGGTGGGTGGCACTGGAGGGATGGAGAGGTGGCACTGGTGGGGTAGGGGTGGCACTGGTGTAGTAGGGGTGGCACTGGTGGGGTAGGGGTGGCACTGGTGGGATAGAGGGGTGGGTGGCACTGGAGGGATGGAGGGGTGGCACTGGTGTAGTAGGGGTGGCACTGGTGGGATAGAGGGGTGGGTGGCACTGGAGGGATGGAGGGGTGGCACTGGAGGGATGGAGGGGTGGCACTGGTGGGGTAGGGGTGGCACTGGTGGGGTAGGGGTCGCAATGGTGGGATAGAGGGGTGGGTGGCACTGGAGGGATGGAGGGGTGGCACTGGTGGGGTAGGGGTGGCACTGGTGGGGTAGGGGTCGCACTGGTGGGATAGAGGGGTGGGTGGCACAGGAGGGATGGAGGGGTGGCACTGGTGGGGTAGGGGTCGCACTGGTGGGATAGAGGGGTGGGTGGCACTGGAGGGATGGAGGGGTGGCACTGGTGTAGTAGGGGTGGCACTGGTGGGGTAGGGGTCGCACTGGTGGGATAGAGGGGTGGGTGGCACTGGAGGGATGGAGGGGTGGCACTGGTGGGGTAGGGGTCGCACTGGTGGGATAGAGGGGTGGGTGGCACTGGAGGGATGGAGGGGTGGCACTGGTGTAGTAGGGGTGGCACTGGTGGGGTAGGGGTCGCACTGGTGGGATAGAGGGGTGGGTGGCACTGGAGGGATGGAGGGGTGGCACTGGTGTAGTAGGGGTGGCACTGGTGGGATAGAGGGGTGGGTGGCACTGGAGGGATGGAGGGGTGGCACTTGTGGGGTAGGGGTGGTACTGATCAAAGGATGTCTACGGTCAAATTAACTCCCTATTAGCGTGCCACTCTGAGCGAGGTGGTACTCTGGCCCGGCACCTCACCTTTATTACTAGATGATGAGCTTTTCCACTCCACGGCACACGACCCTCCATCTACACCCTCCACGGCCCACGACCCATGACCTTCACGGCCCTCCATCTACACCTTCCACGGCACACGACCCTCCATCTACACCCTCTACGGCCCACGACCCTTCCCCTACACCCTATACTGCCCACGACCCTTCCCCTACATCCTCCACGACCCATGACCCCCACGACCCTCCATCTACACCCTCCACGACCCATGACCTCTACAACCCTCCACCTACGACCCATTGCCCATGACCCAACGACCCTTAACCCATGACCAAACATCCACAACTCGCTTCCCTATAAACCCATGACACCACGAACCCATGAATTGCAACCCACTAACTTACTTACCCACGACATCCCGGCAACGATGCACAACCCAACGACCACGACCCTCCATCCAAAACCCAAGAACCAACAACCCACCCACGACCACCCACGACCCACCCACGACACCACGACTCCCTTCCCTATGTCCCCAAGGGTGAGGCTCAGCCCGAGGTCATTATATCTACGCAACACCAAACACTTGAACTTAATTATAAGGAAAAATGTAAAAGTCTATTTGAGAGAGATGAGGGGGAAGGAGGGTGAGAGGGGGTGAGAGAAATGAGGGGGAAGGAGGGTGAGAGGGGGTGAGAGAGAGAGGGGGAGGGAGGGAGGTAGAGAGAAGGGGGAGGCAGGGGGAAGAAGAGGCCATACAGGGTAGATTAGTTTTATGAAAGATAATTTTTTTTGTGATGGGGAGGGGAAGAAGGGGGAGGGAAGGAGGAAAGGGAGAAGGAAGGAGAATAGGGAGAGGGAAGGAGAATAGGGAGAGGGAAGGAGGAAAGGGACAGGGAAAAGGGAAGGGACAGGGACGGAGGAAAGGTACAGGGAGGGAGGAAAGGAACAGGTTATAGGAAAAAATTATGATTGGACACCTGTACAGACTAAACAAAGTGTGGACACGTTTAGGAAGTGATCTGAGGAAGGTACGCTAATGATTCTCTTATATTGACTCCTTGTGAGAACTTATTCGCCTCGAGCACGGCAGCAGAGTATAAGTCAGGGAGGACAAGTGTTCACAATCGCGGTGTTTAGGATCGGTAAGGTGTGGCAGTAAATACTTTACCTTCTTCCTTTCCTTCCTCCTTTCCTTCCTCCTCCTTCCTTCCTCTTCCTTCCCTTCATCTTTCCTTCCTCCTTTCCTTCCTACTTTCCTTCCTCCTTCATCCACCCTCTTCCTCCTCGTCCTCCGCCTCATCATCATCATCAATCATCATCCTTCCCTTCTCTTTCTCCTCCCTCTTCCCCCCTTCCTTTCCTCTTCTTCCTCCCCCACCCTCGTTCAAGCACTCCTTCCTCCTCTCCCCTCCGTCACTCTCCCATTACCCCTCCTCCCTTTCCCCATCCCCCCCCCCCTTCCTTTCCCCATCTTCCTTCCTCATAGTCGTTCAAGCACCACCTCCTTCTCCTCCTTCCTCACCCTCGACCAAGCACCACCTCGTCCTCCTCTTCCTACTTTACCCTCACCCTCCTCTCCCTCCTCTTTCCTCACCCTCGACGAAGCTGTAAACCTCAGGAGGAAGAAAACAATTGTGACGCCATGTATTTTTTTCTTACTTTTCACCTGAAATTCCACGGAAAGCAAAATAAATCCAGGTCACAAAATAGATCAGTTCCCGTTACTAGAGTGCGTTCGATTCATATTTCCAGGTAGTAGAAGCATCTCCGGGCTCTAGGTGTGATATGGATGTCTTTTTTTTTTTTTATATAAACACGGGTGACAGAATTTAATACAATATATTCTACGTACCTAACCTTCTTTCCTCACACAGCCAAACTGTGGAATGCTCTGCCTTCTTCTATGTTTCCATACTTATACAATCTGTCTCACTTTAAAAAGCTGTTTTTCCGGCATCTTCGTGGTGTAGATCAACAGAGTGCAATCTTTTTATTTTCTATTTTTAATTTCTTTCTGTTCTTATTTTTTCGCCCCTAGGCTCCGTTGTGGGTAGTTCGACTTGTGCCCGGGTCGCCTAATTCCCGTAAAAAAAAATAATAGAATAAATCATACATACATACATACATACATACATACATACATACATACATCAAGTGAGATAGAGTGTGTGTGTGTGTGTGTGTGTGTGTGTGTGTGTTATGGTGGTGGACAGGGTTTCGATCAAGAGTTGGATACCTGGTGGAGTGTAGGGGGCACCTTAATCACTGAGGGTGACCGTCAGGTGCTCGTGGGTGGCTTAGGTAAAGTAACAGGATTCTATAAATTAATTATACCTTCAGCTTCCTTTATTATTATTATTATTATTATTATTATTATTATTATTATTATTATTATTATTACTATTACTACTCAACTACATATCAAAATCCCTCCGACATTACAGTACCATTGATCTGAATTCCTCCCGAACGCCTAACACAACCCATCTTAATAATCTTTACCAACACACTCGCTGGCAGTAGGAACCTCTTTAATCTAGACATATACATTAAGCCATAAATCTTCACTGTTATTGTTAGTAATGACACACCTCCTCCAGACTGTCATCAGGGCTTCACACGCCGGAGTTGTTGAGGGTGAAAGTACTCGTATCACGCTAACTAATATTATTTTTCTGTTTATTCAATATCAATTCACAGGTACACGAGGTGGTTGTGTCGTGTGATATATCCTTCCTGTTATTACTTTCGATAAGAACAGTGAAGAATGAATGGCTGTTCAATAAAGGAAATGAAAAACAAACATTTATCTGTTTATTCATCATGGTGTCCGGTTAGTGCGCCATCGCGTGACCACTACATCTGGAGAAGACATTCAGATATTGGTAAACACGCACTAATTTATGTCAGTTATTTATGTCAGTTAAGTGGATACATCACTCGCCTCCAGTTCTAAGAGTAAGCTGGTTCTCGCTCACGGGACTTACCTTAATTCACCCAGGTATAAACGAGTACCTAACTTTACAGATGGCGAAGTGAGAACGGTCAAGTGCAGTTTCCTAATTGTCCCTAACTGGCCATTATGCCTATGGGACCCACATATATATAAGCCTAGGTTGTGAACATCGTCAGAGTACATAGATTTTTCCCTATTTTTTGTTCTAGTCTTTTGTTGTTTATCCTTTATTTTATTTATCTTTATCCTCTCTCTCTCTCTCTCTCTCTCTCTCTCTCTCTCTCTCTCTCTCTTACATTTATCTTCTCCTTTCACGCTTGTTTATTCTTAGTTTCCCCCTTCATAGAATACGGAACATGGTTGGTTACACTCGGCTGTCAGTTCCGCTTGTTGTGTTGTGTGGTGTTGAGTTGTGTTGTGTCCTCACTACAATTTGAGAAGGATCGGGTGAAATAATATGATAATTTATATATAACATTAATATATATTCACCCAGGTACATTTTAATTATTAGAGTATTTGATTAATATTTACCTGAGTTACGGCCTTTTATTAAACTTCATTAATATACCTGGGATTAATATCACCTTTGGAATTTTTTTTGATTATCTTTCAATTATTTTCTTTGTATATTTTTGTAGTTTTCTTTAATTTTTCTCTTTCGTTTCTACATATTTACATTTTTAGTTACATTTTTTTTTCAATTCTTCTCTGTGTTTGTGTGTGTGTGTGTGTGTGTGTGTGTGTGTGTGTGTGTGGACATTGTGTTGTCTTTTTGCTTTTTGTTCTTTTATTGTTTTTCTGTCTGTTCTTCTTCCCCATCCGTCTCTTCCATTGGTATTTATTTTTTTTTCTTCTTCGTTCTGTTTATTTAATCTTTTTGTTTTTCTGGTGTTTTATTTCCTTGTTTTTTTTTTTAGCAATTTTTACTCTCTCTCTCTCTCTCTCTCTCTCTCTCTCTCTCTCTCTCTCTCTCTCTCTCTCTCTCTCTCTCTCTAAACCATTTTATTTATCCTTCTTCACTTTCATTATTCATCTCACGTTTCTCCTCATACTCTCTGACCATTTTCTCTTCTCTTTTACCATCCCCTTGTCGGTTATTCTCTTTCGTTAAGTCAAAAACATCATCTTTTCTTATTCTGTTTTCTCTTATTTTCAATTTCCTCTGTTGGTTATTGCTGTTATTATTACGATTATTATTATTATTATTATTATTTTATTGTTGTTGTTGTACGTTTGTTATTCTCTCTTCGTTCGTCTTTCTTCTTATTCTTTTGTTCTTATTGTCTGTTTCTCTTATTTTCTCTTTCTTATTGTGTGTCTTCGCCTCTTCTCGTATTCCGTCAGTTTCCTCTCTCCATTTATTACACTCTCACCTGTTCTCCTCCATCTCCACGCCTAATTCTTCTATTCCTTTTGTCTTCTAAATCTTTTACCCATGAACAGAATAACACATTTGCAACAAGAACAGAGTTGCCAATTAGCCAACAAATAGAGAGTTGCAAATTGAACGACAAATACAGAGTTGCAAATTCTACGTATAATACAGGACTCACTGAAGTGCTTTTATCTTCTTCTCCTCCTTCTTCTTTCTGAATGAATGAATGATGGAAGAGAGCAGAGATGAGGAGGAGAGGGGGGGAAGAGGAAGAGGAGGAGGGTAGGAAAAGGATAGAGAATGGAGAAGGGGGATGTGGTATGGAGAGGGGAGGATAAGGAGGGATGGATAGAAAGAAGATGGATGATGTGGAAAAGAGAGAGGAGTATTGAAGGAGGTAGGAAAGGAAGAACGAGGGAAAGAAAGGGGGGGAGGAGAGGCAGAAGAGGGAAGAAGTAGGTGAGGGTCGGAGAGGAAAAGAATGGGGAGGGAAAGATGAGGACATGAGGTTGAGGGGTGATGGGAGAAGAAGGAAGGGAACGGAAGGGAAGGGAAGGGAAAGGAAGGGAAGGGAAGAGCCTCGCGTCCTTCACAAGTATTTTTTCAAGGACCTTTTTCTCCCCTACCTCAGCTCTGTCCGATGAAGGTGTGAAAAACATTACCTGTCCGTTTATTTGTGTCTGTCTGTGTCTGTATGTGTGTGTGTGTGTGTGTGTGTATGAACGGATTTACTCTAACAATTAAAGTTGTATCTGGATTAAAGTTAGTGATAGACCTAACCTAACCTAACCTAACCTAACCTACGGATGAGGACGATAATCATTAACTCTCAACCATATTTTTAGGGACTTGTGGGGCTGTTTGGGGACCCTTAACCCCCTTTTTTGTCGTGTTTTCAGTCAGTTAGTCAAAGGGTTATTCTTATGTCTGAGGGTTGGCGACCACGGCCGTCAACTCCAATTGTTTTCGGGTTGTCTATACACTCAATTAAAGACAAAGTGGGTCCCATAAGCCTTCATAACGCGGCTGACACTGCACTCAAACGCCGCTACTCCCTCAATTGTAAAGTTAGGTACCTCTTCACTCCTCGTGTGTTTTGGTGACATAAAGATGATTGACATGTTGACTGAGGCCTTTATCTTCCTTCTTCCTCCTCGTGAACAAGCCATTGAGATGAGAGAACTTGAGAATGATGAGATATTAATGTGAGAACAATGATAGTTAGGAGAGTGAGAATACGTTTAGAATTGTATATGGTCTCTCTCTCTCTCTCTCTCTCTCTCTCTCTCTCTCTCTCTCTCTCTCTCTCTCTCTCTCTCTCTCTCTCTCTCTCTCTCTCTCTCTCTCTCCTTCCCTTTCCATTTAATCAGTTTTAGGTCCAACGTATTCCTCTCTCCTTCTCTCCCTTTCTTTATCACCTATCTCCCTCCTCTCCTTTCTCTCCTTGTTCTCCTTCTATTCCTTTCCTCTCCTTCTCCCCCTTTCACTTAATCTCGTCCACCTTCCTACGGCTCTTCCTAAATCGATTCCAGATATCGTTTTACTTGTGTTATTTAAATCCTTCTTTCCTCCCCTCTTTTTTTTTCTTCTTCAATTACCATTTATCGTTAATTCTTTCTATTCCCTCCCTTTTTCTCTCTCTTTTCTCTTTTTCCTTCCTCATCTATCCTTTTTTTTCGTTTGGTTATCACTTTTCTCTATTTTATCTTTATTTTTATCTTTCTTTCATTTCTTTTCCCTCTTTCTCTTCCTTTTCTCCCTCGTTCCTTTCTTCTCCCCCTACCCCCTTCATCCTCTCATCACCACCCCCCTCCTCCTCCTCCTCCTCCTCACCATCTCTCCTCCAATCCACCCCCTTCTCCTCACCACCCCCTTCTCCTCACCACTCCACTCCTCCTCACCACTCCACTCCTCCCCACCACCCTCTCTTCTCTCTCTTCTTCCCTCCTCCCCCTCTTATCCCCTCCTCTTCCCCACCCGCATTTTCACTCCCCATATTCAAGGGTCCTCACTCACTTTTCCTTCGCTCTGAATAAATTTGGAGGAGTTGGAGAGAATGCACCATCGTTCACCAGCCAGGAGGAACCTCACCAACTTTTCTCTCTCCCCCCTTTGTCTTGTTGACCCCGGATGATGGTTTTATGTGTGCCCCCTCCCCCTCCACCCTTCCCCCACATAACACCATCATCTGGGGTCACTATGAGGGTCACCAAGTAACTTGTTATCATGAGGTCACCATGCATACAAACACACAGGTCATAAATATACACATATGCAAATACATACCCACGCGCATACACACACACACACACACACACACACATATTTACGGTCAGTCAGGAGCAATACAATGTATATTGATAGGTAGTAGGCAGCAACCAAACAGGGTTGTCTAATGGTAGACCCTACTGCCATATGGCATCACGAAATTGTGACCAAGTCCCAGGTTGGTGATCTGACTTTCTGCCTCATTTACACACAACTGCTGGGTCTCAATTGTCTCTCTTACTTGGACAACACAACATACATATATTGTTTCTCAGTTCTCAATATTGATTTTTTTTTTCATTTTTGTATATCTTTATGGTTCTTTATTATTATTATCATCAGTGTTGTTGTTGTTATTATTATTATTGTTATTATTAGTATTAAATTTTCGCCCCCAGGCCCTGATGTGGGTCAGTGACCTGTGCCCTGGTGGGCTAATCCCTGTAAAAAAAAATAATAAAAAAATAACTTGTTTGGGTTATCTTGTCCATCTCTCTCCGCCCATCCATCCATCCTACCCTGCCACACATGCGACCCTCAATCCACCCCACCCTCCACCCACCTACTTTCCACCCATCTCACTCTACCACCCATCCCACCCTCCACCCATTTACCTTCCATCCATCTCACCCTACCACCCATTCGACCCTCTACCCATACCTCCCTCCACCCATCCCACCCTCCACCCATACCTCCCTCCACCCATCCCACCCACACAACGTAGTAAACACAGGGTGGACAACATCCTCAAGTCATGATTGGTTGAGTGTAACACAGTCCTCGACCAATAGGATCCTCAGCACCGTGTGTTAGTTTACCTGGTACTCAATTACTGTAAGACGATGGTGGGAGGGAGACGAGGGGAGGAATAGAAGGAGAGGAGGTGAGAAGAATGGAAGTGGAGGGGAGGAGGCGAAAGGAATGGGATAGGTGGGAGGGTATAGGAGAGACGAAAGGGAAGGGAAGTGTTGAGGGGAGAGGGAAAGAAAGAGGGGTGGGGGGAGATGAAAGGGAAGGGGAGAGGATAGGAGAAAAGAAGGGACAGATGAGAGGAAAAGGAAAAGAATGGAGATCCTGAGAGGTATGGGTGATAATAACAGCTTCCTATCTCCTCTAAACCTCCTTCCAATTTTATTTTCATCTTGACAACAATACTAAATATCTATCTTCTCTTATCAGTCGTTTCTATCTACGCTTTTATCATCTTCCTTCACTATTTATTCATATTTATCTTACTGACCAAATTTTAACAAGTTTACTTTTTTTTTTCCTTTTGGGTATAAATTCAGTGTCAATCTCAACAGAGGGGCGTTTGTTTACTTTGGGTTTTGGTAATACTGCAATACACCTGACTGTTGATACATGACCTGGGTGTTGGTAATACTACACTACTATATCTGACTGCTGATATATGACTTTGTTTACTTGTTGTTGACACATTTATACATGTATTCAGAACGCGATATATTTCCCCGCCGCCACTTGTGTTAGGTCAACAGAAGTGTGTGTGTGTGTGAGTTGTACCTTCCTTTCCCCTGCCACCCACCCATTCCTGCTATACCTTCCCCTGCCAACCTCCCATGTCACCTCTCTGCCTCCTTCCCCTAAAACCTTCCCCTACCTCCATCCCCTGCCACACCCCCTTGCTGTCTTCCACGCGCTACCATCCCCTGCAACCCCTACCACGCTCCCCTGCTACCCCTACCACTCTCCCCTGCTACCCCTACCACTCTCCCCTGCTACCCCTACCACTCTCCCTTGCAACCCCCTACCACTCTCCCCTGCTACCCCTACCACTCCCCTGCAACCCCTACCACTCTCCCCTGCTACCCCCTACCACTCTCCCCTGCTACCCCTACCACCCTTCTCTGCTACCTCTACCACTCTCCCCTGCTACCCCTACCACTCTCCCCTGCTACCCCCTACCACTCTCCCCTGCTACCCCCTACCACTCTCCCCTGCTACCCCCCTACCACTCTCCCCTGTTACCCCCCTACCACTCTCCCCTGCTAACCCCTACCACTCTCCCTTGCTACCCCTACCACTCTCCCCTGCTACCCCTACCACTCTCCCCTGCTACCCCTACCACTCTCCCCTGCTAACCCCTACCACTCTCCCCTGCAACCCCTACCACTCTCCCCTGCTACCCCTACCACTCTCCCCTGCTACCCCTACCACTCTCCCCTGCTACCCCTACCACCCTTCCCTGCTACCCCTACCACTCTCCCCTGCTACCCCCTACCACTCTCCCCTGCTACCCCTACCACTCTCCCCTGCAACCCCTACCACTCTCCCCTGCTACCCCTACCACTCTCCCCTGCTACCCCCCTACCACTCTCCCCTGCTACCCCTACCACCCTTCTCTGCTACCTCTACCACTCTCCCCTGCTACCCCTACCACTCTCCCCTGCTACCCCCTACCACTCTCCCCTGCTACCCCCCTACCACTCTCCCCTGCTACCCCCCTACCACTCTCCCCTGCTACCCCTACCACTCTCCCCTGCTACCCCCTACCACTCTCCCCTGCTACCCCCCTACCACTCTCCCCTGCTACCCCTACCACTCTCCCCTGCTACCCCTACCACCCTTCTCTGCTACCTCTACCACTCTCCCCTGCTACCCCTACCACTCTCCCCTGCTACCCCCTACCACTCTCCCCTGCTACCCCCTACCACTCTCCCCTGCTACCCCCCTACCACTCTCCCCTGCTAACCCTACCACCCTCCCCTGCTACCCCTACCACTCTCCCCTGCTACCCCTACCACTCTCCCCTGCTACCCCTACCACTCTCCCCTGCTACCCCTACCACCCTTCCCTGCTACCCCTACCACTCTCCCCTGCTACCCCTACCACTCTCCCCTGCTACCCCTACCACTCTCCCCTGCTAACCCCTACCACTCTCCCCTGCAACCCCTACCACTCTCCCCTGCTACCCCTACCACTCCCCTGCAACCCCTACCACTCTCCCCTGCTACCCCCTACCACTCTCCCCTGCTACCCCTACCACCCTTCTCTGCTACCTCTACCACTCTCCCCTGCTACCCCTACCACTCTCCCCTGCTACCCCCTACCACTCTCCCCTGCTACCCCCTACCACTCTCCCCTGCTACCCCCCTACCACTCTCCCCTGCTACCCCTACCACTCCCCTGCAACCCCTACCACTCTCCCCTGCTACCCCCTACCACTCTCCCCTGCTACCCCCTACCACTCTCCCCTGCTACCCCTACCACTCTCCCCTGCTACCCCTACCACTCTCCCCTGCTACCCCTACCACTCTCCCCTGCTACCCCTACCACTCTCCCCTGCTACCCCTACCACTCTCCCCTGCTACCCCCCCCTATCACTCTCCCCTGCTAACCCCTACCACCCTTCCCTGCCACCCTCCCCTTCCCCTGTCACCCTGCCATCCCCCAACACCTTCCCCTACACAGCTAGACCTTCATCACAGGACACACAACAAACTCTTATATAGTCAGACGCTGTTATGTCCTCCAGCAATCTGGTGATGTAGAAGGTAGTCACAGCTTCCTCCTACACTCCTATACCAGTATGTGACAGATATCCTTCGAGGACATGACGACCACAAGCCCTCAGCCACAGGAAAGATAAGTTATAAGAACCCCCCAAGGTAGCTGTCTGGGTCCTGTTGATTTTTTTTTATTCATCCATAAAGAATAATGTGACTAAACACATAATTATCCTCAATAAACAGAGAAGATCACAATAAAACACAACACTGAATCAGCTCTCATGTTTATTTACTGTCACAGCTCTCTCTCTCCTCATCCACATGCAACAAACATTACGTCCTGTTGCTAAGATCAGCAACGTTATATATCCTACCAGGTAAAAATTATATATCCCGTAGTGTACTGTATATACTGTATATGTATGTAACATTTTATAAGACAATCATTGCGACGTCTTGTATCAGTTTATAGTGTAGTGGTTGTATTAAAGCACAATACATTGGTGTGCAAAGAAGACTACACAGGGTAGAGCTGTGACTTGGCCCATCACTTGTGAGTGTCCCGCGAGGCTCACCGTCCTAACTTAAGAACAAGGAGAGAAATTGGAGAGTGTCCAGCAGTGGGTTTGTCTCATTATTATGGAACACCGCCACAGTGCGCCTCAGCCAGCCACAGCCAGCCACACCCAGACCTTCCTTTCGCTAGGATTCGACACCCTGGAGGCTGGAAGGAGACAACTTACTCCCAAACTTTGGAGTGAAGTTGTTGCAGCCCCAACACACGTCACCTCCCACCACCCTTAGTGGGAGACGACACGATGCTGCTGTTGTCAGTGGGGGGATGTCACCTGTCACCACTACTGCTGCCATTAGTGTCAGTGTTGAGAATGTCACCTGCCATTACTACCACTACTGCCACCATCAGTGTCAGTGTTGAGGATGTCACCTGTCACCTGCCACCACTACTGCCATCATCAGTGTCAGTGGGAGGATGTCACCTGTCACCTGCCACCACTACTGCCATCATCACTGTCAGTGGGAGGATGTCACCTGTCACCTGCCACCACTACTGCCATCATCAGTGTCAGTGGGAGGATGTCACCTGTCACCTGCCACCACTACTGCCATCATCAGTGTTGAGGATGTCACCTGTCACCTGCCACCACTACTGCCATCATCAGTGTCAGTGGGAGGATGTCACCTGTCGCCTGCCACCACTACTGCCATCATCAGTGTCAGTGGGAGGATGTCACCTGTCACCTGCCACCACTACTGCCATCATCAGTGTTGAGGATGTCACCTGTCACCTGCCACCACTACTGCCATCATCAGTGTCAGTGTTGAGGATGTCACCTGTCACCTGACACCACTACTGCCATCATCAGTGTTGAGGATGTCACCTGTCACCTGCCACCACTACTGCCATCATCAGTGTCAGTGTTGAGGATGTCACCTGTCACCTGCCACCACTACTGCCATCATCAGTGTTGAGGATGTCACCTGTCACCTGCCACCACTACTGCCATCATCAGTGTCAGTATGTCACCGGCCATCACCATTACCGTTCTCTTTCTTATTGTAAACATCTTTCTGCATGTAAATATAGATAGGATTTTGAATTACTAAATATTAAGTGTTTTATTTCTATGAATTTTGGCATCATTTATTTTATATTTGAAAATAAACATAAATTCTTAGATATGGAGTAAAATAGTATAGAGTATAATAGAATATCAAGAGTATTATAAGGAGAACTCTTATAATCCAGGGCGTATATTTTCGGCATAAATTTGCATACATTACAGTGACCACTACTCCAGGAGGACCTAACCTGGGAAAAAACCTGATTTATGTAAAACTCATTTCCGTGAGGGTAAGGAGGTGGTGGGTGAGCCCTGGAGGAGTGCCAGAATGTCGTGCCCGAGAGATAGAAGGAGAAAGAGATAAAAGGTTCTCTAAAGACACAAGGAGTTAAGAGGCGAGATAAAAGGAGGAAGAGAGGAGGCAGTATAGAGATAACAAGAGAAGCAGTTGAAGAGACTAAGAGATCGAGATGGAAAGACAAGGAGATATGAGGTACCAGTGAGAGATTACCCTGAGAGGAAGATCCCAGGAGGAGGAGAGACCTACATACGAATGAGGAGATAATAGTCACGAGAAGAGGAAAAAAGAGACGAATGAAAAAAAAAATGTTGAAAGACCCCTAAGATGGAATTATAATTAAAGGAGAAGGAAGTGAATAATGAGAGGAAGAGGCATAAAAGAGAATAAATTTAGAAGATGAGGAATAGGGAGATGATATAAGACACACATAGATTGACTTGGGAAAAAGCAAGAAATTATTTACCATCTTATGTGAACTGTGACGTGTGTTATGGTGTGTTATGGTGTGTTATGGTGCGTTATGGTGTGTTATGGTGTCAGTTTGTTTGTTAGTCAGGTGTGATGATTCGTTGTGCTAATCATCCACTTTATACGATATGCATTTAATAATTACCTCCCCTCACCCTTTCTCCCTCACCCTCTCACCCCTCCCACCCCCTCCCTCACCCCTCCTCCCACCCCCTCCCTCACCCTACCCTCACCCCTCCTCCTCCTACCTGAAGATTAACTCACCAGCTTATTTTACCTCATGATTAATTATCCTAACGTTACCTGTTGAAGGGATTAGGTTGAGTGGGCTAATCTTGAGGTAATCCAGATAAAGTTAAGAACCAAGGAATCAATTATTATAACAAAGATAAATTACCTTTCCCATTAGTGTTAAATCAGTTGTTATCAGTGTTAAGATTATTTCCGCTAATCGTATGTACAGTCACTTAAAAACCTCTCTCTACTTAAGGGCGTCGACGAATTTCAGATTGAACACGGCGACTCCTGTTATCTCGGTAGGGTCGCCAAAATCCTTCGTCCGTTGTGGGGTGGGGTGAGGTGGGGTGGGGTGGGGTGAGGTGCGGTGGGGTGAGGTGAGGTGTGGTGAGGTGGGGTGGGGTGGGGAGTAAGAAGAGGGGTGTGGAGAGTAACAAGGGTGAGTAGGGAAGTAAAGAAGATTGGGTGGGGAGTAAGGACAGGTGGGGGAGATAAAAGATGGGGTGTATACACATCTATTTATCCATATACACTAAGCCCAAGACACAACACGATGATATGATGCGGAAAATTAATTATTTTATTTTTTTCAAAGTATAATATGATCACATAATTAACTTGCCAGGTCCCTTACCCCCTACTTCCCCCTACTCCCCTACTTCCCCTACTTCCCCCTACTCCCTCATCCCCAATCCCTCCAACACCACTGCGGCACCATTAACTGCGTCACCACCACCATTATGGCGCCATTAAAACAATAAACTCTAGTGAAATATTCAGTCATTGCTCGGGCCTAGAGAGAGAGAGAGAGAGAGAGAGAGAGAGAGAGAGAGAGAGAGAGAGAGAGAGTAAAAACAGAGAAAGATAAAGAAAGTATTAGAGACAAAGAATGAAGTCACAATTAGGGAGAGACACACGACCCGCATACCTTCAACTCTCTCTCTCTCTCTCTCTCTCTCTCTCTCTCTCTCTCTCTCTCTCTCTCTCTCTCTCATTTTTCACCCCCTCTCCTTCTCCTATTCCTCTACATTTTCTCTATATTTATCTCTCTCTTTCTCTATCTTTGTCTATCTCTCTTCCTCATTCTCTTTATTTCCTTCTCTTTCTCTATCGCTTTCACTCTTCTCTCCACATTCACCTTTGTTCCTCCCTCTCTGTGTCTCTTCCTCCCTCTCTGTTTTTTTTTTTCTCTCTCTCTCTCTCTTTTTCCCTTTCCATCTCTTTCTTATTCTTTCTCTCTCTCCCCCACCTAACGATCACCCCCCCATTATCCTATACCAACACATCGTTTTCCAGCTCTCCACACACACACACACACACACACACACACACACACACACACACACACACACACACACACACACCAAAAACTACTCAGAGAAGCGGGCCATATGTAGGTAAACAAAGCAACTTGTTTACGAAGCTTCAGACTCAAAAGATCAGAGATTCTATATCCATAAACTGTACCTATAGCTTTGATTCACGACTGTAATGTATATAGAGGGTACAGGTATACAAATAATGTATATAGAGAGTAAAGGTATACAAATAATGTCTATAAACAGTACACATAAGACGAAAACTAGAATCATAAATGGAGATGCAGAAATCCAATTTGAATTACTGAGACGAGTGCATGAGGAAGGAGACGCGAGAGGAACACACAAGCGCGAAATGAGTCACAGGTCAGGACAAAGGAAGAGGCGATACCATGAAACCAAGAGAAGATGAGAAGAGAGAGAAAGAGAGAGAGAAAGAGAGAGGGAGAGAGAGAGAGACAGGGTGAGAGAATTGGTGTTCAACTAATCAGTCGACCTCAACCCTTTCGAATTAGATTTGAATTTCCACCTTAAAATTACGAGTTCTGGGTAAGGTTAGGTTAGGTTTAGGTAAGTTAGGGGTAGGATAGGTTAGTCTTAGGCTAGGGGTAGGATAGGTTAGTGTTAGGCTAGGGGTAGGATAGGTTAGTGTTAGGCTAGGGGTAGGATAGGTTAGGTTTGGTTAAGTTAGGGGTCGGATAAGTTATTGTTAGGCTAGGGGTAGGATAGGTTAGTGTTAGGCTAGGGGTAGGATAGGTTAGTGTTAGGTTAGGGGTAGGATAGGTTAGTGTTAGGCTAGAGGTAGGATAGGTTAGTGTTAGGCTAGGGGTAGGATAGGTTAGTGTTAGGCTAGGGGTAGGATAGGTTAGTGTTAGGCTAGGGGTAGGATAGGTTAGGTTTGGTTAAGTTAGGGGTAGGATAGGTTAGTGTTAGGCTAGGGGTAGGATAGGTTAGTGTTAGGCTAGGGGTAGGATAGGTTAGGTTTGGTTAAGTTAGGGGTAGGATAGGTTAGTGTTAGGCTAGGTATATAGTTCAATATACTGTACAGTGAAACCTCCATATAACGAGCTTCTATCATCATATAATCCGTTATCATGGGGGTTCACATCTAACGGACTTTTGATATAATGGACTATTCCTATCTATATACAGCAGTCCGTTCAATAGAGCTTTTGCTGTACGCCGAGAATAGTCCAGATAATGTTAATATAATCCTCTGGTGGAGTAATTAATTACCTCTGAGCTACTCTCCATTATCGAAAGAAAAAATCCGCTTTGGGAAACTTTATACGGAAATGAGCTAATTAATATGCAAATTATTTCATGTTACTTGAAGTGATCCCTTAACCCCGAGTTTGAGAAAATAATGTTGCTTTTTTTTATTGTGTTTTATCAATAATTTCCATAACAAGATGATGATGACCCGTGTAGAAGCTGCCTGTGTCACTATGTTATGTGCCGAAGTGAGTCTTGAGTCTGTCCATACTTGTTAGATTAAATTGTCTATGTTTTATTTTTGTTTTATTATGTAAGGAAAATCTTTGAAAGAAAATGGAAGCAAAATAAACTGGGATTTATCCGAGATACTTGTATATATTATAAAGGACATGTACGTAGGGACAATGACAACGATAAGAACAGAAGGAGGAGGAGGAACTACCAAAGGAACTCAAGGTTAGAATAGGACTCCAACTGGGATTATCCTTAGGTTTGAGGGTTGGCGACCACGGCCCTTCACTTCATACGTCTTAGGACTATCTTGATCAATCCTTCCACAGCGTTTTAATGTGATCCATCCGTCCTGAGTGGAGGAGAAAAGACGACACTGATGAGAGGACTGAAATGATACGAAAAACAGTTGCCTAATTCAAGTATCAAAGTGACAACAACTATTAGAATGAGATGGAGTGAAAGTTAATTACAAGGAGATAAGGAGTGAGGTTGGGCAGTAAAGATGGTAGGTGGGGGCATAAAGAACCCTTAGGCAGGGTAGGTAATTAATTAAAACAGGTGAATAAGTCCAAGATACCTGTGCTCACCTGTGTGTGTGTGAGGGAGGAAGGTGGAGGCTGTGAACTGGAAACTAGGGTAAGGGTGAGATGAGGATGGAATACATTGATGGATATTGGAAGGAATTTTATTGGTATGGAAAGTGTGAGTTAGTGACCATTATCATGACAGTGAAAATATCTAAGGCGCTATGGTCGACAGTTAAACAAATGATAGATGTGAAAAACACCCGAAAATGCAAATTGAAGTTTACGGAGATGTTTGAGGATTATAATGCTATACCAAATACATCTCAGACCCTGTAGCTAGAAACGTGTTTTTATATAGATTAATAACTTGGCATTAAAAACAAAGAGAAAAAAAGTACTTGTTTCCCCAACCAACCAGAGAAAAATAATGGAAACTTAGTCATAAATAATTGAACCGGAGTTGTTAGAGCGAAGTGAAACAAATCATAATAAATTAATTCTTTTTCTCTCTCCAGGTAAAACGTAAACAGACCAGTGCCACAGGTGTGTTTCATGGGCTGAGTTGACCCTTGTATTCTCCCTCACCCCTCGTCTTTCTCTCACTAAGTCCCTTATTTTTATCTCACTACCCCTCTCACCAACCTTCCCTTCCTTCCTTCCCTCCTTCCTTCCTTCCTTCCTTCCTTACTCGTCCTCATTCTACTCCTTGGTCGTCTTCTTCAACCTTGTCACTTCTCTTGTTGATTCTTCTTATTATTTCTTATGGATTATTTTGTATCTAATTCTTCTTTTCTTTTTTCTTCTTCTTTCTTCTTATTGTTGTTGTTTTTCTTCATATTTTCTTCATAATCCTTGACCTATTTACTTTCTCCCCTCGTTACCCCATGAAGTCTCCCTTGACCCTTTCTTCTGACCCCTAAAATCTTCCACTTCCCCTCTTGCTTACCCTTTAAAAACTTCCCATTTTTTCCATTCATGACTTACCCTTTCCTCTCTCTCTCTCTCTCTCTCTCTCTCTCTCTCTCTCTCTCTCTCTCTCTCTCTCTCTCTCTCTCTCTCTCTCTCTCTCTCTCTCACCTTTTCCGTTCACACTAGACTCTTCCTTCCCCCTCCACACCCCCTCACCCTCCCCCTTCCACTAACCCTTCCCCCTTCTCTACCACGGAATCCCCCCCCCCCCACTTAGCCTTTATTCCTCGCAGGACAGTATTGCCACCCCCCAAGAGGCTATTTCACCATAATTGGCTCCTTCCCCTCACTTCCCCTCACCTCCCCTCACCTCACCTCCCCTTCAATTGAACTCCTCCCTTCCTACCTCCTCTCCCACTACCCCTGATCCCTCTCCCATTTCTCCCTCCCCCACCTCTCCCCCTATCATACCTTCCCCTCCCTGTGCCAAACTAACTTTCGCTCGAATACGGAACAGAACCTGGAATTCCCCCATGCTCTGAAAATTGCTGCATTATCATTGGTTCGTGGAAGGTTTGGTTAGGTTAGGTTAGGTTAGGTTAGGTTAGTTTAGTTATGACTATTCTTCAGGTTCTGAGATTAGCAACATACACATACACACACACACACACACACACACATATCATAAATCTTTACTTTTCTTCCCAAAAAGACTCAAATCCCCCACTCCATCAAGCTAAGAAGAGGGAGACAGACAGACAGACAGACAGACAGACAGAAAGACAGACAGAAAATGGGACTAATTCAGCCTAAACCATTGATTGGGAGCGTGACCCGTAATTAGTGAGGGAGAAAAGTGTTAATGGGGAGGAAATACTAGCCGCTGGTATAAGTGCTCTGGGTTGTATTGTATCCGGGTTAGGTAGTGGAGCCTATTGTGTTGTGTTATTTCCATGGCTTGAGAATTTAAGTGACGTAATTCTCTCTCTCTCTCTCTCTCTCTCTCTCTCTCTCTCCTCCCCAACACTGCATGGCCGCGTTCAGGCAGAGACGAGGTAAATGTCAACTTGGAGTTAGTCTCTAAAATATTTAAAGACTTAGCTGAGGAATAAAGGTTATAAGAGGTGGAGAACTGTTTCCTAAAGTGCTGGGTATCTCAACTCATCTGTGGCGGATATTATCAAGCATCAATTTGCAAAAGTACGGGTATATACAACCATCTGTATCGGCTATCTAAACAAATGATTGGGGGGGGGGGGGGGTAGTGATTAAATCCGAACGTTACTGTGTATAGTGTTAAGCCCCAGTATTTCCCGGTAGTGTTGACGAGTTGGGATATTGGCATTTGAAGTGTTATGATGTAGCAGAGATGTCAGGGATGAGTGTTGACTGGTGTAAACAAGTTGATATAGCAGGCTTTAATATGAAAGAACTGTGTCCGTATTAAGGTGAAGTGAGGGAAATGAGAGAGAGGAAGAGGTAGAGAGAGAGGGAAAGGGGATATAGAAAGGGGGAAATGAAAAAGAAAGATAAGGATAAAAAGAGAAAACGAAACAAATAGAGAAAAATGAGAGAGAGAGAGAAATAGAGAGATAACGTTAAAGTGAGAGAGAAAATAAGATAAAGAGAAAAAGAGAGTTAGAAAGAGAGAGAATGACAGAGAGAAACGTTAGAGTTAGAAAGAGAGAGAGAAAGAATGAGAGAGAAAAAGCGATAGAGTGAAAGAGAGAGAGAAAGAGAACTAGAAAAAGAGAATTATAAATAGAGATAGAGTTACAGAAAAAGGTTTATAAAGAGAAGGACAGACAGACAGACAGACAGACAGACACAGCAAGACAGACAGACAGACAGGTAAACGGACAGAAGTTGTTAATCCATGATATTTAATTGCCCAGAGAAGCACCTGTCAACAAAGCCAGGATTAAATTGGTATTCCTTTGATGACAGGTGTTACAATTCCTCAGATGACGAGGCTTATGCAATGAATGACTGTTTAGGTGATGAATAAACGATACCCAAACGGCGGTAACATAGAAACCTTTACTGTATGAGCGATGAAGGTGACATTGAGACTCTAACCTAACCTAAACCTGGCTTATTTTTAACCTAACCTAACCTAACCTAACCTAAACCTGGCTTATTTTTAACCTAACCTAACGTAATCTTATATAATCTAACATTACATAAACTAAACTAATCTAACCTAATGTGATCTAACCTAACCTAACCTAACCTAACTTAACCTAACCTAACCTAACCTAACCTTTATTGGAAAGATTCACTATTGGGGAGAATTATTGTCGCGTGTGTGTGTGTGTGTGTGTGTGTGTGTGTGCGTGCGTGTGTGTGTGTGTGTGTGTGTGTGTGTGTGTGTGTGTGTGTGTGTGTGTGTGCGTGTGTGTGTGTGTGTGTGTGTGTGTGTGTGTGTGTGTGTCATCTTATTCCGGAACTGCTTCGCCTCATCGATGGAATTTATGGGAAAATATGAAGGGAAAAACTCAGGAATTTTCCCCAAGTCAGAGTCAAGGGATCACTTCAGGTAACATGAAATAATTTACATATTAATGACCTCATTTCCCTATAAAGTTTCCCTGAGAAGAATTTTTTTTCTGATAATTGTATTTATTTGAGAGATAATAATACGCTTTCCTGTGAGATTATTTTAACTCTCTCTCTCTCTCTCTCTCTCTCTCTCTCTCTCTCTCTCTCTCTCTCTCTCTCTCTCTCTCTCTCTCTCTCTCTCTCTCTCTCTCTCTCTCTCTGTTTATATATATAATTATGAGATATTGGTAGACACGTCATCTACCTAGTCTGGTGGTGATGGCGGGGGTGAAGATGATAATTATAGTGGGTGGAGGGTGGTAGTGGTGGTGAAGGGAAGAGGAGAGGAAGAAGAGAGAGGGAGGAAGAAGAGAGAGGGAGGAAGAGGAGAGAGGGAGGAAGAGGAGGAGCTGCATCATTCCCCAGCTTGCCTCCCTCACGTCAGACAGGTGTCGATCTCTCACTTTCTTTATTGTTTATTAAAGAAATAGCTCTCCTTCCTCACCCTCTCGTCACTCCTTCCTCACCCTCTCAGCTCCTCCCCCCCCCCCGACCCTCTCAGCTCCCCCCCTCGACCCTCTCAGTCCCCCCCCGACCCTCTCAGCTCCCCCCCTCGACCCTCTCATCCCCCCCCCCTCGCCCTCTCAGATATTCAGTTCTCTGTGTACTCCTTCATCTGTGACCGGGATTATCGTCTTACCAAGTCAAATTTTGGCTTCAAGACCAAGAAAGAGGAATTGAATCTCATTGCTTTAAGTTAATTTTTTCTCTGTGTGGTTTGGGATTCCTTTTGGAAGGATTTGGTCGTATTTTTTTAGATTTATTATATTATGTCGTTATAATTGGGTCATCGTATATGAGTTTTTTTTCAGTTGTTATAAAAAATTTAATCAATCAATAAATTTGGATTGTACGCCGTTCTGTTTCAATGTTGTTTCTGATAATCTTAATCTTTGGCAAAATTAGGGTTTTTTAATATTGGTGTTTTATTTATATTCTGGTGGTTTATAAACACGTCTATGCCTAAAGACCCCAAGTCATATTATCCTCCACGTGTAGTTTCTATCCTAAAAGGTCAAAGGTTACGAGAGATTCATCAATTATTTTTTGACCAATCTAGCTGCCACTTTACACCATTATACCTCGTGACAGCCTCTCATGATCTGATGGACATGTATTTAAAAGTTCTGATTGTTCCTTTGTTGACTTTAAGAGCTAAAGGTCATCAGCCTCTGACTGAGAAATATTGAAGAGGATTATTAGAGGTCACTGTGTTTATAATCTGACCTATCTGATTGACGTAATTCCCTCTCCTAGACTGACATGTGATGGATCTGTGTACCTCTAACAATGTGATGTACTCTTAAACCAGAATCAGGGTAGCGCTTCGTATACAGGCACACCTGACAAGTTTACTGAAGCTGTACCCATACCGGAAAACTCAACATGTAAACCTTGAGGCGATAAACCATTAAACCATACATTTTGACTTCACCTGGTTTATTGTACCATGTCCTCCAGTCCACACTGCGTTGTATTGTGTGAAATTATTGAATATAATCTTATTACCAACTTATTGTCCTCTCTCTCTCTCTCTCTCTCTCTCTCTCTCTCTCTCTCTCTCTCTCTCTCTCTCTCTCTCTCTCTCTCTCTGTCTCCCCCAAATTAAACATTTAGCCTCGAAAGGTAACTGAATTATTCATTAAAGTTTATTGTTATAATGACACGGCAGAGATGGAGGGGAGGCGGTCCTTAGAGTCATTACTGAAGACCAAACTGAACTGAGACGATGGTAGAAAGTAGACTGTGTTCATATTGGGGAGGTTAGTAGAAAGTAGACTGAGCTCCTGTCGGGGAGGTTAGTAGAAAGTAGACTGAGCTCCTGTCGGGGAGGTTAGTAGAAAGTAGACTGAGCTCCTGGCGGGGAGGTTAGTAGAAAGTAGACTGAGCTCCTGTCGGGGAAGATCAATAGAAAGCTCCTATCGGGATATATCGGTAGAACGTAAGATTTGTTTTAATATAGAAAGGATGAAGCTTGTAACTTTCTTTTATATCATTACTTAACATAAACATAAGACAATTTCTCATATAAACAGTTAGAAGGAAAATCTATCATACAATCGGTAACAGACAGGATGATCTTCGTTAAGCGAGGTGTAAAGGTCATCGTTAAGCGAGGTGTGCAGATCAGTCTAGAGTTCATATACAGTATAGCTCTGTCGCCTCTCTTAGGATTAAGGAGCCCAACAGAGGATCACCTTTAAGTGGGCTGTCAAGAACGTCATTAAGCAGGGTTTTCAAGATCTTCGTTAAGCTGTGTGATGAGATTAACGTTAAGCGAGGTGTCAAGATCATTACAGCAGTCAAGATAACTCCGTCGCGTCTGTTAGCATGATGGAGCACCAACACGTTATCTACATTACCCGGTTATTGAGGTGGAGGAGCAGTTAAGTGACAATTAAGATCATTGCCCAATTACCGCAAGACTGACGCTCATAAAGTGCAGGGGAGCGGTACACGTCTCTCTCTCTCTCTCTCTCTCTCTCTCTCTCTCTCTCTCTCTCTCTCTCTCTCTCTGCTTCTCAATTTTTTTTAATGGCTTTAGTTTATATTATTTCCTTACTTTAGTTCAATGAGTGATAATATTTGTTGACATTAAGACGTTCTCCTCTGAATATTACCAACAGTTAACGCTCACCCCTGAAGATAATCACAAAAAATTAAGTATTTTTCCTCAGAGATTCTCATTAATTCTCTGTAATTACGTATAGAAAGTTTCATTGAATGGAATATTGTGTTTACGTTAAGGTTGGAGTTTGTTGATGTGCATGTTGTGTTTTTGTTTTTTTCTATGAGGTGTAATAAAAGTTTGTCTCATAGGCACCCCCAGTTCACCCCAGCTGTGAATGGGTACCTGATTTTACAGTTGGGGAAGTGAAGGCTGTCGAGTGCAGTACCGGCACTCGACAGACACACACATGGACACTTTACAACATCCTCACCTGTCATTGTGTTGCGGGATGGATCAGGTATTTCTTCAGTGTATGTCTCTCTCAGTGTGTTGGCCTCACACGTTGTTTCACAGACTTTAGCGACTCTCCAATATAAGTTAGTTTGAATTTCAGATACCTCAAAAACCCGTCTGCTTATATATATGTAAACTCCTGCTGAAACACGACCCAGAGTTTACAATTATAGAAATTCCTGAAGTTTGCTTTTGGTGATATTGATTTCATTTAATACACAAGATGTCTATTGTCTTTTGTTAATATTATCGACTCTGCATCTGTATTTTTGGGCTAAATAAATTATTTCAATATCAATTTAATATCAATATCAATTTATTTTACATTTTCTTTTTAATATCTTACGTAATACAATTTCTAAATAAGTAACTAGGAGGAAACTAACCTTACCTGCAGTTAGTGAAGGTTAGAATATCATTAAATCTAAGGAGTATAAATGGAATATACAGTGTTATATGATTTATCTACAATCATATGGAATCTCATATGGCTTTTACACTATATATTCCAAGTTTTCCGAACCATCACATCACCTTGACTGTTACCTCTTACTTTAGATAAGATTATATATTTTAGGATTTATGTCCATTAATTTGTTGCAGTCCTCCCTCACCCAATTATCTGTTATTTACACTATGGTTATGGAGTCATTTATATGTATGTATCATGTGTGTGTGTGTGTGTGTGTGTGTGACAAACTTCCCAAAACCGGAGCAAAAATTATTAGAAATGTGGCGGTGTTGTCCATGGTAACTTGATATAGTTCACAGTGGCTGAGAATTTTATTATTTTTCCTTTCTCGCTTGTTATTCCTTTCGTGTTTATGGACCGATGTTGATATGACTCTGCGTGATGACAATTTTGATGGTGTCCGTTAAGAGATATTGGATAATAATGATGAAAAATAAACGATTCTTATCAGTGAGAACATTCTTCTTTGGTCTTTAATTGTGGACAACTTACATAGGTTAGGTCAGGTTAGGTTAGGTTAGGTCAGGTTGGGTTAGGTTAGGTTAGACTCACATAATGAATGGTCACATAATTACTGTACAGTATATCATCAATACCTTTCACCCCACATTATCTTACAATCTTACTTAGGTCTGGCTGGTCACTTGCCTCACGGGGGATTTGCGTTAGGTTGGTAAGAATAACTTCATTTGTCCTACATCTCAATGGGAAGGATAATCGTGTTTTCTCTCAATCAGTTATTTAATTCGAGGTTGTGTCACTGCCAAGGATTGCCTTTAAATCCACTGAATTACATGATTATAAGATAAACACACGGTACACCTCGAAACAAAACACCCCATTACAAATAAAACAAATCAAAAATAAAAATACCTCGATCTACAAATCCCAAGGACACGACTTGCATAAATCACTGGATTCATAGACGATGGAGGACAAATTGGTCGAAACAAGTTCCCTCTTGATCGCTTAACTTGGCGCAAACAAGTTGTGGTACGAGGCTACACAACTTAAAGGCTTGACTTTGATGTTGGTGAAGCAGCGAGCGTGTGCAAGATTTTGTTAGGGGGCGAGTGAGCGCTGATATTAGTGCCAAATGAGGGGATAAAAGCTTTAAAGAGTCCTAGAACACAAGCTTTTAGTAGTGCCAGATGAGAATTAAGAGCTTTCAGTGATGCTACGTTAGAATTAAAGCTTTCATTGGTGCCTGATAAGAAAATTAAAGCTTTCAGTGATGCTAGGTTAGAATTAAAGCTTTCATTGGTGCCTGATAAGAAAATTAAAGCTTTCAGTGGTCCAAGATTAAGGAATAAAAAAGCTTTCACAATTGCCAGATATAACACTAACGCACCACAAAACACAGCACATAGCAACAAACTGTAACTTCCATAACACATCAACATACCATAACATGTCGTCACGCCAATAGCTCGTCACAAGCCGTCACACTTCTAAGGGATAAATTAACACTGGACACGCCAGCCTAGTACTGCGTGTCCAACAGACCTGATCCATGGTAATTGACTCTTTGGTATTATCCTATACAGGTGAGTCGATGTTCGTCCTACAAAAAACAAGTCAAATAACATGTCCGTTATCTGGATACGGTGATATCAACTCTACGATAATAGAACACAGAGGCGAAATGGCAGTGTGTGTACAGTATCAAATTCAGATGTACTGTACACATGGATTCATTTACTCTATCCATATAAAATACACAATTGATTTTATCCATTACACTATACAATATCGCATCAATTTCACATAACAGCCACACATGATGCACCTATATGTGTTTTGGTTTGGTATGAGGGAAACATGATACATTAATTAAACGAAGTCAAATTAGAATTAGACACTTTTACCATGACTGAAAATTTCCCATCTATTCATTTTATTTTGTTTTATTTTCCGTCCACAATAACCATAAAGGAATGACAGTTCAATTTAACCCAACAAAACTATTATATTTTTTTCACAGAATAAGATTTATTCACGCAGGTAGAGTGGTTTAACACCGACCTTCCAAACAGTAACAACAAAAATAGTGAACATTGGTCTAAATCATATTGAAAAAAAAATAAAAATAAAATTCACTGAACCAAAACATTAAAACAATTAACTCAACAATTATTCCAACACTGACACACAAACGGACGCTGACTAACTCCTATTACATACAATACGACAGCGCGGATACTGAACCTAACCTGAAGCTTATATATTAAACATACGAGTGACTGTATTATCAACTATTACATAATTACACTAATGTCACCATATCAATTAATATTCAGATATATATCAACACTAACTTACACACACACACACACGACAAACTATTTCCAAATACGAAATGAATATGGCCTAACTATTGATGTTATTGTTAGAAGGACAAATATACGAAAAATAATCATATATTTTTCCATATAGATATGTATGTTCGTTATGAAAATAGTCAAGAGGTAATTAGATCAGAAAATAATTTAATTGAAACACGAGAAAGTGGTTTATGCTGTGCAGTTACACCAGACAGACAGACAGACAGACAGACAGACAGACAGACAGACAAGTTTCAGTGAGTCAAATGAATCAGTTTCATTGAAAATTTCAGAGGACTTCATCGAGGTGATGGTGAGGTGATGGTGAGGTGATGGTGAGGTGATGGAAGGAAGAGGTGAGATTAGGAGATGAAGAAGTGAGAGATAACTACTAGGTACTCAGTTGGAACTCATTAGGTACTCAGTAGGTAATCAAAAGGTACTCATAGGTAATAGGTACTCAGTGGGATGGTGGGTGAGATGAGAGGCGGGTGATCGACACTAACCTTTAGGTTCATCTCCCTTAACATGTGTGTGTGCGTGTGTGTGTGTGTGTGTGTGTGTGTGTGTATGTGTGTGTGTGTGTGTGTTTTAGATAAAGTGTATTGCTTCAGTCCCTCCCACCACCTGCTCCTTTACGTCGCCTCAAGAAATATGAAAATAAATGACAAAGTTCCATCCATCGTTACACAACAACAAACGCTACAAAAATCATTGCATATCCAGATTTATTTATTTATTTTTTATTATTTTTTATTTTGTTAATCTTACCCCAAGCAACACCCTACAGGCGTCTCTTTTTTTGTTACTCATATAATAGATTAGACAAAAATAGTAATAGAAATCAGTGTATTGCCTCAAAGGGTTAAATCATCGTCCTCAAAGGGTTAAATCATCGTCAACAAAGGATTAAAGCATCGTCAACAAAGGGTTAAATCATCGGCAATAAAGGGTTAAATCATCGTCAACAAAGGGTTAAATCATCGTCCTCAAAGGGTTAAATCATCGTCATCAAAGGGTTAAATCATCGTCAACAAAGGGTTAAATCATCGTCAACAAAGGGTTAAATCATCGTCAACAAAGGGTTAAATCATCGCCATCAAAGGGTTAAATCATCGTCAACAAAGGGTTAAAGCATCGTCATCAAAGGGTTAAATCATCGTCATCAAAGGGTTAAATCATCGTCATCAAAGGGTTAAATCATCGTCAACAAAGGGTTAAATCCTCGTCAACAAAGGGTTAAATCATCGCCATCAAAGGGTTAAATCATCGTCAACAAAGGGTTAAATCATCGCCATCAAAGGGTTAAATCATCGTCATCAAAGGGTTAAATCATCGCCATCAAAGGGTTAAATCATCGTCAACAAAGGGTTAAATCATCGTCATCAAAGGGTTAAATCATCGTCAACAAAGGGTTAAATCATCGTCCTCAAAGGGTTAAATCATCGTCATCAAAGGGTTAAATCATCGTCATCAAAGGGTTAAATCATCGTCATCAAAGGGTTAAATCATCGTCAACAAAGGGTTAAAGCATCGTCATCAAAGGGTTAAATTGTCGTCATCAAAGGGTTAAATCATCGTCATCAAAGGGTTAAATCATCGCCATCAAAGGGGTAAAGCATCGTCATCAAAGGGTTAAATCATCGCCATCAAAGGGTTAAATCATCGTCAACAAAGGGTTAAATCATCGTCATCAAAGGGTTAAATCATCGTCATCAAAGGGTTAAATTGTCGTCATCAAAGGGTTAAATCATCGTCATCAAAGGGTTAAATCATCGTCAACAAAGGGTTAAATCATCGTCAACAAAGGGTTAAATCATCGTCAACAAAGGGTTAAATCATCGTCATCAAAGGGTTAAATCATCGTCAACAAAGGGTTAAATCATCGTCAACAAAGGGTTAAATCATCGTCAACAAAGGGTTAAATCATCGTCATCAAAGGGTTAAATCATCGTCATCAAAGGGTTAAATCATCGTCAACAAAGGGTTAAAGCATCGTCATCAAAGGGGTAAAGCATCGTCATCAAAGGGGTAAAGCATCGTCATCAAAGGGTTAAATCATCGTCAACAAAGGGTTAAATCATCGTCAACAGAGGGTTAAATCATCGTCAACAAAGGGTTAAATCATCGTCATCAAAGGGTTAAATCATCGTCAACAAAGGGTTAAATCATCGTCAACAAAGGGTTAAATCATCGTCAACAAAGGGTTAAATCATCGTCATCAAAGGGTTAAATCATCGTCAACAAAGGGTTAAATCATCGTCATCAAAGGGTTAAATCATCGTCAACAAAGGGTTAAATCATCGCCATCAAAGGGTTAAATCATCGTCAACAAAGGGTTAAATCATCGCCATCAAAGGGTTAAATCATCGTCATCAAAGGGTTAAATCATCGCCATCAAAGGGTTAAATCATCGTCAACAAAGGGTTAAATCATCGTCATCAAAGGGTTAAATCATCGTCAACAAAGGGTTAAATCATCGTCCTCAAAGGGTTAAATCATCGTCATCAAAGGGTTAAATCATCGTCATCAAAGGGTTAAATCATCGTCATCAAAGGGTTAAATCATCGCCATCAAAGGGGTAAAGCATCGTCATCAAAGGGTTAAATCATCGTCATCAAAGGGTTAAATCATCGTCAACAAAGGGTTAAATCATCGTCAACAAAGGGTTAAATCATCGTCAACAAAGGGTTAAATCATCGCCATCAAAGGGTTAAATCATCATCATCAAAGGGTTAAATCATCGCCATCAAAGGGTTAAGGGAATTCGATCTCTTTGTTCCATATACAAGTGTCACCCACCACCTTTACCTCACTATTAACCACAGTAACTCTAATGACACACACACACACACACACACACACACACACACTTCCACTTAACCATTTAACTCCCACATTAAAAAGTTATTTCTTTACTTTCACTGATGGTCAGAAAAAAGTTTACTTCTGACAACAACCTGAGATAGTTTCAACTTTTAAAACTTTTCTCTGTTAAGTTGGAAAAAAAAAGGAGTTCCCAGAGGTTATGCGGCTGAGTCGTTGAGATTTTGAACTCAGAAGTGAAAATAATATAAAAAAAAAAAATTTAATTTCCTGTGTAAGAGTTTTATCCTGTGACGCCATTTTGTTTATTTTTTAATATATTTTTTTTTTACTTGACATAAACATCAGAAGGAAATATTTGTTTAATATAATTCCTGTAGGTTTATTGTAAACATTCTCTCTCTCTCTCTCTCTCTCTCTCTCTCTCTCTCTCTCTCTCTCTCTCTCTCTCTCATATACATTCAGTTAAGTCCTCAATGGTAACAAAAAGTTTTAAGTTTTCGTCGAGGTAAAAAAATTCAAGGTTTTAAGCAATAAGTCTGCAAGTTTTATGCCTCGCTCTGTCAACAAGAACTGTCCTGATGTGTCGGGGGGAAGACTGTCACAAAAATATCATTCTTTACTAAGTTTAATACTCCAGTGTGTGTGTGTGTGTGTGTGTGTGTGTGTGTGTGTGTGTGTGTGGTGCCAAGTAAACAGGTAAATGATATTCACTCAACACCCGAACACAACACTGGGAGGTGAGGAAGGGAGACAAATTATAATCGGAACACTATTCACGGTATTACTAACTTACCATAATGAATCAAAATATTACAAATAAACACAAAAAGAAGAAAAGCAAACATTAATGTACAAATACCATTAACAAAACAACAACAACAACGACAATAATAGCAACAACAATAATAATAATAATAACAACTTCTGACATTTAATTCATTATACCAAGAAAACACATTTACCTAAAATAAACTTGTATAGAAATCAAATCAAATTGGGTATAGAAATGTGACAGATGGAGTGAGGGAGGAGAGTGAGGGAGGAGAGTGAGGGAGGAGAGTGAGGGAGACTAAAATGTTGATGGAGCTAGATGGTGGAGAGACGCTCACATCTAGCTAGTGTGTGTGGGTGAAAGTGTCCTTCTGGCGTTGTAGTGATAGTGTGGGTGGGTATGGGTTAGTATGAGTGGGTGTGGGTTAGTATGAGTGGGTGTGGGTTAGTATGAGTGGGTGTGGGTTAGTATGGATGGGTGTGGGTTAGTATGAGTGGGTGTGGGTAAGTATGGGTAGGTGTGGGTTAGTATGGGTAGGTGTGGGTTAGTATGAGTGGGTGTGGGTTAGTGTGAGTGGGTGTGGCTGGTTGTGGGTCATCATGGATCAGATTAGTTAAATGTGGATCAGTGTATAAGTGTATGGTGCGGATACAAGGTCGGCAGGGATGTGGGTCGTTATAGATCAATATTTGGTGCGGGTGTGCATCTATATTAGACTGGATTATTGTGGATATATGCATGTTTGTAAAGTTTCTCAGCACGAAATTGTAATCAGATCAGATATTTATGAAAGTGGTGGCGGCTTTGAACACGTGTGAGTCAGTACAGGTATGAATGAGTGAATAAGGATATCAAATAAAAAAAAACATATATAACAACGAGAGATGAAAAGCAATTTGATAACGAGAATATATTAACTCTCTCTCTCTCTCTCTCTCTCTCTCTCTCTCTCTCTCTCTCTCTCTCTCTCTCTCTCTCTCTCTCTCTCTCTCTCTCTCTCTCTCTCTCTCTCTCTCTCCCATCACGTATAGTTTAAGCCAACAGCAATACAAAAAGTTTTTTCTCGTCAATGTACAAAATTCGATGTTTTAAGTAATGCGTGTGGAAGTCTTATGCCTCGCTCTGTCAACAAGAACTGTCCCGTGGTGCCCGAGGGAAGAGTCACAATAATTGATTTCCGGCCACTACGATGTCCATTTATTTGTGTGTTTACGTTTGTGTGTGTTTAGATTTGTATTAATATTGGTGTTGTTTTCTCTTTGTGTGTAGTTTTATATTTATATTTGTATTATAATAAGTCAGGGTACAAAAATACAATTGTTAATATCTCGAGTAGGATAGACTAGTCAATGGCATTAAACTCGATCCCTTTTCCTCTTAGTTGTGTGGCTAAGAGAGCCAACTCCCTGAAATCTACGAGGCGGAAGTACCAAGCGATGGATTACTTCCTTGTGTTGACATTTCGTGGTGGACTCTCCCGCCATAAACAATCCTCGCCATCTATTGAGCAAAACAGAAACTTCTTAACCGTGACAATGTTGAGCTCTTGACTCTCACGAGCAAGCTTACACGAAGCTTAGGAATTGTATTGTACAGTTCCGTTCAGAAGTTCGTGGTACACTGGCGGTTAAGGGTGCATAGCCTGTTGTACCCTTCCTGGACGGCAGGTCACTGCGCCGAACGTCCTACCAACACACACAGTGGGACTGGCAACGGAGCAGTGTGATTCGAACGATTACTTATCAAAAGGAGGTGGGAAGGATATTGATATGAATATCCTGCTGACGAGAGAAGAAAGCGTAGTGATAAGAGAATCCATTAGAATATCAAAATACAATAGGGAAATTGGTTTCGAATGAACGCTGGAGGAGTAGGTGAACAGAGCTCATATATCAAGAGTCTTCAATGTATTCAGTACTTGAAGTTTTTCGTATAATACTCAAACTATATATAGAGTGTGTGTGTGTGTGTGTGTGTGTGTGTGTGTTTGTCTGTGTGTGTGTGTGTGTGTGTGTGTGTGTGTGTGTGTGTGTGTGTCTGTGTGTGTGTGTGTGTGTGTGTGTTTCACCTAGGTGTTTTTATTTGCCGCTGAAGAGAGTGACCAGAAGCTCCACCAAGCCAACATGAATCGGAGAGACGAGAAGTTGGTGCTCAGAGGTCACATTATAACTCTCCGTGATAATGGTCTCTCCATACGGGGTGTGGCACATGGAGTTGGCCTGTCCCCACAACTGTGATGAAGTGGATAAGAGGAGAGCGGTAACCTTAACGACTTAGGTACGTTATATTTGTCTCATCAAAGGAGCGGACCATAGCAGCATTGATGACTGAAGGATAGAGAATGAGAGACCTACATCATGTTCAGAGTTTAGGTAAAGAGTCGGAAAAGCTCGACCATGGAACTTCATATTAATATTTATATAGGTAGATAGAGGAATCCTAACCTAAGTTTATTAGCAGCCAAATTCAGCATCACTATTTGTGGGTATTTATGTATGGGTAAGGCTAAATTTGGATATTTTTAAAATTGGTGATCTATCTGGAAATAATAATCACTGCTGTAACCTTCTGTTGAAACTATTGTGTCGATTATGTCGTAGAGTTATGGAAGCTGGCATATAATTTTTAACCATGTTTATATTAGAAATATAAATTTACAGTTAGGGTAACATAGAGTGCCAAAATCATTCTGAATATTGGTGTGTTATATTGTGTTAGTAGGGAGAGCAGGAGCCCCTCGGAGGACCACCCCAGCAGATTTGATTTGTGGTTGAATGTGGGTGCGCCAGGTCCGTAGACTTGCTAGTGATAGGTGATGCTACAATTATCGCGGTGGCCGAGGCAACCCCCTAACCAACGCCGTGGCCATACAAGACAGCCTGCATACATAAGGCGATCGTTGCTATTAATCGTTTTCGTTGTATACTGTTGCCCTTAATCATACATAAGGCGATCGTTGCTATTAATCGTTTTCGTTGTATACTGTTGCCCTTAATCATACATAAGGCGATCGTTGCTATTAATCGTTTTCGTTGTATACTGTTGCCCTTAATCATACATAAGGCGATCGTTGCTATTAATCGTTTTCGTTGTATACTGTTGCCCTTAATCATACATAAGGCGATCGTTGCTATTAATCGTTTTCGTTGTATACTGTTGCCCTTAATCATACATAAGGCGATTGTTGCCACGTCCATAATCAAATACACACCGCTTCATACAGCAATTGGCAACCGTAGGCTTTTAACCCCGATTGGTCAGTCACGCTATCACACATCTTGTTTGTTTATACCCACCATTACATACCTATACATACCAATTATGAATATGTGAGTAAATGTTTTCATATGTTACGTCACGTCCGGTGTACATAGCAGGGTTGCCAAATAGGAATATAAATCTTTCATTTTCTTTCTAATATTGTTTCCCGTTGGTGGTCAGAGGACACGACCACTAGAGTACCAATATTTATTTTGTCTTTTCATTATTTCTTTCGTTATTTCTTTCGTTATTTCTTTCGTTCTTTCTTTCGTTATAATGTTATCGTAGTTTCTTCTTTGTTATTTTTAAGTTTAACAATAACATAGTGTTCGTATATTTTTTTAAACTATATAATTTCTTTACTTTTTAGGTGTTTGTCTTAGTTATTAGAGATGTTCTGTTGGTGGGTGTGAATGACGGGTGTGAATGACGGGTGTGAATGACGACTGTGAATGATGGGTTTGAATGACAATGAAGGAGGCAGAACGTTTTTGACTGTCCATGACTTTGGTTAGATTGAAGAAATTAGTTGATGTCTGTCACCGACGTAAAATTATTCTGATATGTAATATTTTATCGGATCACCTGTTGATAAGCCTTCCTTCCCCCAAGCATATTTCACCTTCAGATTAAACACCCTAACCTAACCTAACCTAACCTAACCTAACTAACATAACATAACCTAACCTAACCTAGCCTAACCTAACCTAACCTAACCTAACCTAACCTAACCTCAGGTGAAACGTGATCAACACCTGAATACAAAGGTCACAGGTAGTTTAATTACAATACCTGGGATGCTGGATACAGGTGTAATAGTCATCATCACAGTCACCACAAGAAGCTTCACAAGAGGCTTCACAAGAGGCTTCACAAAAGGCTTCACACTACCATTATTCTGTCGTCTCTAACCCAATACAACTTTTAATACTCTTAAATTAATATCTTATAATATTGATCTAATTGACAAGGTCTTTGATGTCTGTATATACAAGAGCTGCTAATGTCTTTTATATCAAGTTCGTTCACGTCTGTTAACCTTAAACATCTGGTACAAACTAATATCTTCCTAATAGCTACCAAACAGTTTATATAACACTTATCGATACATGTTTATTATCTTACACATTGTAGGTATAAATTGACTGCTTAATTAATGTTATTGTTTTACTAATGCTTAACAAATACCAGGAAGGAATAAAGTGACTATAACGAGGGCAAGTTGACTCTGCTCTTGAGTTTGAGTACACCAGTTAATGTACTTAACGCTAATTACATGAATACTTTTGATTATTTTGAATTTTAATGTGTGTGTGTGTGTGTGTGTGTGTCATTCTGTCTGTCTGTCAATAATAGGTAAATCATGTAGTTTGTGAAAAATTTTAAGTGACTCTCTCTCTCTCTCTCTCTCTCTCTCTCTCTCTCTCTCTCTCTCTCTCTCTCTCTCTCTCTCTCTCTCTCTCTCTCTCTCCTCCACTCCGTGTTGCCTCGAAAAATATTTTACACTAGAAAAAAATTAAGACCCTGAACCTCCTCTCACACGATAACAACAAACATCGTTAAAACTTTATGCCAAATTGTTTTTATTTTTCGCAAGTATTTCAACATCATATTTTTGCTGTATTTCTCAGGTACATGAAATATATACTCAGGCTACGATGAAATATATATCTTTTATTACCAAGAGCAGTGTAATTTCCACAGGTATTGTCTTCAGGTTATATAATGGAAAATAATGTTTAATTTTTTAGTGTATCATCGTTCGAAATTTGGTTTGCTTGTTTTATTGCTGTTGTTTTTTGACAGGGAGTTGTTTACGACGGGATGCTCGCCCTAGGGAACGCCACGTACTGTTTACATTATATTAACGAGTAATCACAGGAACCTTTCACACTCATTATGTTTTCTTTTTGTTGTGTTCTTAACCCACCTGAAGATTAACCCCCAGCTTATTTCATTTCAAGATTAACCACCCTAATCCTAATATAACCTAACCTAATCTAACCTAATCTAACCTAACCTAACCTAACCTAGTCTAACCTAATCTAACCTACCCTAACCCCCAGCTTGTTTCACTTTAACATTGACCACCCTAATGCTAACTTAACCTAACCTAACCTAACCTAACCTGTAGTAACAATATCACCGCTCACTGAATCACCATAATACACCCGGTCTTAACTATTCAACATAGAGAGAGAGAGAGAGAGGGAGAGAGAGAGAGAGAGAGAGAGAGAGAGAGAGAGAGAGAGAGCGCATTAAATCAATCCTGCCTTAAGGGGGAAAAATATGCAATAATGGCTCTCGTCTTGCATCTTGTCAACTGTGACCTTTTGACGATGATAGTTGAAACGTGATTGTTGGACGAGAAGCATCAGCTAGTGGCGGGGCCTAAAGGTGGAGGAAGTTAGGAAATAAATAGAGAAGTTGTACAGAAAGAAGAATTTACGTACGGATGGGTGTGTTTACGGACGAATGGGTGTGTTTACGTACGGATGGGTGTGCTTACGTACGGATGGGTGTGTTTACGTACGGATGGGTGTGCTTACGGACGAATGGGTGTGTTTACGTATGGATGAACGAGTTTACGGACGAATGGGTGTGTTTACGGTCGGACAGACATGCAAGCAAACGATCATACAAAAATATACACAAAAAATAGCGATACGGATAAAGTCACTCAAAACCAAACACATGAATGTCCATAAACACTAACACTGAAAGAGTGAAGCATAAAAATATTCCTGACTTATTGCGTATTGACGGGAACTTGAAACTTTTTTATAATGTTTACGGTTTATACTGTGTTGGGTGAGAGAGTGGTAAAGATGGGAAGAGGGAGAAATAAAATAAATGTGAGAGAGAGAGAGAGAGAGAGAGAGAATAAAATGGAGAGAAACAAATAGAAATTGAAAGTTGGAGGCAAACAGACAGATAAAATTCAGGCAGACAGATATATACTCACAAGCCCAGGAAACAAATGCAGGGGGATTACTCTTACATATACTGCTGCTATAAGAGTCATCAACTAATGAAGTAGAAAAGTGAGAGAGTGAGAGAAATTTAGTGCCTCTCCTGCCCTCTCACCTTCTCTTCCATCATCACCATCATCCTCACCTCTTCCCCTACCGTTTTCCCCCCTCTTCCCCTACCGTTTCCCCCCTCTTCCCCTACCGTATCCCCCCTCTTCCCCTACCGTTTCCCCCCTCTTCCCCTACCGTATCCCCCCTCTTCCCCTACCGTATCCCCCCTCTTCCCCTACCGTTTCCCCCCCTCTTCCCCTACCGTATCCCCCCTCTTCCCCTACCGTTTCCCCCCTCTTCCCCTACCGTTTCCCCCCTCTTCCCCTACCGTATCCCCCCTCTTCCCCTACCGTTTCCCCCCTCTTCCCCTACCGTTTCCCCCCTCTTCCCCTACCGTTTCCCCCCTCTTCCCCTACCGTATCCCCCCTCTTCCCCTACCGTTCCTCACCTCTTCCCCTACCGTATCCCCCCTCTTCCCCTACCGTTTCCCCCCCTCTTCCCCTACCGTTTCCCCCCTCTTCCCCTACCGTTTCCCCCCTCTTCCCCTACCGTTTCCCCCCTCTTCCCCTACCGTTTCCCCCCTCTTCCCCTACCGTTTCCCCCCTCTTCCCCTACCGTTTCCCCCCTCTTCCCCTACCGTATCCCCCCTCTTCCCCTACCGTTCCTCACCTCTTCCCCTACCGTTTCCCCCTCTTCCCCTACCGTATCCCCCCTCTTCCCCTACCGTTTCCCCCCTCTTCCCCTACCGTTTCCCCCCTCTTCCCCTACCGTATCCCCCCTCTTCCCCTACCGTATCCCCCCTCTTCCCCTACCGTATCCCCCCTCTTCCCCTACCGTTTCCCCCGTCTTCCCCTACCGTTTCTCAGGGTGATCCACCTTTCGTCTTCTGCTTCACCCAAGACAACGATAAAAAATATACATATACTGTACATACATACATAAATACATACATACATACGTACATACATACATACATACATACATACATACATATATTTAATGTGGATACCCGTAAGTCAAAACAAATACGATTTAAAATATGAATACGACCTACTACTTAAGGAAAACTATGAATACTTTAATTTAAGGTGAAAATTTGAAGAAAAAATTAATAGTAAAATAAATGAAAATGTCCTGTAATATTAGAAAATATATATAAGAAGATAATGATGATTTGTTATTCTCTGGTGTGCTGTTTAAAAAAATATATTAGTTAATGATCTCAGGTTATATTCAGCTCTCTCTCTCTCTCTCTCTCTCTCTCTCTCTCTCTCTCTCTCTCTCTCTCTCTCTCGTGTGTATGATAATATCTAGTTTTCGACCTTAAAAAAGAAAATGACAAACAAACAAATATTATGCAGATTATTCACACACACACACACACAGTTACTGGAGAAGCATCAACCAGTATCGGAAATCTATCGTCACCCTTATGTTGTGCAGCACCGACCCCCCCCCCCCTTAGCCTGCCCGAGTGGGGGGAGAGGGAGAGGGAAGGGGAGGGGAGAGAGAGGGTAGGGGAGGGGGGAGAGAGGGTAGGGAGGGTATGGGGAGTACGAGGGAGAGGGAGGGGGAGAGAGAGTGGTGAGATAAGGGAGAGAGAGAGAGAGAGGGGAGAGTAAGAGGGAGAGGGAGAGGGGGGTAAGAGGGAGAGAGAGAGAGGGAGAGGAGGGAAAGTGACAGAGAGCGACAGAGAGAAACGTATTGCTGACAAAGTACAGACAGACAGACAGACAGACAGACAGACCACCGACCCATACAGACAGACAGACAGACCACCGACCCATACAGACAGACCACCGACCCATACAGACAGACAGACAGACCACCGACCCATACAGACAGACAGACAGACCACCGACCCATACAGACAGACAGACAGACCACCGACCCATACAGACAGACAGACAGACCACCGACCCATACAGACAGACAGACAGACAGACCACCTACCCATACAGACAGACAGACATAAAAACAATTAACGTTTAAAAGAAAAAGAAAAAAATCACTGAAATTCTCTTTTACTCACTAACTCACTTTTCAACTCACGACTAATGCTAAAATCTATTCTTTTATCATTTTTTTTTCTATTACGTTCTACTCAAAAAATACTAAGTGGGATATTTAGACCCAGTGTGTGACGTTCATCATCGGAAAAAAAATGAGAATCCTATTTCCAACATCCTAATAAATTACAATAATACATGTGATGGAATATGTGTAAATGTATTATGCAGTTCCAATGTATAATGTATAATGTATAACTATGGTTGTTTTCTTGGTCTATTCTCTGGAGACTAAACTAATATTTGAGATCCCTACCGTTAACATTAATTTCCTGGCAAATAGAATATCCACAAACACACACGTACGGGCAAAAAAACAAAATAATTAAATAAATGCTAATATATAAAACTGGTTCTTTCATTGGGACGTAATATATGGTTGAGGGGAAGATCAGAGTAAGTAACACTGTATTGGGATCCTGGTGAGTGTGAAAATTTGGCTTCTTGTGGGAATTTTTTTTGTATGTGTGTTAATGAGAAAACACTTTTGTGGGGTTGTTTGTAAAATATGTAGTAATATGTAGTAATATGTGGGTGGGGTGGTTGTTGTTGTTGTTGTTGTTGTTAGTTTTTGTAGTAATTCTTGTTGTTGTTGTTTTTGTTGAAATAGCATGAGATTGAGTATTTCTGATTCCTCCTTCCACCACCACCGCTACCACCACCACCACCACTACTATCGCTACCACAACTCATCATTAACCACCATTGTTCAGTTAGAGACGATGGTTAACGACGGAAGACAATAGTTTCAGCCAATTAGAGAGCAGTTCAGTAAACAAGACCCTCCCTCCTCGCTCGCAAAGAGTTTCACCTCCCCCCCCCCCCCAACTACCAAATCACCTCTCGTACCTGTATTAAACTTTAGCCCAGGTTAGGTTAGGTTAGGTTAGGTTAGTGTACTCCTACCACCAACCATTAATAAAGGATAAAACACAAATTAATTATTGACTAAAAAAAAATTCAACCAAAGAAAAAGAAAATTGACTTGAAGATTTATTCCCTGTAAATAAATAAATATATAAATAAGTAAATAAATAAATACGGTGTTGTCGTTAAGGTGTTAAACCATCGTCCTCAAAGGGTTAAAGAACATGTTTCTTTCTCTTATTCAACGAGATCTTTAGAGCAAAATATTCCAAAATTCCAATTACCTGAAACACATCATCAAGTCATTCCAACAAATCTTCAGCCAAATTGGGACAACAAACACAAAAGACGAGTAAATATCCACAACTAATTCCAACAAATATTTGGTCAAAACAGAACTACAGGCACGCGAGTTTAAGAAATATATTGTGAGAGTGGTGAGCCCCAGTGAGGGAAATCCTGTCTGATTGCAATCTATAATCCCAGCGTCTGTACACCAGGGCCTGTGCTAATTGTGGGCACGGTGGTGTGGCGCAGGGGCGTGGGAGGTGGGAGGGATGGCGGGTGTGTGGGACGTTCTGACTGGATGTTTTTGCTTCTGGGTTTGTGAGTTTTAGTTGAATGTTGTTTGTGTTTTACGTGTGTTTGTTTACGTAACGCTGAATGGTGTGTGTGTGTGTGTGTGTGTGTAGCAACCAAAGGCATAAGATACGCAATAAACAGAAGTTCCATAAATTACATACAGTGACACAAGGCAATACATTACCTAACAAAATCATCCAGTACAAAAAAGAAAACCACAGGAACAAACACGGGGTAAACATAAAAGTTAACTTGTGTCTGATAGTCATTATAATGGTTGGAAAGTGGATGGTGTGAGGAAGCTGTGGTGTCGGAGAGCTGAGTGTGGACGAGAAGGGTCTGTTCCGAGGTGGGTGGTGGCGTTACAGTAAAGACGTTGCTACAGCTCTGTCTTACACTGATAGCTGGGGACATAGTGTAGATCAAGGTGTTGTGTGAGCGAGTGTAGCGAGTGTTCCCTGAGGCCCTACATGATGCGTACCTGTCAAATCATATTGTCGATTTTAACACCATATAGCGCTGTCGACTTTAGTTCTACATAGCGAAGTCGACTTTAGTTCTACATAGCGAAGTCAACTTTAGTTCTACATAGCGAAGTCGACTTTAGTTCTACATAGCGAAGTCAACTTTAGTTCTACATGGCGCTGTCGACCTTATTGAAGATGCCGGCGTCGCCCTCCTAACCCACACTAAACAATGTGTTCCTTCTTCCACTGTGTCATTGTCACTTTGTTATCAGTCGCGTATTGATCATTACTCCATGAATTGGTGTTTTAGTAATAGTTAGCTGGTGTATCCTGGTGGAGATGTGAGGGCCGTGTGTGTGTGTGTGTGTGTGTGTGTGTGTGTGTGTGTGTGTGTAGACGCGCGCATATACATATTTTCTCTATTTCTCTCTACCATTCTCATCCCTCATCCTATAACCCCCCTCATCATTCTAATCCTTCTATCTCAAAAGTCTCCCTGTCTCTTGGGGTCGTACCTGATGTGACGTCATATCCAAATATCTCCTTCATACACTTGAGTCTAAGATCAATCCCGCTTATTAACTCTCACCCCTTTCAACATCAAAGCCTCTCTCTCTCTCTCTCTCTCTCTCTCTCTCTCTCTCTCTCTCTCTCTCTCTCTCTCTCTCTCTCTGCTTGTTATTGACTCGGTGAAGATGATCTGAGTGAAGTTTTTAACATCAAGGTGAAGAATCTTTTTTGTGTTGATATCACTTTATAGAAAATGGTGTGTGCGGTGGAGGAGTAGTTACATTGCCTACTTCCTGTACTAAGTGTCACTAGTTGAAGTTCAGGTTAATGAACGATACACCTAGGGAAGTTGAGTAGTCTTGTGCAGTGAGGGCCAACGCTGCCTCTTAATAGGTCGTTAGGCTTATGGAACACACACTTTTACCTCATGGGAAGGACTTTATCTATATAGGTACCTCAGCTTGTCTTTATAGTGTCGTTCTTGCGAGTTTTGGTCAAATATCTGTCAGAAATTGGTCAAATATCTGTCAGAAATTGGTCACATATCAAGCTTTGGTTCGGTCAAGCAATAAGTTATTATCAGGTATAGAGAAAATTTGGGTAAAATATCTATCAAATTTCGGTTCACTGTAAAACTTTGGAAAAATCTAAACTTTTAATACAATTAATTATCAATATTATTCAAATGCCATATTCTATAACATTAAATTTTCGTTTAATATCAAAGGTTAGGTTAGGTTAGTTTAGGTGGACGTGGGCGAGTGTTCCGTCAGAGCAACAGGCCAGCAGCGGATCACAGGGACCAAATTCCCTCGGAGGCGCGGCAACTGACTTTATGACTTCCTGCCCACGTGAGCCTCGCCCGTGTTATGAGTGGCCGCCTCTCCTGCCAGGCCTGAGTGCGCGGTTTATGACTCGACCCGCACCAAGTCACAGTCCTTTATATTCCCAACCATCTCCTGTGCTGTGAGGTTACGACACGGCAAAGTGGTCAGCTGTCCTTCAAGTCCATCTCTCGTGATGTGAGGTTACGACACGGCAAAGTGGTCAGCTGTCCTTCAAGTCCATCTCTCGTGATGTGAGGTTACGACATGGCAAAGTGGTCAGATGTCCTTCAAGTCCATCTCTCGTGATGTGAGGTTACGACACGGCAAAGTGGTCAGATGTCCTTCAAGTCCATCTCTCGTGATGTGAGGTTACGACATGGCAAAGTGGTCAGCTGTCCTTCAAGTCCATCTCTCGTGATGTGAGGTTACGACATGGCAAAGTGGTCAGATGTCCTTCAAGTCCACCTCTCGTGATGTGAGGTTACGACACGGCAAAGTGGTCAGATGTCCTTCAAGTCCACCTCTCGTGATGTGAGGTTACGACATGGCAAAGTGGTCAGATGTCCTTCAAGTCCATCTCTCGTGATGTGAGGTTACGACACGGCAAAGTGGTCAGATGTCCTTCAAGTCCACCTCTCGTGATGTGAGGTTACGACACGACAAAGTGATTATCATGATGGAGCTTCAGTCTCTTGTGCTGTCGTGTTGTGACGTTATAACAAGACAACCTGGTTATCACATAAGGCAAAGGAGACATAGTCCAACAGGTTTACATTCTCCATATCTCGTGTTGTGAGTTTACGACACGGCAAAGTGGTCAACTAATAACGTGAAAAGGAATACCCTGTAGGTAATGCCTTATAATGTAGCCTCGTGATGTAAGCTTACGACACAACTGGTAGTGTATAAGATAAGGAAGGAGCCTCACTCTGTGTTATAAGCCAAAGACTCACGACATAGTATCTATATCTCGTGACTAACACAACATCCACAGACAGAATCTTTAACCTATCTAGTGATCTTATGATTCAACAGTAAATACTTTAACCTAACTTAACTAACCTAACCTAACCAATCTAACCTAACCTAACCTAACCTAACCAATCTAACCTAACCTAACCAATCTAACCTAACCTAACCAATCTAACCTAACCTAACCAATCTAACCTAACCTAACCTAACCAATCTAACCTAACCTAACCAAGATGTATTTTACCACAAGACAATAAGGAGAATAAATAATGGGATTAAGTGAACTCGCCCCCAAATACTACCTGAGATACAGTTCAGTGTTGTGATATCAAGACACACGAGAGTCTAATGGGGTGAAACACTTGAGAACTTAATGATAATACGATAGATCAACAAAGCTTAATTTATTATGAGTTAGAACTAGATTAAGCTTTACATCCCACTGAGTACTGAATAACAGGTTGACTTTATGATATGCAAATTTGGGTCTATTTTGCAGCGGATTTGGCGAAGTTAAGAGGGAGTGTTAGAGAGGGTGTTTAAGTTAATGTAGACTATGATGGGCTTAAAGCTGAGGATGAGTTAAGTTTACCACCGAGTTATATTATATGCAAGTGCTTTTATACGACCTCTCTCTCTCTCTCTCTCTCTCTCTCTCTCTCTCTCTCTCTCTCTCTCTCTCTCTCTCTCTCTCTCTCTCAAACACACACAAACACCCCCACCTTCTCTATCCCCCTCCCTCCCCCTCCCCCCTTCTCTCTCTCTTAATTAATTAACCCCCCCCCCCCACTAACAGGTGTGTGAAGGAATCCAAGGAGGTGTTGGAGAGTCTTCTGGTTAATGTTGTGTTCTTGTCCGTCACATTTTATACTGTGGCTCAGCACCGTTTCCCCCCCACCCCCTCAACAACTTGGGTGATTAGTGGACTTTGTGAAGCTCTTACGGGTCTGGCCACAACCTCGCCTTCCGCATCTTAACTCAGCGTTTCACAAGTCCCCTTTATATATGATGGATGGTGTGTGTGTGTGTGTGTGTGTGTGTGTGTGTGTGTGTGTGTGTGTACAAACCATTCTCACCATTACGTACATATACATACATTCCTGCTCTCTACACCCCCCTCCCCCCCTTCTATCACTCTCCTTCCTTTTCCACCCCTTTCCTCCCCCTCCTACCCCCCCCTCCACACCTACTACGACCCCTTCACACACACTCCTTCTGCCCCCACTTCCTCCTTTCCCCCACCGCTTCCCTTCCCTACCCCGTCCCCACACACTCCCCTCTCCCCTACCTCTTCCCACACACTCCCTCTTCTCCCCTTCCCTCCTCTCCTCACCCACTCTTCTCCCCTCCCCTCCCCTCTTCTCCCCTTCCCTCCCCTCCCCTCTTCTCCCCTTCCCTCCCCTCCTCTCCCCATCCCCTCACCCCCTCCATTAGTGTTCCTCTGAAAGATTTTGTGGCGAGATATAATTCCCAGTAAAGTGAACAGGTTTAAAGTGAGGAAAAGTTGTCATTATCATCAAAGGATTCTTTTAATTGGTCGTCTCCTAGCTGTTTTGAGTCCTTCCTAGCTGTCCTGAGAGTCCTTCCTAGCTGTCCTGAGAGTCCTTCCTAGCTGTCCTGAGAGTCCTTCCTAGCTATTTTGAGTCCTTCCTAGCTGCCCTGAGAGTCCTTCCTAGCTGTCCTGAGAGTCCTTCCTAGCTGTCCTGAGAGTCCTTCCTAGCTGTCCTGAGAGTCCTTCCTAGCTGTCCTGAGAGTCCTTCCTAGCTGTCCTGAGAGTCCTTCCTAAATGTCCTGAGAGTCCTTCCTAGCTGCCCTGAGAGTCCTTCCTAGCTATTTTGAGTCCTTCCTAGCTGTCCTGAGAGTCCTTCCTAGCTGCCCTGAGAGTCCTTCCTAGCTGCCCTGAGAGTCCTTCCTAGCTGTCCTGAGAGTCCTTCCTAGCTGTCCTGAGAGTCCTTCCTAGCTGTTCTGAGAGTCCTTCCTAGCTGTCCTGAGAGTCCTTCCTAGCTGCCCTGAGAGTCCTTCCTAGCTGTTCTGAGAGTCCTTCCTAGCTGCCCTGAGAGTCCTTCCTAGCTGCCCTGAGAGTCCTTCCTAGCTGCCCTGAGAGTCCTTCCTAGCTGCCCTGAGAGTCCTTCCTAGCTGCCCTGAGAGTCCTTCCTAGCTATTTTGAGTCCTTCCTAGCTGCCCTGAGAGTCCTTCCTAGCTATTTTGAGTCCTTCCTAGCTGCCCTGAGAGTCCTTCCTAGCTGTCCTGAGAGTCCTTCCTAGCTGTCCTGAGAGTCCTTCCTAGTTATTTTGAGTCCTTCCTAGCTGCCCTGAGAGTCCTTCCTAGTTATTTTGAGTCCTTCCTAGCTGCCCTGAGAGTCCTTCCTAGCTGCCCTGAGAGCTCGGTGTTCTTCCTCACAAACAACCACTGTTATTCATATACCCAGGTGTAAACAAGAACTTTAATTAATTTTCGAGATGTAAACAGCTGTAAACAAGTGTAAACATGTGTAAGTAAATACCTACATTCATAGTTCCAGGTATAAACAAGAACTTTTATTCTCATGTACCGATGTAAACATATAATTTTATTCATATTTCTAGGTGTAAATATGTGCTATGGTTAGTTGTAAACACGAGGGAGGTGTAAGGTTCTGGCACTGTAAGGATGAGTGGGGTGAATGGGGTGAGTGGGGTAAATGGTGTGAGTGGGGTGAGTGGGGTGAATGGTGTGAGTGGGGTGAGTGAAGTGAGTGGTGTAAGTGGTATGACTGTGTGTAGGCAGGAGGTGAGTGGTGTTTACAGTGATCACAGATGAGAGGGAAAAGGGGAGGTTGAGAGGTGAGGGAGGCGTGAGAAGAGGAAAGAGAGTGAAAAGGGTAGGTTGAGAGATGAAAGGGGAGAGAGGGAACAGGGAGGGGTTCATATATGAGAGGGAGTGAGAGTTAGGTGTGGATCCTTTAAGCCCTACAGTGAGAGGTGCTAAGGACTCTCTCTCTCTCTCTCTCTCTCTCTCTCTCTCTCTCTCTCTCTCTCTCTCTCTCTCTCTCTCTCTCTCTCTCTCTCTCTCTCTCTCTCTCTAAAGTATACAGGTAGGGTAGTGCCATACACAAACATGATCACCTGTGTGTGTGTGTGTGTGTGTGTGTGTGTGTGTGTGTGTGTGTGTTGTGGTTTAGGCTTAGCTGTTCTACCCACTTCAATTGCACACCACACCTGCACACTACACCTGCACACCACACCTGCACACCACACCTGCACACCACACCTGCACACCACACCTACGTACAATTTCATTCATTTTTACAGATCAATTCAGGATGTTAATTGACGGGTACCTCTTACTGTCTCTTACCTGCTCTTCTGTCAGTTCTCTACCTGTCTTTTAATTCTTAAAGTTTTGATAATTGTTGACTTGTGTATTAATTGAGTCACCCAGAAAACGCTCTTATTGACTTCAGTTACGTCAACAACAACTCTTCAGTAATATCTATCTTATTTATCTTATCACCTGTATGTTTATTGAATTAACTTTAAACTTACGAAACTTTCTGAATACGGTGTTAAATTTCTTCATTTTTTTTAATTAACGTAAGTGTGTGTGTGTGTGTGTGTGTGTGTGTGTGTGTGTGTGTGTGTGTGTGTGTGTGTTTCTATAGCCTTAGTGGTAAAAAAAATTGCGCACGACTTTTTGTAAATTTGAACTAAGATGATTTTGGATTTTTCTATGACTGGATACGTCATTTTATCCCTTAAGTTAAAGCTAGGAAAAAAACTTACGATTCGGTCAAAGTCAGAATTATGAATTAATTTTTAAAACCCTACCGTAACTTTATGTCTCGTCTTATCCCAAATTGAAGATTGAAAAAAAAAGATTCCTTAAGAGTGTTGAGGAATCCGACACTAGATATCTCGCCACACTTTCTGGTGATCCATAACAGGTTGTCGCCAGCACCTGACTCTCCCACCTGCCACCACCGCCGTTGCCACCGTCACCTGCCACCGCCACCTGCCGCTGCCACCGTCTCTACAAACTTACTCCGAAATGCTGTGATAATTGACCAGCTTTCTGACCACGAAGGTTTTACTCACATCTTCAAACTTTTGTGTCTTTTTTCTGTTGATATAAAAAAATTTTAATATAAGAGTATTATTTCTCAGATACCACTGAAGTCAATACCTCAAATATATATTTGTTTTATTTTGGGCTGCGTTAGTTATCTCTATACCTGCCTATCCTGATATACTGAAGGTTACATTACAAAGTCACTTTCGTCTGTAATAATCTGGAAGAACTTACGATATTACGATGTTCAATAAATTAGTTTCAGAATTCTGGTGTACTTTTGGGGAATACATTTGACGGAATTAAACTTCGTATTTATATTTACTGACAGAAGAAATCATCCAATAGCATTTATTAATTTCGCGTATTTAAAGACATCAAACTTCCGTCATTTTTTTTCACTAATTAAAAAAACATAAAGAATACACCACTAAGTTATTTTATCATATCATCGCCTAAATAACACCCGGAAAAAGCCCACCACAAAAACCATAAAAAAAATCATAAAGGAAAAAATCATAATATAATTTTAAATTCAAAGAGAAAAAACAAGAGTAGTTCACGTTATGACTTTTAGACCGTGAGTGCCAAGACGAACAAAAGTGAACCACGGCCACAAGGCCACACTAGGGACTGGCACTGGCACTGACACTATCTAGTTCTGGCATTTACCGAGATGGAAAGTAATTAGCGAGTGCATTTGATGGCATTAGTGTGATTTTCTCTGGTAAAGTTCTTCAAGTATTAGAGAATTGCATTATCCCGTCAATTTTCCTTGACGTTGAGTTGAATTGGAAGAATGTATGTATGTATGTATGTATGTACACACGGTAAAAAACTACCGTTACAATTCCTTCACGTAATAAACTGACACTACAAACGAAGTGTTTCAAAAAGGCCTCCTAGGCATACCTCGCACTGGTAGCCCTACGCGTGCTCGAAACAAGTGATCGGCACTCTGAAACGAAACCCAGTACATTTTCCGGAATTATCGACTGTACGGTAAAACGTCGTTGGGCCGGGTTCCATTATGATGGCATGCGAACTGTGGAGCTATTCAGATGTTTCGGAACAGCATGGTATATTTTACAATACAAATAAAGAATGACATAATGTGGCATTAGCCCAAAGTGAAGTAGCAATACAAATACAGATTCAAAATTTGGTTGTACAATAATCTGCTACCTTTACTATATCCACTAATTCTGCCAAACATATAACGCATTCCTATATGGCCACTCATCCACTTCCATGGTTACTGTAGTCCAGGTGTATGGAACATTTAATACACCATAAAGTTTAACTTATCTAGATATACTGACATTCTCCAGTCATATTGTAACAAAGTAATTCAATATTGTTAATGAAATAGTTAATTTCGGCCTACTAAATTAAGTACGAAATGTCTCACACTCAGACCTACCAACCCTAGCGACACAACGGCAATGCTCAGTTGGAAAATCATCGGACCCCTCATGTACGGTAATAATTTTAACCAAAGTAATCACAAAAATTACTAAGTACAAATAAATATACCTAATTTTCTCTTTTTTACCAGGTGTGTGGAATGTTACCGGGTCGTGTTCCAACATTTTTCACTCTACCTGCTGCTCCCACCCGTCTGCCATCCACCCTACCCACCTACCAGGTACGTCAACTAGTAAATAAAAAGAGTAAACACTGATCTCTCGTGTTCAAAGGCATCCTCCTGTGTTCATTATATCTCTACTGACGAAGTTGTGGCTGCAGGATATACCCAGTGTGTGTGTGTGTGTGTGTGTTCAAAGTGAAGGTGTTTATCCCAGAGTTGTTTTTATGTTTGTTTTGTTTGTTTTTTGAGTACAGTTAAGGATATACGGTTTCGAAATCGGGATTTTCTAAAGAATTTGTTGTGGTAGTTTTTTTGTTTTATCTTTTTTTGTTGGCGCATTTGTTGGTTAGGTTAAGTTGGGTTCGGTTCGGTTGGATTCGGTTCGGTTCGGTTCACTTGGGTTGGGTTGGATTAGGGAAGTTTAATTATATTTATGAGATCCAATGATTTTTAGTCATTATTAAGCCTGATCTGAACTGATGTATATCTAACCTAACCTAACCACCACTCAGCTTCCCCTACTGAGTTATATAGAATGAAACCATGATGCCAACTGGGTCTTCCTCCTCCTCCTCCTCCTCCTCCTCCTCCTCCTCCCCCTCCTCCTCCTCCTACACCTCCTCCTCCTCCTCCTCCTCCTCCTCCTCCTCCTCGTCCTCCTCCTCCTACCTGATGGACTCTCACTCGTTCAGGGTTGGCTCTCAAGTACGTAACACTACAGTAACTAAGTGATGGAGTAATTAACCTGATGGATGAGGTAGGTTCAGGTCGGAAGAGGTGGAGGAGGGAGAGGAAGAGAAGGAAGAGGATGATAAAGAGGAAGATAAAGAGGAGGATGAGGAGAAGAAGGAGGATGAAGAGGAGAAGGAGGAGGAAGAGGGGGAGGAGGAGGAAAAATAGGGGTAGGAGGAGGCCAAGGAAGAAAAAGAGGAGGAGGAGGAGGAAGAGAGATAACATGATACATAAGTATAAACAAAGAAATTATGATACTGAAGAAGAGAGAGATAGTGTGAGAGACGAGAGAGAGAGAGAGAGAGAGAGAGAGGGAGAGAGAGAGAGAGAGAGAGAGAAAGGAAAGAGAGATAGAAAAATACATGGAGAGATAACGCGATAAAAGACCATCCCACTCACCAACAAAAGACCATCCCACTCACCTACAAAAGACCATCCCACTCACCAACAAAAGACCATCCCACTCACCTACAAAAAGATAAACCAAGTCAGTCCCACTCACAAACAAAAGGCAATCCCACTCAGTCCTACTCAAAAAAAAGAACAATCCCACTCACTGTCCCACTCACAGACAAAAAATCTCTTTCTGTACCCACTAAAAAAAAAACAATCCCACTCACATATGAAGACAGTGCCTTATTCCCTGACCTAAACACTCACGAGACACAACACACTAAGTCTGACCTTTAATAATATAGTGAGAGTCATAAGGTAGGCAGCATGACCCCTTGTACAGGTCGCTAGGGAGGGTCTTCAATTAGCAGGTAACATACTGAGCCTCTGAAATTATTATCATTTCTTGTTCTTCCTTTTGCATTCTTGTTTGTTGTTTTGGGGGGTTGTTTGTTTGTTTGTTTCTGTTTGGTAGTTTTAGTTACGAATTGATTGTTAGGGATTGAAATTATCTTTGTTTGTTGATGTGATTGTTGTTATTATTATTATTGTTATTATTTTACTATCACAAACCTAATTTAGTCATTTATGTACATTTATATTTATAATTTCCTTTAGTTTATTATGTTCTTAGTCTAACTTTCTAAATTAGACAAATAATTTTAGAAATGAAGAAAAATATTGTGTATCGCTGGTAGGGTTCCTTAGTGTAGGGTTCTACAGTAGACAGTCTCAAAAATAGAATAGTTTATCCTGGCAAATAGTTCCGTTTTCTCTCTTAAGAAATGACTGGACTTTCAGACCTTAAGAGTCAAGTGAAGATGCTGGCTGTTGGAATAAAGACGAAGCTCGGAGTGCAGAGTAAAATTCTTCCTGAGGCATTTTTAAGAGAGTCGAGAGATGTACAAATTCCTAGAGATACCCACCGGTCTGTGTTTTTACTGAAAGGAGGGTGGGAGGGGGGAGATTAATGTGGGAGGAAGAGGAGAGACTCAAGTGGAGTGTGTAAGAGGAGGAGACTTGGGTGAATCGTTCTCATCCTTACAAGAAGCCTGTCTCGGTGATTTACTTAAGCTGTTGGTTGGTGTATGATACTGTGAGTCAGTTCTTCCCTTTAGTGGATGAGACGTTAGGGGTGGAAGTTTTAGAGTTAAGACGAGTTGGATATGATACTGCTGAGAGGAGGAGGAGGTGAGAGGGAAAGTGAAGCGAATGACAGCCAACGAGGAAAGATTCTTGTGGACATTTTATCACCGTAACTATGTAATGTCAGGTATTATTTAGGCATTGTTCATTGATATATTAAAAAAATGGGAAAGAAAAAATCATGGTCTGCGTTGATCGACATTAAAAAAAAACAACATTCCTCTGAACATCCATCAGTCAGGTCAGAAAGAAGATGTGTGTTGGTTGGAGGAAATGAAACTTGAAATGAAACCAGGGGCAAGAATTAAGCCTTGAGGTACGCCAATATCAACGAGACAAGACCTTCAATGTGTGTATTAATTCTCTCGCCACGCTCAGCCTCCACCACCCGCTGACCTAATTAATCCAATCCTCTGAACTACACCATCGTCCCCTCCCCCCCCCCCCACCCCCCAGCCACGACTGTCAACTGACGCTCCCAGCCAATCATGAAGAAGCTGGGAGATTCACCTTGGGATATATAAGATCCTGAACACGTTTTACGAGTGAGAGAGAGCAGTAACCGTGATCTGGTCTCTCTCTCTCTCTCTCTCTCTCTCAAGTGACTGAAGACAAGACCAGGCCACCGTCAGTCGTTGGGGCAGTACTTGGACATGCAGTAAACGCGGTAAGGAGCATTTCCACATGTTATGCTTCGCGTTACTCGCCTTTATGGCTCTTGTTGTATCTGCCCCCAACAACAAATTCTTAGCTAAAAGCGACATATCATGTTACATATTGCTAAAGGATTAGTTTAACTTAGTTTTATTATTGTTTTATTAAGAATTTTGGCTATACAGTAATAAAAAGATGAATTTTTTACAACCATTACTGTTATCATTATTTACTAAGATTGTTTTTTATTTTTTCTCAATGGAAAAGTTTAGTCTGTTTATGATTGTATTTTATAATTATTTTTATCTCAAATTAACATTTTAAAATTTGTAATATTCATCTGCTATCATATCCACACCTACGCTACCCTGGAGTTGTTTGGTTAGGTTAGATTAGGTTAGGTTAGGTTAGGTTAGGTTAGGTTAGGTTAGGTTGTGAGTTACTGATAATACGAGGATGAAATATTTATAAACGTTTCTCCTTAAAAATATATATACTTCAATAGACTGAATGATTTGTAATTTATCTGTCAATACTGTAATTATGTTTTAAGAGATAAATATGTTATTTGATATGACAAAATTGTTAATTAGTGTACAAGAGTAATTAAGGTATTAAAGCTTTTTAGGAATTTTAGAACATAAGAAAATAATACTGTTTCATATTGTTTTTTCTATTTTATATTTTCTGAAATCCTTAAAATTCTGGTGTTTGATGTTTGGTAAAATTTTAATTCGTATTGTTACATAGAAATTACAAACAAAAAATCCCGGGATGATTTCCTCTTCCTCCCTTAAGCCAACAAAAGTATATATCTGACTTCCTGGCTGCTGCTGACTTTTGCTCTTACTAGGGAGAGTGTCAGCTTCCTGTCAAGTCTTCTGTTGCGTCATTGACTTCGTAAACTCGTCTGTCAGGAGCAGTTGAGAGGTTGTTGGTGTCCCGGTGACTCCCGCTACACCTGGCAGGACTACAGCAGTGAGTGAAGGACCTGGCTAGGAATAAACTTAAATATGATGGTTTTGTTCGGCTGTTTTAGGTTGAATTGACGTTTTGTTTAGTCTTATTTATATACCGGCACTGTCTATGTCTACTGTTTGTATACCGGCACTGTCTATGTCTACTGTTTGTATACCGGCACTGTCTATGTCTACTGTTTGTATACCGGCACTGTCTATGTCTACTGTTTGTATACCGGCACTGTCTATGTCTACTGTTTGTATACCGGCACTGTCTATGTCTACTGTTTGTATACCGGCACTGTCTATGTCTACTGTTTGTATACCAGCACTGTCTATGTCTACTGTTTGTATACCGGCACTGTCTATGTCTACTGTTTGTATACCGGCACTGTCTATGTCTACTGTTTGTATACCGACACTGTCTATGTCTACTGTTTGTATACCGGCACTGTCGATGTCTACTGTTTGTATACCTGCACTGTCTATGTCTACTGTTTGTATACCGGCACTGTCTATGTCTACTGTTTGTATACCGGCACTGTCGATGTCTACTGTTTGTATACCAGCACTATTTATGTCTACCGTATACTTGTATTGTAATATATATGCTGGATCAATATCTCTGTCTGTCTGTAAGTCCGTCTATCTGTCTATCTGTCTATCTGTCTATCTGTATTGTGGTGAAACGGGCTCATATTCATCGCTCCTGGAGACAACGGAACCAATGTGAATAATTATGCTCGTCCATTATTAAGTGAGTGAGTGAGTGAGTGAGTTAAGGTCGGGTACGTTAATTGTGAATCTGTAATTGTTTGTTATTAATTACAGTTTTTTGATTGTTGAGTGATTCTAATTGATTACTATATGATGATAGAGTTAAGAAGCAAGACCCTCAGTAAGTGTAGATTAACGATTATTATTAAACTTTGTCGGCAGTGGTAAATTTTCAGGTCAGGTCTTTGGGTAATGGAGAGAGAGAGAGGGAGGTAAAAGAAGATGGAACAATCCTCTCTCTCTCTCTCTCTCTCTCTCTCTCTCTCTCTCTCTCTCTCTCTCCTCATCTCCGTAAAAGGGAAAAAGTGGTTTCATACATTCATACACTCATTTACTGATTTATACATCCATTCACTGACTCACACATTATTTCACTGACTCATACGCTAACCCACTGACTCGTACACCTATTCACTGACTCATACACTCACTGACTCAGCAACTCACCCCTAACATCCTGCTAGTCTCCCTTGTTCCCTTCCATCGCCATGTTCTAAATGGTCAGTAATATTTCACTCAAGTCACAGAACCACAAGAACTTATTAATGAGTTTAGCGGCGCGTGTGTGTGTGTAGGGGGGGTAATGCCTCAACGTTCAGAAGACAAGCTCTGATGGTCGTTTTCTACGTGTGTTAGGAGTAGAAAACGCGTTCTCTAGTGTGTATACTTAGAGAACGTAATCATGTTACATTAGAGAACGTATGGGATTATATTAGACAGGGAAAAACTCCGTATTATTTAGTGGTTTATGAACGCTTGACCGTCTCAGTTGCCCTCAGAGAGTGGTGGGGATGTGGAGGGGGGGGGGGTACCTGTTCGGGGTGGGGAGGGGTATCTGGTGAGGGTGGGGGGTTGTGGGGGGTACCTGGTAGGAAGGAGTGACACTGTTGAGGTGCGACTTGTCATGGCACTGTTATTTCCTCACCTCTAAAGCCTAACCATATACCTGTATGCGTCTCTCACCTACCTTTCTCCATCCTCGCATTCTCTTCCTTCTCCTTCTCTCTGTTTATCTCTCTTCTCTTCATTTATCTCTTATCTTATGTTGTGCTTATCACTTTAACCTCTGTGTTCATCCTCCACCAACATCCCACCATCCCCCAATAACATCCTATGCGTACCACCATCCTCTCCAACACCATCCTACCTACCACCATCCTACCTACCACCATCCTACCTACCACCATCCTACCTACCACCATCGTTTAACTCATCCTCACAAATTGTGTTTACATCCTTGTACAACTCTGACTAATTAATCTGTCACGATTTTTTCTTGTTCATTCTAAAAAAAAAAGTCCCATCTGGCTTTCATCATATTTCCCGATTTTGTTTACTTTCTAAATAATAATAATTAATCGTTATTCTTATAGGTAACTTTTGGGATAAAACAAAATGTAGGTTTTTTTTTCTTTGGCATATAATCAAATATTTTTCGGTGAATAATATAAAATTTGACGTAAGTGATTTTTTCTGTCATAGAGTTGATATTTATATCATTTTATTCTTATTTTATCTTAGTCTGTTTTTCATTATTTTTATTTTTTCATCTCATTTTCTTTTCCGTAATAATATATCCAGAATTTCTATAATTTTAAGATTCATTCAAAAATATTAAAACTAAAGTAAAAATATTAAGATATTTTATTTTGTGTATAAACCCCTTTTTTTATATTTTTCTTCAATATGTCGACCCTAAAAACTTTTGTTATTTATTTATTTTTTTAATTGTTATCCATATTTTTTTAGGATCTTTTTCCAATGATATAGCTCAAAAAAATTAAAATATAAAATAAGAGAATTTTAAACATACTCCCTATTACTTAAGTTAATTTTGTCCCGATGAATCAAAACTCAGCAAAAAATATTAATACCTCTTATAAGATTTTTCCAATGGGCCAAAACTCAAAAAATTATTAGTGTCCAGGGACTCATATTGCTCGGGGAGGGCAAAGGACTGTAATTTATATTGTTCTCTGTTCACGGCTGCCATAAAACTACAACAATTTATGACTGTGGGTACAATAAAATTCTCGGGACAGGAATGTCAATTGATGTTAAATAAGAGGGGGTTTTATTCACAGTATAGAGGGATTTTGTGTTGTGGGATTTTCCTTACGTTTTGGAGTTTATGATACAGATATTTGTTTTATGGTAGAAAATACTTGTAACAATGACAACATTGTGATGGCGGGAGGAGGAGTGGTGGAGAGGGCAGTGGTGGTGGAGGGTGGCTGTGGTGGAGAGGGCAGTGGTGGTGGAGGGTGGAGATGGTGGTGATTGTGATGGTGGAGGGTGAAGTGAATTTATATTGTATTTTGCCTCAGACAGTAGTTAGCTTATTGTGCACCCCCATACTCATCCTATTTCTAGTACATTGTTTGATTAGTTTTCTATATAGGAGCTGACTTCTTCATACCTGCGTGAGTGGCAGACTACAGTGTGGGGATACAGTTTTAATCTATCAGCTATCGTGTCATTAGATACAAAGTGCTGTGCCATTTCATACACAGTGTGCTGCGACCTGTCCCTAAAAGGTTCAATCTTCTCACAGTCTAGGACGTAGTGTTCGAGTGTGTGACTGTATGTCTGTCCACATACATTACATTTACTTTTTTTTCATATCTGCTTGAGGAACATACTGCCAGAGGTACTTATATCCTAACCTTAGTCTAGCGGTTACAACCTCTTGTAATCTAGTGATCTTGTTACTTGCTCCATATACTGTACATGTTTTACTTGATACATCTCATTATAGTAAACACTGGACTGACTATTGTCCATTTGCATTTATCTGTTTACTTCAAATTCATTAAAAAGTTCATTGTTCATTAGTGTTTTAAGGGATCCGTTTGAGACACCCAGACTGTATTGAACAATGTCTTTATTAGAAGCGAGTCTAGATAAGCCATTAACTATCTTGTTCACTGAGACCTAGGTGAGAGGAGACTCAGGCAGTTTGATCTTAACACCCTCGTCAACAAGGCAGTCATATTTGTGTCTAACTTCAGAGACAAGATCGTGATAAGTTGAGGGTGTCAAGGTCGTGTAGTGAGGATGTCAGTGGTGAGGAGGATGGAGGCTGAGGATGAAGGTAGGGTGGGAGTCCATCATACTAACAGGGAGGGGGGGGAGTTAGGGAAGGGAGGGGGGGAGTCCATCATACTAACAGGGAGGGGGGGGGGGAGTTAGGGAAGGGAGGGGGGTATAGTGGAGGGAGGGTGGGAGACAAACAGCTCCCAGCGGACAAAATAAATCCCGTCTACATTACGTCACTTTTATGAGGCGCCTTAGTGATAGCGGCCATAACTCCTGACGAATTATAAGAATCTAAAAGGCAATTTGTGTAGCATTACTCGGCAGCTCCCTGGAAGATGTAGTCGTTAGCCTGATGTTGGAGGTTGGTGGGTGGGTGGTAGGGGTGGTGGTTAGTGGTAGGTGATGGTGGAGGTTGGTGGGTGGTGGGTGGGTGGTAGGGGTGGTGGTTAGTGGTAGGTGATGGTGGAGGTTGGTGGGTGGTGGGTGGGTGGTAGGGGTGGTGGTTAGTGGTAGGTGATGGTGGAGGTTGGTGGATGGTGATGGTTGGTGGTAGGAGTGGTGGTGGATGAGTGGTTAGTGGTGGTTGTGTATGGTGAGGATCATAACAGTAGACGTTGGTAGATATTAACAATCCTAATGTTACTGGTAGTTAATAGTGGTTGAAGGTGGTAGCTACTTGTACTGATTCAGGCAATGCTAAAGATAATTGTGACGATTGATTGATGATGGTAATTGTTTTAAATGATAGTTGTTGCTGGTAATGGTGATAGATAATGGTGGTTGTGCTCCTACTACCACTTCTCCTGCCGTGAAGTAAGAGGATCAAGGGAGGTAATTTATGTAGCCTTACCTGACAACATCACAGTGGAAGGGATCTGATCTAAGTCTGGGCTCTGTTGTTGTTGTTGTTGTTGTTGTTGTTGTTGTTGTTTTTATGTTGTTGGTACACCACTACTAAGGTCATCAAATTTCACCCATCAAAACATTCTTAGTTAATATTACAGACAGACAGACAGACAAACAGACAGACAGACAAACAGACAGAGAAAAGGGTTAATTAAATAGGTAATTAATCATCAGTACATATAAATTTCTCACCTGCTTCCCTCATTTCATCTCGTTCATTAAAAACCAAGAGAATTATTTAATAGTGAAAAAATAAATGAATGAATCGAAAAACTTTAAAAAAATTACTAAGATTATTTTTAGATATGAATAATAAGTTATTGAAAAATTAAATAACTTGGGAAAAGATAATTGTATTGTTATTTCTCTTGTGATTGGAATATTGATGGAAATATATTCTAGGTTTAGTAACTTAGGAAAATATATAAATTAATTTGTGTTTATTCTTATTGGTCATTACCCTGCCAGGCTAGGTCTCATTTAGAGTCTCTCTCTCTCTCTCTCTCTCTCTCTCTCTCTCTCTCTCTCTCTCTCTCTCTTCTCTCGTTTTCCCTCTCTTCTTCTTTCATCCTCTTTAACTCCTCTTATTTCCCCCCCCATCAGTCCTTTTCCTCCTCATTCTTCCCCTCTCCCTTATCTCTTCCCTTCTGTCCCTCTTATCTTCCACTGTTTCCTCTCCTCTTTCTCTTCTTTTCTATTATCTCCCTTTCTCTCTCTTTCATACTCTCTTCTTCCTAACCTCTCTTCTTTTCTATTATTTCCCTTTATCTCTCTTCCTCCTCATTTATCAGTCCCTCTCTCACCCCTCTCGCTTCATCAAAAAGTATACACCTTTACCCCTCAGAACATATGGGTTTACCCCCCATTAGTGGTCCATATTTCATCTTTTTTCTTCCGACAAATACAGTTGGGCTGAATTATATATATATTACTTCCCATTATTACAGCCTCCAGCCCCCCTCCTAGTTCCCATTTTCTATGACCTCAAGGCCCCTAGTTCCCATTTTCTACTGCCTCAAGACCCCCTCCTAGTTCCTATTTTCTACAACATCAAGACCGCCAAGTTCCCATTTTCTATGACCTCACAGCCCCTTAGTTCCCATTTTCTATGACCTCACAGCCCCTTAGTTCCCATTTTCTATGACCTCACAGCCCCTTAGTTCCCATTTTCTATGACCTCACAGCCCCTTAGTTCCCATTTTCTATGACCTCACAGCCCCTTAGTTCCCATTTTCTATGACCTCACAGCCCCTTAGTTCCCATTTTCTATGGCCATAATCTTTATAGGAAGATCACATCTTTTTTACATGGAACCAATGATCAAGTTTACGAATAGATTTTAATAATTAATCATTTTAGTCACTAATCTTTGTGTGTGTGTGTGTGTGTGTGTGTGTGTGTGTGTGTGTGTGTGTGTGTGCGTGCCGGTAAAGTTAATATTTTTTATATGATTTATTTTGTGATAACTTATAAGACAACCTGAAAACATTATGCCCATTCTTAGCAATTAAATGCTTGGTGTTAGGTTGGTTAGGTTAGGTTAGGTTCGGTTAGGTTAGGTTAGGCGATAAAGCAAACTCCATCCACGTGTATAAGATCATTCTACGTCTCTTTATTGTTAGGGTCAAAATTTTCTGTCCTGGTCATAACGGGATGAAAGGCTCCTGAATATCAAAGTTAACAAGTTATATACAACACTTCCATGAAACTAGTGTGTATGTCACATTTACACTCTGTACACTCGCTCCAAACAGTCTCTTTACGATTTTCTGTGAGACAATATGACACAACGGACGAAGGATTTTGACCACCCCCCCCCCCCCCGAGATGATAGGAGTCGCGGTGTCCAATTTGAAATTCATCGGACCTCTCCGTAATGTGTCCACGAATAAATAATGATCAGACAGCGATTCAATTCTTTCTTTTCATTTAATTTATATTATGTGTTACTCTGAAATATAATTGTTCTTGTATCAATCATTTGTCAAAGAGACTCCATGATGTTTGTACTCTCAACAAATATAATCGTAATAGCAATTAATTACCTGTTAAAGTAATTACCGTATATTTCCAATCAGTTACCTTCCTCCGCCTACTGTAATTGAAATTACAATTGTAACTGAACACATGCAACTTCATGTAAACTTTGAAGCATTATCAAAGACTGGTGATGTAATACAGTACTCTGTAATACATGTACCCAAGTTACAGTGATTCTCACCATACAAAACATCCATTACACGCGGGAAAAGTTTGAACGAAATCGACCTAGCAAAATATATACCTACATCCAAACTCTATACAAGACCAAGTTAAAGTTCTTGAGATGGAGACGAGTTAAAAGTTACCATTAACCTCTTAAAGTGGTGGAGGAAGTTTATCAGTTAATACACTTAACAACGAGAGGCCAAGTCTGTTCGCTGTGTTTAGTTAGCCTCCGGCAACACAACTCAGCGCAGCAAACGTCCACAGCAAGGAAAACTGCCAGCGAACATGACATTTGAGTGATAGTTGTTTATGTGTGGAGCCAAACATAGCCTGGCTCCTGTTTTATACTGTATGGTATATATATAAAGCTCTGCTGGGGTGAGGGGAGACAGGGAGGGGAGAGGGAGGAAAGGAAGGAGGGCGAATAGGAGAGGGGTAGGTGGAAGAAAGAAGATGGGAAAGAGTGGGAAGAGGAGGAAGAGCAACGAAAAATAAACAATAAAACACAGAAAAGCTCAAACATACAACAATAAAACACACACACACACACACACACACACACACACACACGCACACACACACACACATGAATGACAGACCATAACGGAGGCGGTATATTACATAAGCTCCATTATAAGCTTATTTATAATTACCTAAATTATACGTAATTAACAACGTAATGAATGACAGTAATTATTGTCCCCTAATATCCAGTAGCTTGTAAATACGGTCGTTATTTGGTTGTTTCTTCTTTCCTTCATTTGCTTGTGGGCTACATGATTAAAATTTACCAAGAGCACTAACCTAACCTGACCTGACCTAACCTAACCTGACCTGACCTGACCTAACCTAACCCAACGACTAAACATAGATACATTTAATGCAGTACAGGCCGGATAAAAATAAATAAATAGTGGTCGTTCAATACACCGGCCACTACATAACGCTCCCTGCAGATATAATTGGGGAGGGGGCTGTGTACAATGCATATTTACACAGACTTTACAATTCATTACCGGTAAGAACAACCTCACATAGATACCGGTAGGAGGAAGCTGTTGTGTGCGTTATGGGTCGTACCGGTAAGTCGGAAGTGAGAGAGGTATAATATTGTTGTATTAATAAACCACTCGTCTAACTGTATCTGTGTATCTAATCATAGTTAAGGAAAGATGGTAATTAAATAATGAAATTTTATCACTGAATTAAGGAAATATTTTTAGTAAAAGATAAATCCCACTTCATAAAAAGATTTAATTGACAAAACTTCGATAAATTGTCAAACCAACGTTGTTTCTTGAGTCGCGAGCAAGTACTACTGTATGTGATGAGCTGAACTGTAAGTTGCCATGAGCTGCCATCACTGATCTACACTGGGTTAGGAAATGCCTCCCCCCACCCCTATATAGTGATGAAGTTGGACATGTGGGAATGAAAATACAGCTAAGTGGACACGTATATACTGCCAGAAGGACATAGAGTTAGGACATACACGACATCCCACTTGCCTCCTTGTGTATCCTTAGCGTAGCCTCGAGTAGGTCTTTCCTGTTTCTTCCTTTAACTTTTTCCCAAGGTTGTGGTGATGACTCCAGAGAGGTTGTGGTGATGACTCTAGAGAGGTTGTGGTGATGACTCCAGAGAGGTTGTGGTGATGACTCCAGAGAGGTTGTGGTGATGACTCTAGAGAGGTTGTGATGATGACTCCAGAGAGGTTGTGGTGATGACTCCAGAGAGGTTGTGGTGATGACTCCAGAGATAAGTCGCCTCCTGGAAGCTCTGACAAGACCTCTGCCTTTCTCTCCTCCCTGGAAGTATTACCGGGATATCCTGTGGAGATCACCCGATACTATTTAGATCCGACACGACACGAACCAACCCGACCGTCAGCTTTTAGTTCCGATACCACCCGACCATCAGCTGTAAGATGTGTGTGTGTGTGTGTGTGCGTAGACTTAAGTTACTGGAGTAGATAAACTCACACACTCTCTCTCTCTCTCTCTCTCTCTCTCTCTCTCTCTCTCTCTCTCTCTCTCTCTCCTACTCATCCTAGATTACCAAAACACATAATACTCCCACCACCCCTCCCCATTCGATCACCCTCCCCCTTTACAAATGGTTAGGTTATGTTAGGTCAGGTCAGGTCAGGTTAGGTCAGGTCCATAAAAGGTTCTGAGCTGAGGAAAGAGATTGAGAGATTATTTGTGACCTAAGACCACTTTGTTATTGGTCCTGAGTTAGAATGGGACCAATAATAAGAAGTAAAGAAAACGGAGTGTGTGTAACGCTGTGCAGTGTGCTGTGGTGGTGGTGGTTGTTGTTTAGAGGGGTCTTATGTGATGTTAATTATGTTTGTGGATTTTTTTTGTCTGTCTGTCTGTCTGTCTGTCTGTCTATCTGTCTGTCGATCTGTCTGTCTGTCAGTCAAGGGAAGCAAATAGGAGCTGTGAAAAGGATTTAACTCAGCACAATGAAAATAAGATATGGTGTGGATTCTGAAGAAGGAATGTAAACGATGAACAAGTGTGATGAACAAGTGTGATGAACAACTTTTAACCTCACATAAAGAAAATGTAATGTAGTAATTGGCTTATAAGGGGAACTCAATTAAAGATTTGTTATTGTACCTTGTCTTTATTTAAAAAAAAAGTCGAATTTATTGTAAAGAAACAATTGAATTACACTCTTAATGCACCGCCACTACTTACGGGTGACTTTTAAATGAAATATATTCATCCTGGGTAAAAAAGATGTTATGTAGAGTAAAGGAAATATATTTATGTATTTATCTTATATTCGGATAATATTTTTACTTTATACCAATATCTTCTTCATCTTCCACAGCCTCTTTAGTCAATTCTTTCCGAATCTCCACCTAGCCTCAAAAACACGCCCTCAGACACTTTTTATCTCAGCCGTACGTATCTCACTCCCAAAATCCTGCCTTTCTCACACTTTCCGCACTGTCTACTCCATCTCCTGAACACAGCTGAATCACCAGTATCCATCGTAAGAGAGAGAGAGAGAGAGAGACGATCGCGGAAGTTTGCCTAGATATGGATTCTTGAAAAAAGTTCCTATGTTAAGTTTTCCTCGTAAGTTGGTGGGAAGAAAGGTGTGTGTGTGTGTATGTGTGTGTGTGTGTGTGTGTGTGTGTGTGTGTGTGTGTGTAAATTATAAATGAAAATAACAATGCAGGCGTAATCTGGAGGTGTAGGGTGTAGGCAGGGAATGTACGCAGGAGGGTGAATGCAAGGGGGTGTATGCAAGGAGGTGTACGCAGGAGGGTGTATGCAGGGTGGTGTAGCCAGGGGGGTGTAGACAGGGGTGTAGGCGGGTAATACTGCAGAAAATTAAGTAAAAAAGTTATACTGGACAAAGAATAATAAAGATAAAAACAAGAGAGGGAGAGAGGAGGACATGGGGTATAATGGCCCCTGTCATGGGTATATCTGTTGAGTGTCGAGTATAATGGGTGTGTCGAGTATAATGGGTGTGTCGAGTATAATGGGTGTGTCGAGTATAATGGGTGTGTCGAGTATAATGGGTGTGTCGAGTATAATGGGTGTGTCGAGTATAATGGGCGTGTCGAGTATAAGGGATGTGTCGAGTATAATGGGTGTGTCGAGTATAATGGGTGTGTCGAGTATGTCTTTTAAGTGTCGAATATACATTATATATTTCTGTATATTCTGTTTATATATTTTTTCTATTTTTATCTATAAGTCGCAGTTCATATATTGCTATTCTTTTCTCTATATAAAATTGTATATTATGTGTATATCCTTATCTATTTAAGTCTAACTCATATTATACTCTTTTTACCTCACCGAATATATACATGGATATATACCTGTAATATATACCTGTGCTATATACCTGTACCTCACATTCTGGGTTTGAATATAAGTCATTACATGTCATGCTGTATTACGTCTGTTTTCAGTAAAGGAAAATATAATGATATGTGGCCGTAATAAATGGTTCCTAAGATGAATCTACAACTGTGAATAATAATAATAATAAAAATAATAATAATAATGATGATGATGATGATGATGATGATGATGATAATACAAGTTAACAATCATCATCATCGATAATATACAGCAAACTACACACCTGTTCCACCATTACAATATTCTAGTTGAAAATCACCTTTATTCCATTTGTTTACTAAAGGGAAAATAATGAAAGCCTAAATTTTAAACTATTTCATTATTTTCTGTTTCAAAACTATGCGTAGGGGCATAAATTAAGCTTTTTTATTTTTAGTAAAGGAAAAAATATGTAGCGTAAGTACAATTGATTCATATGGCTGTTGTGCTAAAGGGTATAATCTGTCCGGGGTAACACAGAGCTATACTGAAGGCCGGGAGGCTAGTTTATGGTTCAATATGAAATGTGCCAGCCAGGGTGTTATGTTCACCAGGCAGGGTGTTATGTTCACCAGGCAGGGTGTTATGTTCACCAGGCAGGGTGTTATGTTCACCAGGCAGGGTGTTATGTTCGCCAGGCAGGGTGTTATGTTCGCCAGGCAGGGTGTTATGTTCACCAGGCAGGGTGTTATGTTCGCCAGGCAGGGTGTTATGTTCGCCAGGCAGGGTGTTATGTTCGCCAGGCAGAGTGTTATGTTCGCCAGGCAGGGTGTTATGTTCGCCAGGCAGGGTGTTATGTTCGCCAGGCAGGGTGTTATGTTCGCCTGAATGCCACGCTCATCAGGATTTTAGAGTCAGGTCGACCCAACTTAGATGACTCCCTATTTTTGGGTCTGGATATTGTATTATGTAAGGGGAGGGCAGGCAGAGAGGAGGGAGGGAGGGAGGGAGGGAGGGAGGGCAGGCAGAGAGAGAGGGAGGGAGAGAGGGAGGGCAGGGAGGGAGGCAGGGCAGGGAGGGCAGAGAGGGAGGCAGGGCAGGGAGGGTAGAGAGAGAGGGAGGCAGGGCAGGGAAGGAGGCAGGCAGGGAAGAAGGGCAGGGAGGGAGGGCAGGAAGAGAGGGAGGCAGGCAGGGAGGGAGGGTAGAGGGGAGAAAAGGGCAGGAGGGTGGAAAGAGGATGGGAGGGTAGAGGGAAGAGAAGAGAGGGAGGAGAGAGGATGGGAAAGTAGAGGAGAGAGAAGGAAATGGAGAGGGGATGGGAGGGAATGTATTGCGCCGTCACATATGCAATTATCCAGGCTTTTGGTTCCGGTGTGTTGTATTAGAGAAGGGGGTCTGGGTTATGTATGGTCCACGCAGGTTGTATGGGCGTGGGTACGAGGCATGGGTGGTAGGATTGGGTGTGGGTAGTGGAGGACGAGGTATGGGTGGGTGGATGGGTGGGGAGGACAAACTGTAGGTGGGGGAGGATGAGTCATGGGTCAGGGAGGTTGGGGGAGTGATGTATGATCGCGTATAACGTATGTGTGTGTGTGTGTGTGTGTGTGTGTGTGTGTGTGTGTGTGATGGATTGGGTTTTTCGGAATACATACTATTTCTGTATTTCAGCTTTATATACATTTTTCTCTCGTTTTGTAATATACTGTATTGCTATTTTTTGTATCTCTCCGTAAGATTATTTGTCTTTGTATTATTCTGTATTTTGTATTTCTAATATGGTCTATATCTCAACTATATTTAATGTTTATGTAATTCTTTTGTATTCTCGTTCAACCATTATTAAGTTTCTAATATTCTGTATACTAAATTTATGGAATGTAATGTAATGAAACGTAATTATTTCTATTTTTTTGCCCTTTTCTGTACCCGCCATGTACTGTGATATTTTTTTTACTATAATTGATACAGTTACAGTTAGGTTAATATCTGTAATATCCAATACAATTAATCTGTATTGGGGAGGAAAAATATGTATTCCTCCCCGTTGCAATACACCGGGCAGAAAGTCATGCAGTAGTCGGGAAAATAATGAGAAATATGGGAAAAATCTTGGTGTCGATCGATATTTTCTCACACCAGACAGAGAGATAACGTACATTAGCGAGGAGGGAGGAAGAGGAGGAGGGAGAGAACGAGAAGGAGAAGTAGGAGGAAGGAGGAGGAGGAAGAAAAAGGGAAAAGAGAACGCAGAGGAGGAGGAGGAGGAGGAGGGGAAAGAGGAAGGGAAAGAAGGGGGAAGATGAACAGAAGGGGGAAGGGGGGAAACTGAAGGAGGAAGGAAGGAGGTGGAGGGAGCGAAGAATAAGAAGAGGAGGAAGGAGGACGACCAGGAGGAGGAAGGAGGAAGACTAGGAGGAGGAGGAGAAGGAGACTCGTTTGATGTATCACTGCCCTAACTTTATAATTTGGGTTTGTCGCGTTGAGTTATGTCCCCTCAGGTGCAGTTAGTCACGCCCTGTTATTTCTCTGCAGTTGCAACTAGCCACACGTGGTAGTTTAAATTATTCCCTTTAACCATTGTTGCAACTGTCTCTAATTCTATTATTTTATAACATATACCACTGACCATTCTGTTATATTTCTCTGCAATTGCAACTGATATGATTGTAGTCTCACGTTGCATATATACAATTAGTTACAGTGCCTAATTTCTCTGCAATTGTAATGATTTAGCTGTTGTATCACATCTGGCTTGAGTTAAGTAATACCTATTCATAACTAAGGTATGACAGCGGCTTAATGATATTGTCATCACCTGGGAATTATTATTACACCTGTAGTTTATACCTGAATCCTTACCTGTACTTCTATGTATTAAAGTTTTGAAACTATATTGAAATTACTGTATTTGTAGTTTTGTTTGTATCATATTATGAACAAAGTTATTTTTACTTAAATTTGAAATGTTAAGTTAGTGTAATGTCTGAAAGAGCGTCTTAACCCTTTGAGTACAATAACTTAATACCTTGAGTACGTTAACTTAACCTTTTAAGTACGATAACTTAACCCCTTGACTACGATGATCACAATACTAAGTCACCGTACTCAAGGAATTAAGTAGGGTGGTGGAATGATTCATCGTACTCAAGGGGTTAATTCAGGTGGGGTCAAGGAATTTAAGTCATCGTCTTCAAGGAGTTAAGCCATCGTACTCAGGGGGTTAACTTATCATACTCAGAGAGTTAAATCATCGTACTCAAGGAATAAAGTCATCCTACTCAAGGAATTTACGAAAATTTAGTCATCGTACTCAAGGGGTTAAGTCATCATACTCAAGGGGTTAAGTCATCGTACTCAGGGGGTTAAGTCATCATACTCAAGGTGTTAAGTCATCGTACTCAAGGTGTTAAGTCATCGTACTCAGGGGGTTAAGTCATCGTACTCAAGGGATTAAGTCATCGTACTCAAGGTGTTAAGTCATCGTACTCAGGGGGTTAAGTCATCATACTCAAGGTGTTAAGTCATCGTACTCAGGGGGTTAAATAGGGTAGTGCCACGGGAATGAGTCGTACTCCAGTGCCTGACCAATTAATTTAGTATTCTGGGAGGATCAGAGCTGATGACGGCAGGTAGCGGCTCACACCAAAGCAATCATCGTTAGTGTAATAACAACGGTAATAAGATTAATGGTAATAACAACAACAACAACACCAAGAACAATAACTAATAATAATAATAATAATAATAATAAAAAGAAACTTACAATACTAGGAAAAAGAGGAGGAGGGGGAGGAGGAGAAGGAGGAGGATAAGGAAGGAGGAGGAAGACGGAGGAAGAGGAGGAAGACGGAGGAAGACGGAGGAAGGAGGACACAGAGCTCATAAAAGCAGAACAAAGAAAGCGAACACACAACTAACATGACCAGAAATAATATCTATATACCAAGTCATCAATGAAGCGTTACTTAAGTGTTAAAATGACGAGTTCTTTCAAAAGTAAATTCCTAACTTTTTTTTTTAGTAACTTTCGCTTGATTTAGCAATTAGCGCCTTAATGAACTCTCTTACAAAGTGTCAGAACTTAGAGAATTCTTTTCCTTCTTCTTCTTCTTATTCTTGGTTAATATTTTGAGAATGATAATGTTGTTGAAAGTTTGTATAGATCGGTAATAATTTGTGTAGTGTGTTGGGTGTATTGTGTAGTGTAGTGTGTGTATTGTGTAGTGTGTTGTGTGTATTGTGTAGTGTGTTGAGTGTATTGTGTAGTGTGTTGTGTGTATTGTGTAGTGTGTTGGATGTAGTGTGTAGTGTGTTGTGTGTATTGTGTAGTGTGTTGTGTGTATTGTGTAGTGTGTTGGGTGTAGTGTGTAGTGTGTTGGGTGTAATGTGTGGTGTGTTGTGTGTATTGTGTAGTGTGTTGAGTGTAATGTGTGGTGTGTTGTGTGTATTGTGTAGTGTGTTGAGTGTATTGTGTAGTGTGTTGTGTGTATTGTGTAGTGTGTTGGGTGTATTGTGTAGTGTGTTGTGTGTATTGTGTAGTGTGTTGGGTGTAAGGTGTAGTGTGTTGGATGTAGTGTGTAGTGTGTTGAGTGTATTGTGTAGTGTGTTGTGTGTATTGTGTAGTGTAGTGTGTGTATTGTGTAGTGTGTTGTGTGTATTGTGTAGTGTGTTGGGTGTATTGTGTAGTGTGTTGTGTGTATTGTGTAGTGTGTTGGATGTAGTGTGTAGTGTGTTGTGTGTATTGTGTAGTGTGTTGTGTGTATTGTGTAGTGTGTTGAGTGTATTGTGTAGTGTGTTGTGTGTATTGTGTAGTGTGTTGGGTGTAGTGTGTAGTGTATTGAGTGTAGTGTGTAGTGTAGTGTGTGTATTGTGTAGTGTGTTGGGTGTAATGTGTAGTGTGTTGGATGTAGTGTGTAGTGTGTTGAGTGTATTGTGTACTGTGTAGTGTAGTGTGTGTATTGTGTAGTGTGTTGGGTGTAATGTGTAGTGTGTTGGATGTAGTGTGTAGTGTGTTGAGTGTATTGTGTAGTGTGTTGTGTGTAATGTGTAGTGTGTTGAGTGTAGTGTGTAGTGTGTTGAGTGTAGTGTGTAGTGTGTTGAGTGTATTGTGTAGTGTGTTGGATGTAGTGTGTAGTGTGTTGAGTGTATTGTGTAGTGTGTAGTGTAGTGTGTGTATTGTGTAGTGTGTTGAGTGTATTGTGTAGTGTGCTGGGTTTAGTGTGTAGAGTTTGAGGACTAAAACAAGGAGCTCTTCGGTGTGTAGTCGACTCTATCACTCTAGAAACGTATCATATTGACTCTACTTTTAGCGTAAATAACTTAAAGAATCATGACAAAAACACACCATAAAAACTAATTTATAGACGTAGGGTTTGTTGTGGTTGAATGTGGGTGGGCCAGGTCCGTAGACTTGCCTGTGATAATGCAATAGAATAAAGTTATGGAAATAATTAAATTTTCATAGTTATTTATTAATATCATAAAAGTTAAACGTAAAGTATTTATACGTCAAGTTAGAACACTGTGTAGATCTTCCCTCTCTGAAATTACATTACATTCATACACACACACATAGAGAAAGAGTTACAAGGCCTCTAACTCATGTGGTTTCGAAGTGTCTCGAAATTTGAGTTACCACCTTACACAAGCCAATTAAAATCCCTGAATTCCCCTTTATTTTCCTTATTATTGTTACTCTCCAGTGAAGTGTATTTGTATTTTTTCGTTAAAGTCTAAAAAAATACAAAAAATCGGCTTTGTAAAGTGGTGCCATTAGGTGATCCTGACTGTGTGAGTGTGGACAAAACTGACGTAAAATGTTGTTATCTCTTCTGAATAAAATTGACTTAGGTTTATACAATATATATTTTCCTATTAAATTGCCAACATTTATTGTAGCACTGACTCGGGTTGTTGTGTGTTTTTGTGTGTATAGTTATTAACATTAATGATTTGTATAACTGATGTATACCTCTCTCTCTCTCTCTCTCTCTCTCTCTCTCTCTCTCTCTCTCTCTCTCTCTCTCTCTCTCTCTCTCTCTCTCTGCCACTGCCCCACACAGTTAGCAGCTTGTCACTACCACACACAGAAATTTAAATATGTAGTGTGTTTTTAAGTAATTATTCAGCAGTAAATGTTGTATTGTTTTTGTCTCTTAATCCGACTTAACAAAATTAATTTGAAGTTGGACGTCCTCCTCTCCCCCCCCCCCCCCTCTCCCTCCCTCGTCATAGCTTGACAGTTGTCTTTCAGCTTAAGAATATTAAAAAGAATGTCAACGTTTTTAGGTTAATTCATCAAAGTAAATTTTCACACACACGCAAAGGAAAACCAAGATAGTGGAACCAAAATAATTTATTTAGTTTACCATCTTATCTATCATAGAAATTTACAAAGTTAATCGCCCGGACAATATATCCCCCAAATAATAGATGGTGCTGACACTCACTGGAAATCATCAACTGGGATTATATTTTCATTACTCAACAATCACCCATTTACTCTTTTGTGTTACTTAATGCTTTCCTCAGCTGTGTCTCCAAGTGTCTGTTCACTCCATCACCTGAGTCTCTTTCCTTCTGCAGTTTCGACTCATTATAATATAAGTTAGCGGTCCTGAAGAATTTTGTTAAACTTAAAGCCTATTTTACCGGGGTTCTCTATTTACTCCATTACAGGGTTAACTGTCATGTTCGCGATCTTTTCCACCATTTTATGACGTGTAGCTTCTTATTATTATTATTTTTTTATTATTATTTACAAGTTTCATTAGCAAGCAGTTACTTATATAATATACGTTAATTTGTGAGCGAAACGACCAGCGTACGAAACTTTCATATACCAAACGTCTTTTATTTTTACTGTGATTTATGTTAAAGTTTCCTAACGACGAGCTGCTCCCACTGACTTTACTAGGGGCAACCATGAGATGTCTACAACACTAAACCATTAATGAACGAGGAAGCGATCCAAACTAGTGTAATCTCCGTCTCACTAACCTAATTAAAAAAAAAAAAGTTTCTGTTAATTGGAATTGGTTATTTAGTTCAGGTTATTTGGGTAAATGTTAACTTCCACAAATAGTTTAATGCCGTAGTTATCTCATCGGCCATCATTTGTCAACACTTGAAGTAAGCTTTTAATAAGTTAAAAATCATTTCTATCTAACGTCACTCACCTGCGTTAAACAATAGTCAGCAGTAATTAATGTTTTATTTTTAGAAATTCACGATAAAACTGTGCGTAGTTATTGTAAAAAATTTATCCCCTTAAAAAGACTATATACAAGCGGAATTAAACTGAGCAGGAGTGTCCGGCAGCGGTGGTGAACTATTCGGCTCCATATTGTCGAAGTAAATTAACTGATAAAAGGTTTTATTTCCAGACCAGCTACAGCCTGTAACCTGCTGGCCATACTGACTGACCCAATCACCTACCTTGTTCATCCTGTAAAAAATAATAGATACTTGCGAAAAAATTCAACCCTAGCTATAAATTTACCCTTAGAGAACACCTTCCCCCTTGAACCTTACAGAACACCTTCCCCCTTGAACCTTACAGAACACCTCCCCCCTTGAACCTTATAGAACACCTTCCCCTTGTACCACCATCCTCCTTCCCTCACGTCAGTACAGTACCTCACTCGAGCATTTTCACCGTGAGTTCGGGGAATTATTCGTTCAGTGGTTTTGTGGCGAAGCATCAGTGGATAGTGAAGGAGGAGGAGGCGACAGAACTCATCTCCTCAGTCATTTCACATGCATAGCTCACACCTGCCCTCTCTCCTCCTCCCCCTCTTCCTCCCCATCCTCTCACCTCCTATTCCTCCTCCGTCAGGTAAATAAGCATGAACTGAGACAACGTTGGCAAGATGATGTAAATATAAATAAATAAATAAATAAATAAATATAAATAAATAAATAATAAATAGTTGAAATTGTTCGTAAACTTAATCGCTTTGGTCGAAAGTTTTGTATAATGAAAAAAAAATTGTCTTGTGTAATAATATCAATGGTAAATATTTAATTATCTTTAAGCTATTTGTATCGGTATTGTTAAGAGAGTTTATCATCCGTCAGAATCATCCACATCCACATACAGGTAACAGAATCATCCTAATTGCCTTTATCACCTGCAATAACGAATGGATGATGGATTTGACGCAATGCATTGGTAATAATACTGAAACACGAAGGTTAATTAAACTAAGCATCACCAGGTGTGTTGTGTTAATCATAGGACGAGAGAGTGACGTGATCTGTTTATAATTCAGACCATCCTAGAAAAAGAAATTAGTTAAATGAAAGTTAATTGTGTTTTTTGTGTTTTGTTGTTTAAAGTTGTGTCTTTTCTCGTTTTAATGGTCAGGGCTTTTTGCACTTGAAAATTCTCTCCTTTTTCGTTTGAAGCTGGAGTTTTTTTTTTCTTCTTTTTTCGTATTAAATGTTAAGATTATTAATTTTTCCTCATTTTATGTTTTCATTTTTTTCATTCATTTTTTTCATTTTTTTTCGATTTTTTCAAGTTTGAATTTTTAGGATATAGGCCTATATTATTTTGTTATATTTAATATTTATTTTGTTTTTATTTGTCGGAAAATATGAAGTAATGTCAACTACACTCATACACTAATTGAATCTGAAAGTAAATAAATCATTAAAGGTAAAAACTATACTATAATTTTAACTGTTCCTGGTTATATAAATCTATAGAAATCGATTTATATAAACTTGGCAAAAAATGTGTTTGATCTGAAATTAAAGATGAGAGATAAACCAGCTTGAAATATTTTATTATTTTTTTAATTCAGTGATATTTATTTTAGTTTAGTTTAGTTTAGTTTAGTCTATAAATTTACTCTTCTTTATCCAGTCATGAACGAAAGTCTCATAACATTCTTGATACCCCGAACTACTGGAACAAACCTTTGAACTGTTGGAACGAATCTCTGAACTGTTGGAACGAATCTCTGAACAGCTGGGACAAATCTTTGAACAATGAGAACGAATCCCCAAACGATTGTAATTACTCTCCGAAACTTCTTGAAATCTCTGAACTGCTGGAACAAACCTTTGAACTGTTTAAACGACTATCCAAACTACTGGAACGAATCTCTTGAGCTGTCGAAACGAATCTTCAAACCTCCTAAAATGAATCTCTTAGTGCTGTTGTTTTACCCTGAGGTGCCGCCGCTGTTAACACGTGCAGTATCTTTAGTCAATAGATACATCATATTTAAGGCGTAATAAATAATAGAAATTCGCTTTATCATCAATAACGAGACAAACTCAGCCTTGTTGTTGCTCACTTTCTATCTGTAATTTTCTGGCTAAATAAACTTCTCCAATTATGTAAATGGGTTTATATAGGAAAATTTATTCCGTGTTATGGAATTTCATGTTTACATATATACATACATACATACATACATACACACATACATACATACATGGTAGATACATAGATTAAATAGATATACAGATATACTGAATGGCATAATATTAATCTCTCACATAATGTTTAAAAATTAAGTTTAAGTAATTAAGAAAAAACTAAAACGAATAAACATTCGGCTTTTGAACTCTGGTAACATGTAAGGTAAATATATTAGTGATTGATGGAATAGTGAAATATATATTCTCCATGTCAAGTTAAAAGGCTGGGAAATATATAAACTATTCAACTTAACCGTGAAAAATATTATTCTTTTATAACGTGGATGTAAATTTTGTATTCCCGTAACCCGCTGTGTAGGTTGTCGGTAATACATATGTTGAATGGTTAAATATTTCTCTTCAGTAATAAAAAATAACTCATTTTATCATAATTAACAGGTTAAATATTTCAACAAATATGAATAACTTTTGCATTTATGTGATATGTATTAAATGGGTGAGGTGGATATAGCACTCATCTCTCCTAAAGGTCACTGGTTCGCACCCCGAGTACACAACAGGTCAACCACATATGAACGGACACTTTATGTGAGGGAAAGTCATGATAGTCGTGTGTCCTGCCGCCCACACTGTCTCATTGTGTACCTGTGGCTCAGTGTACAGTATCGTGTGTCCTGCCTCCCACGCTGTCTCATTGTGTACCTGTGGCTCAGTGTACAGTATCTTGTGTCCTGCCGCCCACACTGTCTCATTGTGTACCTGTGGCTCAGTGTACAGTATCTTGTGTCCTGCCGCCCACACTGTCTCATTGTGTACCTGTGGCTCAGTGTACAGTATCGTGTGTCCTGCCGCCCACACTGTCTCATTGTGTATCTGTGGCTCAGTGTACAGTATCTTGTGTCCTGCCGCCCACACTGTCTCATTGTGTACCTGTGGCTCAGTGTACAGTATCGTGTGTCCTGCCGCCCACACTGTCTCATTGTGTATCTGTGGCTCAGTGTACAGTATCTTGTGTCCTGCCGCCCACACTGTCTCATTGTGTACCTGTGGCTCAGTGTACAGTATCTTATACAGTATTTATTCACGTGAACTTAAATAATTAAATACTGTGTGTAAAATTTTAAAAACATTAGGAAATATCTTTGTCAAAAATGTATCGAATATTAAAGCAGAGATCCTTGATATAAAATTTAAAACTTCAAATTTGACGAATCATAAAGAATAATTCATTTTAAAACATCAATATAACTCATACCCAGGAATAACATGTGTCTAAATACCTGTAACACAACAACAACTCCCAAGGTCACGTACCCTCACAAGTTGCCGAGCTAACGAAACCATTACGAGAGCTTTACGAGATGAAGCAAAGAAAAAATAACCAAAACACAACTTTGACGAATAATAATAATAATATATATCCCTTAAGAACATCACAAATACTATATACAAATAATATCCATAAATATTAACCAAATATTAAATACTCGAATTCAGAATCTTCACGTAAACATAAAGGTGTTAAAAGATGTTACCTGATATTACCTGATATTAATTAGTAACGGCGCTGTACCTTGAGTGACTCTATCGTGACAACTTATGAGATTAAATCAAGCAACTTCAATTTTTCTTTGCGAACATGACGAGTTAGCGAGTTCGTTCAGAGGTAGAATTTAACGAGAGGTAAAGCGAGAGAAAATGTTGAAGGTAATTTGGTATGCTTTGAGAGATAACGTGAGAGATGATGACGCAAGGGGTAATGATGCAAGGATAAGTGAGAGATGATGACGCAAGTGGTAATGATGCAAGGATAAGTGAGAGATGATGACGCAAGTGGTAATGATGCAAGGATAAGTGAGAGATGATAACGCAAGTGGTAATGATGCAAGGATAATTGAGAGATGATGACGCAAGTGGTAATGATGCAAGGATAAGGGAAGGAGAGTGTGAGGGACGACACCAGTACCAGGGAGGGAGAGTGTGAGGGACGACACCAGTACCAGGGAGGGAGAGTGTGAGGGACGACACCAGTACCAGGGAGGGTGAGTGTGAGGGACGACACCAGTACCAGGGAGGGAGAGTGTGAGGGACGACACCAGTACCAGGGAGGGAGAGTGTGAAGGACGACACCAGTACCAGGGAGGGAGAGTGTGAAGGACGACACCAGTACCAGGGAGGGAGAGTGTGAGGGACGACACCAGTACCAGGGAGGGAGAGTGTGAAGGACGACACCAGTACCAGGGAGGGAGAGTGTGAGGGACGACACCAGTACCAGGGAGGGAGAGTGTGAAGGACGACACCAGTACCAGGGAGGGAGAGTGTGAGGGACGACACCAGTACCAGGGAGGGAGAGTGTGAGGGACGACACCAGTACCAGGGAGGGAGAGTGTGAGGGACGACACCAATACCAGGGAGGGAGAGTGTGAAGGACGACACCAGTACCAGGGAGGGTGAGTGTGAAGGACGACACCAGTACCAGGGAGGGAGAGTGTGAAGGACGACACCAGTACCAGGGAGGGTGAGTGTGAAGGACGACACCAGTACCAGGGAGGGAGAGTGTGAAGGACGACACCAGTACCAGGGAGGGAGAGTGTGAGGGACGACACCAGTACCAGGGAGGGAGAGTGTGAGGGACGACACCAGTACCAGGGAGGGAGAGTGTGAAGGACGACACCAGTACCAGGGAGGGAGAGTGTGAGGGACGACACCAGTACCAGGGAGGGAGAGTGTGAGGGACGACACCAGTACCAGGGAGGGAGAGTGTGAAGGACGACACCAGTACCAGGGAGGGAGAGTGTGAAGGACGACACCAGTACCAGGGAGGGTGAGTGTGAAGGACGACACCAGTACCAGGGAGGGAGAGTGCGAAGGACGACACCAGTACCAGGGAGGGAGAGTGTGAAGGACGACACCAGTACCAGGGAGGGAGAGTGTGAGGGACGACACCAGTACCAGGGAGGGAGAGTGTGAAGGACGACACCAGTACCAGGGAGGGAGAGTGTGAAGGACGACACCAGTACCAGGGAGGGAGAGTGTGAGGGACGACACCAGTACCAGGGAGGGAGAGTGTGAGGGACGACACCAATACCAGGGAGGGAGAGTGTGAAGGACGACACCAGTACCAGGGAGGGAGAGTGTGAAGGACGACACCAGTACCAGGGAGGGTGAGTGTGAAGGACGACACCAGTACCAGGGAGGGAGAGTGTGAAGGACGACACCAATACCAGGGAGGGAGAGTGTGAAGGACGACACCAGTACCAGGGAGGGAGAGTGTGAAGGACGACACCAGTACCAGGGAGGGAGAGTATGAAGGACGACACCAGTACCAGGGAGGGAGAGTGTGAAGGACGACACCAGTACCAGGGAGGGCAAAACCCGCGAGGTGCCAGACATGAAAAGCGAGAGGAAGGAATAAATGTTTGGGGATGAGAAGATAAACTGAGTGAGAGTCGTGACAGAGGTGACGAGTGGCGGGCCCTGAGGTAAACACCGTCTAGATGACCCACCAACACCAGGGAGAGGGAGAGGGAGAGGGAGAAGGTGAGGGATGGAGATAGAGGGTGGGAGTGAGAGAGAGGCAGGAACATTAAGGAAGTAATGGAGATAATACCAGTGAGAGAGAAAGAGACAGACTGACAGAGACACAAGTGAGAGACAGAGAAATATGCGTAAACGATTAAAAAGAGAGATGAAGATAAAAACAGGGAGGGAAAAGAAAGAATATGAGAAGGATGGATGGAGGGGGAGTTATATATAGACAGAGAGAGATAGACAGACACATAAGGGAAAAGAAAAAGAAAGTTAGTGACAGAGATGAGGAAGAAAGAATAAGAAAGATATGAGGTAATGTGCGATACAGAAGGGGGAGACTGGTGGAAAGTGAGAGAGAGAGAGAGAGAGAGAGAGAGAGAGAGAGAGAGAGAGAGAGAGAGAAAACAGGAGAAATATCACAAAAAAGCTAAGAAAAGACATATGACAAATTTAAACCCAAGTAAATAATAAACACCAAAACTTCGCTAAAACTTCAGAGAAAAAAGAAGAACAGAGAGGGTGAAGAAGAGACAAGAAAGAAAGAAAGAAATAAAGAAAGAAAGAAAGAAATTAAAGAAAGAAGCAGCTAGTTCTTACATCATACAGTATAAAGGAATTGTAAACTGTTTTGACGCCTCGATAGATACAGTGGTCGAGCACGTGTCATCAACCCTCTCTGTCTACCCACTATTTCCCTTTCCCTACACACACACACACACACACACACACACACACACACACACACACGTAAAGTATTTTCCTCTATATACAACTTCAAGCTTCTTTAACACTGGCCAGATTTAAGATTTCTTATGATTGACCAGATTTCGTTACAGAGCAGATTTCTTATTACAGATGTAGTGGAACGTTAAGAAAAGTTCACTGTGTGTGTGTGTGTGTGTGTGTGTGTGTGTGTGTGTGTGTGTGTGTCGTCGTGTGTGTGTGTGTGTGTCGTCGTTTTGTCTCGTCTGGTGACTCACTAAAAGAAAATGTTTGTAATCTTTTCTGCTGGGGAACGAGGCTGACCTTTCACTCCACGCTGGGAGGAGGAGGGGGGGGGGGGTTGTCTCCTGCTGACGGAGATCAACTTCTGCTGGTGTGGAGACCAAGACCCTGACGGAGACCAGTGGAGGTGATGGTTTAGGTTCTCACATAAGTTTCCATCACTACTTCCCTCCCACCCTCCCCATCCCTTCCCTCCCACCTTCTCCACCCCTTCCTCCCACCCTCCCCATTCCCTTCCCTCCCACCTTCTCCACCCCTTCCTCCCACCCTCCCCATTCCCTTCCCTCCCACCTTCTCCACCCCTTCCTCCCACCCTCCCCATCCCTTCCCTCCCACCTTCTCCACCCCTTCCTCCCTATCCCTCCCCTCTCACCCTTCTCACCATTTCCTCCTCACCCTCCCCCCCCCACCCCTTTCCCTCCCACCTTCCTTTCCCATCACACAAATCAAATTTAGTATTGTACATAGAGTTTTATTCTCCCTGTCCCACCGCCGTCCCAAACGAGTCCTCGGGCATACATAGGAATCTTCATTTCCTTTCCGTCGTCTTAAACCATTTGCCGTATCTTTCTTCCCATTGATTTTTTCTGTTCTCTCTCTCTCTCTCTCTCTCTCTCTCTCTCTCTCTCTCTCTCTCTCTCTCTCTCTCTCTAATTGAAAGGACTCCTAGTCTTATTCAGCATTACAAAAACGAAGTCATTTAAAAATCTTGCAGTTTTATTTTTTTTTTTTTTTTTAGGATTTTAATTTTCACGGTTTTATGCTTCCGTTTCTTTATGACTCAAGGTGTTCGAATTTACCTGAATGAGCTATTAATGTATTTACTTTTTGCAATATTTTTTGTATCAGTGTATCTTGGTTTATTGTGTTAGTTTTGTCTCAGTGTGTATAAGACATTAAGACATTACGCGTTTTATGCCTCAAGTTTTTTATGCCTCCTGGTTTAAGATGGTTTTATTTTATGCATCCAGGTTGTCTATCTGAGGAGTTATATTTGGGAAGTGTCTCTATGTCTCATTTTTATGTCTCAACGTATCTCAAGAGAAGATTTAATGTCTGAGGTATCATTATTTTTTCCCTGAGTAAATGAAGTGAAATTTTATGTCTCGTCTAATAAAAGACTTTTATTTTATGTATCAACTTTATTTTTGGAGATATTACTAATTTTTTATCTCAATTTGTTTTACAGGCGAAGAATTTATGACTCAGCTATTTAAACAAGTTACAATTTTATGTCTCAGAGCATTATATTATCACCATCCTATGTCTAAAATCATTACAGCCATTAATCATTTTATGTATTAGTTATATGGCTACTTCAGACATCCCATCAGACATCTTTTTTTTCTATGCTCTATGGGTACTGTAAGATATAGTTCATTTTTAATGCCTCAGGTGATATATGCCATGAAGTGTTAATGTCTCAAGTTTATTTACATATTGTAATTTAATGTCTCAGGGAGGAATCTCAGACATTGTATCATTATGGAGTTATTTCTCTTTTTGTCTCATTTTTTTATTATATTAGTCATTTATATCTCAAACTCTTCGAGATACCGGATTTTATTACTTAGAGAGGGACATAAAGAGAGAGATGTGAAGATGGTGATAGAGAGAAAGAAAGCGAGAGAAAGAGAGTGAGATAAGGAGAGTGGTTGATGATAAACCGACAGAGAGAGAGAGAGAGAGAGGGAGAGAGAGAGAGAGAGAGAGAGAGAGAGAGAGAGAGAGAGAGAGAGGAAGACGACAGAGAGACTGATAAACTGCAATAGACTAACAGACAGCAATAAGCAAAAACAGTGAGAGAAGGGGGGGGAGAACGAGAGAGACAGAGACAAACAGAGAGAGAGAGAGAGAGAGAGAGAGAGAGAGAGAGAGAGAGGAGGTTAATATATAAGAAATAACCGACGTTCTCGAGGTTCGTAAGACGGAGCTCGGAATTCGTGTTTCTGACGGTCAGGATTCGAGGTTCGGTTCGGGATTCGGAAACTCCAGGTATTAGGATTGTTAATTATTTTTTGTATACCTGGCCTAAGAGGGATGTCAATTGTTGTTTTTAAAGACTGGGAGGAAGGTGAGGTGGTTCAGTGATTTGTATATTTACCGAATCTTTAGCTTCGATCCGATTTCTTTATTGATTTTCAGGTAGACAAAAATTACCTTATTGTTGAGGTATATATTAAACCCTTGTATATTGTATAGTCTCTCTCTCTCTCTCTCTCTCTCTCTCTCTCTCTCTCTCTCTCTCTCTCTCTCTCTCTCTCTCTCTCTCGTCACCATCACCTGCATACACCCGCCCGCTCGTTCACCCGCCAGCTAGTTCCCCATTATTTTCTTTCCCCCATAAAGACCACCAAGCACTCCTCCATCCACCAATATAAATCTACATGGAGTATTGAGTCGAGGTCCTAAATTCTCTTTACCTTGCCACTTGGGCTCGAATCCCTCTTAGAGTTATGTTTGTTCAGTGAAATAATGTCTTTTTGTTCAGTGAAATCATGTCTTTCAATGTCTTTTTTCTTCAGTGAAATTATGTCTTTTATGTTCAGTGAAATATGTCTTTGTTTTTCTCTCTCTTTTCTCATATACTTAAAGTACTGTATGGATTGCACTCGAGTAGGGTATAAACTCAGGGTAGATGGGGTAATTTGTTTGGGTATTTTAGGGAGTGACCTTTCTTGTTGCCCTTTGACCTTACAATTGTATTATTTCAGTAGTTCCATATTTATACTGGTAGCTAGAGGCCAATTGATCCCCCTCCCCTCTTCCCTTCTTCCTCCCTCTTCCTCCCTCTCTTCCTCCTCCTCCTTCTCCCCCCTTCTCCACTTCACTACTCACGCTACCCACTCAGTCACATTCCACGAACATTCTATCATTCTATTCACATCCTTTGTATAAACATTCTTCATATTCTTTCTGTCTTCAGTTAGATTACGTTAAGGAAGGTTACTAAAGCTCGAGCTGAAATAAACCGGGGCACTAATGTTCATATAATTTTTTCTTTAAGTTATAATGTATTTTTCTTCACGTCTCCCTAGCACCGTATTCCTTCTCCCCGTAGAGTGTAACTCTCCAGGACTTAGAAGCTATTAATTCTGATCAACAAGTAAGATAAGACGAAATATTTTTATTCTTAAGTTTAATTACTTTCCTAATTACCGAAAATTTGCATATTATAATCATCTTTGGTGGGAAGCTCGCTAAAGGAAGGGATATGGATTAGTTTGGCAGATTTTGTCGGTTATGTGTTTACAAGAATCTGTTTAGCAAAGATCACGTCTGAGGAATGTGACTGTGATGTGACTCAGATATACAGGGTGTCCATAAATGATTACCCTGATTAAACCATGAGACCAAACTCTTTTAGGGTAATGATTTATGGACACCCTGTATTTTCAAGTTGTTAAATTCAATATTAACTCTCGGATTTTTTCCTTAAATATTCTCCAAAATTCTCTGAATATTTGTGTCAATTTCTTTCAATTATAATCTAGATTATGCAAATTTGTCTATGTTTTCTGAAATATGCTCTGTAAATTTCCCTTAAGTGTTTCCCTGTATTTTTCCTCATACAATCCTCTCAAATTTTTCCCTAAACTTTTGCAGTAAAATTCTCCTTCAGGGTCATTGTAATTAAGGGTCGTTCTTGTCCTGACAGCAGCCGGTAACTACGACACAGATACTCACGATATTGTAGTGAAACAAAAACACCCATCATCCCCTCCCATCACACCAACCCCGCCCCCCCCTTCCTCTCCCCCTCACCCCTCCCTCCCCCCTTCCCCGGGATACGACAGCAACACTACACTTGATCGCATTGCTAAGTGACTGACTCTCCCAACGTCGACAAATGGTAGTTCAGACTCGACTGTAACTGACTGTACGTAAGATAGCACCAGGTCACTTACCATGCCATCAGTACCATGAATGAATATTACCATGAGATACGGTGGCATTTCCAAGCTTACATGTGCATATATTACAGGGGGGGGGGGGGGAGTACAGGCTTGTGAAATGTGTTATTCCTGTCATACATACATACATACATACATACATACATACATACATACATGAGGGATAATATTATTAGAAAATGTGTTATTATCAACAATATAACAAGAAATTAACACGAACATATAAACATGCACGTACTATGAGAGAGAATGTCATGCACTACCAACATAACGAGAGAGAACCCACGTCAGTCATGCACTAAATGTCAGTCACTCAGATGCTGGAGTCTCCCCTCTGCTCTCCTCATCTGTATTCTCGACATACTTGCCTCATACATATATACAGCAAGGAAGTTAACTTACCTTTGCCGGGGGATTCTGGAACCATTGTGACCCCCTAAGGCACCTGAAGGTCTTAAACAAAGGCCCTGGAACTACCGTGTCACCCCGTATGAGCCTTGGGGCGTCTGGAAGTATTAAGTAGAACGTTCTGGAAGCATCAGGTGGTCCTTGGGGTGTCTGGAAGCGTTAAGTAGGACGTCCTGGAAGTCTTGTAGTAGACGTCTCGGCATTACCCTCGAAGCATCTGGAAGCCTATGCAAGAACTACAGAAACGACTTGTGATCTGTAAGTCGAGTCTGGAAATGCTTACTGGAGACGGCTAGGGTCAATAAGATTGCTAAAATCCCCTGTAAGTGCTGAGCAGAGACGTGTGAAGCCAATGCGGGGTGTAATAGTCCCTGGAATTGTTAAACGAAGACATTAGAGGCTGTTTGTGATCCCAGAGGAACGAGAAAGCGATAATAGAAGATACTAAAACCAGTGTGTGTGTGATGCTGGAGACCTAGGAAGTGTTAAACAGGAACTGAGGAGGCAGAGTGAACTGTAAGATCCAGTCAAGGAAGCTGTAGGGCCAGTACATGAGCCACAACGTTTCTAGAAGTTACAGAATAAGATTACTAGAGCAGAGTGTGTGTGTGTGTGTGTGTGTGTGTGTGTGTGTGTGTGTGTGTGTGTGTGTTCCTTGAGGTTCCAAAAAGCATTGAGCAATAATAATGTAACAACTCATATTCGACTGTTACTTGGTTATCAACACGAATTTTACGAGTTAAATAAGAAATAAAAAAGAGTAAAGGAGAATGATAGAAAAGAGAGAGAGAAAGAACGGGAAAGAGAGAGAATTCCCCCCCCCCCCCTGCCATAACTTCCAACTTTGCGTGTGATTCATCTTCTCCTTCTTAGGTTTAGTAAGACAAGTCATAGCTGAGGTAAAAGACGCGCTCTAAAACTCCTAAGACGGAGGTGGTTACTTGTGGGAGATGGAGAGACACAGCTAAGATGGAGATGACGTGTGTGTGTGTGTGTGTGTGTGAGAGAGAGAGAGAGAGAGAGAGAGAACAAACTTCCTATTTCCTCCAACTTTGACTAACAACACTTCAAAATTACCGTCACCAGAGTACGAACATGGTGATATTTCGTGTATATTAAAAGACGTTATGTCGTGTCACGTATGAAAGAAATAAATAAATAAATAATGTAACTAAAAAAAATTCTCTTACGTTAAAAGAAAAAAACTCATCTTCGAAGTTCAAAAAAGAAAAAAGTTCCAGAATTAAAAATAAAATAGATTTAAAAAACATAAACTATCACTTGATAATTGTAAAAGGGAAACAAATCTTCTCTCTTCACATTACAGACAAAAACAACTACCATTCCACAATTAAAACAGCCAAAACAGAGGCAACCAACCAACTCCTAGAGGTAGTTAAACCAGTCTACCAACTTTGGGTTAAAAACTTTACGGTGTTGACAGGTAAAGTACAGTAAAGGTCTTCCTCCTCCCCCTCCTCCTTCGTCAGTCTTAAGTCCTGGCCACCCTGAGAGCTTCCTGTCCTGGGGCGACCTGCAGGAGTGGCCCAGGAGTGACAAGAGAGAGACGACGTGGGAAGTGGGGAATAAGAGGAATTACAGAGAAGAGAAGGAAAATGACGATAAATGAGAGAAAAGGGAGGGGTGAGAGGGTGAGGGAGAGGGTTAGGGAGGGGGTGAGAGGGTGAGGGAGGGGGTGAGAGGGTGAGAGAGGGGTGAGAGGGTGAGGGAGAGGGTGAGGAAGAGAGTAAGATGGTTCAGAGGGTGAGAGAGGGATGAGAGGGTGAAGGATGTCACCAGTCCTCGTTTACCAGGATCACCAATCCAACACAACACACCACCACAACACACCACCACAACACACCACCACAACACACCACACCACAACACACCACACCACCACAACACAACACACCACACCACAACACACCACGCCACCACAACACACTACGCCACCACAACACAACACACCACACCACAACACACCACACCACAACACACCACACCACAACACACCACACCACAACACACTACACACCACACCACCACAACACAACACAACACACCACACCACACTCCATAAAGCCCAGCTCTTACACTTAGCTTGAGGATAAAGTGGTACATTTATACTGTGTAACCATCCAAGTTACTGTTTCAGCCTCACATTATCCACTACAGGACCAGGTATTATTCACTACACGCTAGATGAATGAAAAGCGTCCATGCTACATCAATTAATCTATATAAACCTTGCCGGATCAAGTAATGAGTTAAATTATATTATTGTGATCCCAGGCTACTGTGTGCACCTCACGTCTCACAGAGTAATGCAGAAGCTTCGATTTCACGCTCCGATACTCTTGGGGTTCACACCTCATGGAGAGGGTAGATTGACAACACTGAGTGTACCAGTCGGAAATGTCCCCAACTGTACATGATAGAGAGAAGGGGAAATAAAGAGAAGAGGAAAGAGCAGTGTACAGTGGGAATAAAGTAAAAGAGCATCTGATAGCGAGGAGTAAGAGAGATAAAGGAGAAGACAGCGGGAAAAAACAGTGTATGACAAGATATAACTTAAAGAAGATGAAGATAGATGAAGAAATATAAGATAATAAAGTGACGTATATAGGAAATTAAAAAAACATTCACGAGACAAAAAGGTGAGCCACTAACGAGAGACAAAACCAAAAGACATAAAACCCGAACATAAATGAGCCAAAAAAATTTAAACCATCAGTGAGTGAAAACAAACGAGACATTAAAACTGAGACATTCACAATATAGAAATAACCGAGACATAAAAAAGCGAACCATAAACGAAATAAAAATAGACAAGAGACATAAAATAGACCCCCCAAAATGACCTTTCCAACGGTCACCCCCCAGCACTGGTGAGCAATAAAACTTTTGAAGGAATTTCCAGCGACTTTCATTATTTGAGGTACCAGTGAGACGTCTTCTCCCTCAGTGGAGTTAAAAAGAGAACACTATTAACCTTTACGAGTTATTTATCACCGACCAAGATGATATAAACATGTACAGTACTTCAGCTCCACTATAACAACCTCTTGACCTTCAATTATCCACAAAAACAAAACTTAACATCGGGAAATTGTTTACAGAATCCATAAACAAAGACGAAATAGGAATTTTTTTTTTTTAATATCTCATAAATCTTCTTCAAAATTCACATCATACAAAAAGAAACACTTAACTTCTGAAAGATTTAAACCAACGATACAATGCTGTACCATCAACCAAAAGTGTCTAACCAAAGTGTCTAACCAAAGTTTCTAACCAAAGTGTCTAACCAACTTTGTACCGACGTGACTATTGAAACTCAACCGACCAACCAAGAACAACGGCACTATTCCAAAACACTGAATCTCTCTCCCTGTATTAACTTGGCTCTGTACACTTGACTTTGTATGCATGTAAAAGATTATAATAAATACAGCCCAGGAGAGATCGTGCTTTACGGCTTACTGTAAAAATCGTGGATATTATACCTGAGACACCTTCATGAATACTCAAGACCAGGAGGTGTATAGCCTTCAAGGTCCTTACGTGAAAACTAATCCTTGTACCTTGTCTTACTTGTGTTCCAGATCAATGACGTTAAGAAACTCAAACCGTAAGAGCTATCCCTTGTACCTTATCTTACTTGTGTTCTAGATCAATGACGTTAAGAAACTCAAACCGTAAAAGTTAGATGACGTTTAAAGTTTGATAACAACGTAGTATAATGAGACAGATTTTATCTTGTGTTTAGTTCTGTTACGATACAATCCCATGAACGTAACTTATCGTGTGTCTGTGTGTGTGTGTGTGTGTGTGTGTGTGTGTGCTGGGAATCTTGCACTGGTATTGAAGCCTCTCTCTCTCTCTCTCTCTCTCTCTCTCTCTCTCTCTCTCTCTCTCTCTCTCTCTCTCTCTCTCTCCTTGTACAGTTAACGAGTTAAAACCGCTTAAACTTTTCTCGTTAACAGCACAACCGCCGTTAATGATTCTAGGGGCTTAGGTTAATTTAGAGTTAAGTTAGATTAAGTTAAGTTACGTTAAGGTAGATTATGTTATGTTGGGTTAGGTTAGGTTAGGTTAGGTTAGGTTAGGGAAAGGTGGTGCTGATGTTGGTGTTAGTGGCGGTGGTGGTGATGATGGTGTTGTTAATAGTGATGGTGCTGTTGATGGTGTTAGTGGTGTTAGTGTTGGTGGTAGTGTTGGCGTTGGTGGTGGTTGTGGTGCTGTTGATGGTGTTAGTGGTGTTAGTGTTGGTGGTAGTGTTGACGTTGGTGGTGGTTGTGGTGTTGGTGTTAGTGTTGGCGTTGGTGGTGGTTGTGGTGGTAATGTTGGTGTTGGTAGTGGTGATAGTGTCTCTACCAACACTACCACCATACATATTAACCTGCATAATCCTTTCAGGTTATAACTCGTACATATAAGACAGTAAAGTGGTCAACCCTCACTTGTATTTTTGTTATGGTAGGAGGGACAGCAGGTGACGAGGACTGAGGTGAAGAGAGAGATAGAGACCATCTTGTTGTATATATGCAGATGGAACTAAAAAAAACTTATAAATTACTTAAATACTTGGAAAGGGATTCTCCATATATCGCCTGGCAGTAGCAACATTTTTTTCTCTCTCTCTCTCTCTCTCTCTCTCTCTCTCTCTCTCTCTCTCTCTCTCTCTCTCTCTCTACCATGTCACTGTTTTACCTAAATCTTTGACAGGAGGGTGGGGGGGGAAGGCTACTACTATTTTAGACAGGAGGAAAACTTTGGCGACCTCTGAAAGTTAAAAATAAAAACTCGGGAAAAAGTTGACTCCAAACTCAGCCACACTGAAGAGATAAAACTCCAACGAGACTTTTCGTTCGCTTAAAGAGATCGTCATTACTGAGAGACATTCTGAATCAGTTTTTGACTAGGAGGAAATTTACCAAGCGTACCGTCACAGTGGTTATTCAAAGTGGTGGTGATTAGGGAGATGATAGTGGTGATGATGGTGGTGGTGGTGGTGGTGGTGGTGGTGTTCATGTTGGTGGTTAGGGTGATGAAAGTAGTAGTAGTAGTAGTAGTAGTAGTAATAGTAGTAGTAGTAGTAGTAGTAGTGACGATATTGGTAATTAAATTTTAATATGTTAGTATAAATAACAAAGGTTAATAATGGTAATGATGACAGTAATGAAAATAATAATAATAATAATAATGATAATAAAGATAATGACAAAACAAAACAGAAAAACAAACAAGAGAAAACAGACTGAAGAAAATATTCCTCTCTGTTTTTCTTCACGTTAATGAATGAAGAAAAACAAGAAAGGAAAGTGTTAATTTTCATCGTTAAATATTCATGTAATTTTTAATGAGATTTTTTTTTTTATCATTTCTGTTCACTAATGAGGTAATAATTAGTGATCAAAAATTATTATCAAGTTGTTTGGCTTCTTCCGTCATTCCCAAGGGGTGTAAAGGAAGGAAAGAAGAGGCAAGATTACGTATGAGGGAAGAGAGGGATAAGAAGATAAAGAGGGAATGTTTATGTATGAGGGAAGAAATGAATAATACAAAGAAAGGGAAGAGGAAGAGGAAAAATACGGGAAATAATTGGTCGTTTGAGTACCTCCTCCTTCTTGAATATATCGAGACAAAGAAAAATAATAAACAGAAGACAAGATAAAAACAGAACGCCAAGAGGAAGAATTATAATAAAGAAGATAGAGAAGAATTGATGAAGAAGAGAAGGATTTTACCCATTTTCAATATATTTTACGTCTACTAGGATCCGTAATGTTGGTAGAGATTTCATAGCCAGAACTAGCGATATGTTGATAGAATTTAATTACCCTTAACACGTATTCTGTGATAAAATTAAAAGGAAATCCAATATCCAGCGTAATGTGACCAGGATTTAGGATATCTTTTAAAGGTAGGATAAGTCTTGGAGTCGTAAGTGGAGTAAGTGCTTGAGAAGTCTTCTTGAATTTATTCCTCTTAAACACAGTGATCTCATTACCAGCTAGATGGCTCTTCTTTCGTTAGCAGCCAGCCATGAGTTACCATAAAGTCTGTTGTTATTCTAATGCGTTTATTTACTTCAGCAACCAGGGATCTTGATACACCGTCCACCATTACGTTCTAAAACGTTTCCGAGAATAATGGCAATTTCTTTACTGTTTTAGTTTCCAGATGACCCTAATTTGATCCCATGTTCCAAAATATTAGATTGTCAGTAAATAATTTAAAAAGGTGCACCAGGATAGTGTGTACAAACTATATTAGTGTTATATGTACATGGCAAGCGTCTAGACAGGCCGCTCTGTTACACCGAGCCTCAAGGACACCACACACAAAATGCCTGGTGCCCCGCCACAAAACTCACCTCTCCGGGATAAATTTTATAAGCTCTCCATCCTTCAAAGACCAAGGTGTAATGTTTCCCACTCGATGAGAAGACAATTTAAAGGTGGGAACGTCATGGGAACATCGACGTGAGAATGAAGTCTTGATGGCATTTATTATTTTCGAGACATATAAATGTTGCTATTCAGTCATTTACACGACCTCCGTGAAAGTATGTAATGTGTGTATATTTCTGAGACACCCTGTAAAATGGTGGCAGCTTGACCTTACTAGAGATTGATAACTAAGACGTAACCATTTTTTTTTTTACTTTAGATATGAATGAAGTAAATATGTGCCTTTACCTTCAGTGTATAAAAGATATATAAAGATATATATCATAAAATACTTGGTTATTTTTCATAGCGTTTAAGGCATCTGTCATTCTGATATGTTAAACCTGTACTAGTGTTCTATGCCTACACCTGTATCATGGTTTTTCTTTTTAAATTAATATAGAAATTGTATAAAGAGATCCCAACATAACACGATACAGCTATTTCGATATGGCGAGGCAAAAGTGTAAGAAATTATTGAAACTTTTTCATTCTGCTTGGTCAATTTCTATACTACATGGAAATTTTCTTAATTGCGCAGTATATTAAGATTTTTCTCGTTTAATTTTGATATTTTGCCGTGTAAGCCCAGAGTTCAATCACGAAAAAAAAAAATAAACGAAGAAATATGAAAAATGTCAGGACAGGTAACAGACTTTGAGATTCACTTCCGATCAAGATTTGTTTTTCAGATCATTTTAACGAAACTAATAAATTTGAGAAAAAAAATTAAATAAATACATCAAAAATTAAGTAAAAACTTTAAAATGTCAAAGGTATATTTTCAATTTAGCTTTTTGAGAAAATTGGTGGATAAATGAAAATAAAATTGGACGAAATTTATGAAAATGTCAGAAATGAGGTTAGATGATAAGTGAAGGAATGTACCGATAACCACAGCGTGATAAGAGGTAAGATGGTGAGGAAGTTGAAGTAAATATTAAAGAATAAGGAAAATAAAGTTATAATATAAGAAGGGAAAAGGTAAGAAGGAAGAAAATAAATTAAAAAAGGGGAGATACAGAAAATGACATAAGAGAAGAGAGAAAGGCAGAGGGAAAAATTAAATAAATAGATGTGGAAGATAAAGAAAAAATCAGAATAACTGGACTCCATAATATAGTATTTAGGCAAGAGACAAACTGTGTGTACTATTTATCTGTCCGTAAATATTGATTGATTATATCACTATTAACCAGTTTATTAGACGTTTAGGGTGTTAGTCTCCTTGTTTGTTAGTTAGTAATGACCTTAATTGTCCAGTATTGAAGATTTGTGTCAATGTAATGTGTATTGCAGACGACCAGCCACTCCCTCCTGTGTGTGTGTGTGTGTGTGTGTTTGTTCACAAGATATTTTTACACGCACCAAAACTATACAGAGAGCGTAGCCTGAATATTCAAACGACAAAGTTACGTACAACTTTTTTTTTGTTACATCAATAAAATAATCATTTGTGTATAGTTAAATTAGGAAGCTTTTGATGAGGGAATTTGTGATATTTCTATTCTCTCTCTCTCTCTCTCTCTCTCTCTCTCTCTCTCTCTCTCTCTCTCTCTCTCTCTCTCTCTCTCTCTCTCTCTCTATTTTGAGCCTCAGCAGGAATTTAATGTGAATTATTTTTTTCCCAGTTCCACATCGAGAGAGACCTGCAAAGTACCACTGAGAACCAAGTGTTATTGAGGTCTTGTTCATCCAAGCATTAAAAAAGGAGGTATGTAATGAAGTAGTACCGTGCCATTAGTGTTTTAGAAGAAAATTTTTAACAAATATGAGTGCGTGGTATTTTGTTTGGGTTTTGGGTATTATTTTCTTTTTAGGTTTTGGGGAATTAAATATTTGAGTTCAATTGATATCTGTTAATATTCGATTTGGTTTAGTATTAAATTGATATATTACGATTATATATATATATTTTTTTTTCTATGAGAGAAATTAGAAAAAAAATGCTAAAAAAATATCCTGAAGAAGACGTCATCGTTCCAGAAGCTGAAGATATACGAGACAGGATGTTTTGATCTGTGTGTGTGTGTGTGTCCCCACTGAAGAGAAACAAACCTTACATGATAGCTTCCCAAAGATAGATCATCACTTCTTTAATTATCTTGCAGAGACACGTGAGGGTAAATACAATTATTCCTCGCAAGATCTTTCCTGAATCCGTCCCCCCCAAGAAGGAGAAATTTTACTATTTCTTACGATTCTTTTAATAAAGTGTCGGAATCGAGGTTTTTGCTGTGAGTATTTACACATAGTCTCGGTAAATACTTATGATAATTGGATTTGATATTATAGGTTGGTATGAGAAGGAGGAGGAGAGAGGAGGGGGACGGGGAAGAGGAATAGGGGGAAGGAGGAAGAGATGAAGTTGGTGAAGAAGGAATAGGTTGAATGAAGTGTGAATTGTTCATGTTATTGTTCTTGTTTATTTGTCTGTTTGTCATTTATTGCGAGTTTTTGTCGTTGTTGTTTTTATTACATGGGTGTCAGTCTTTCAATTTTCCCATTTCTTGTTTTTTTCTTCCCTTTTTGGTGTTCTTCACATACACACACACACACACACACACACACACTTCCTTTCACGATAACACAAGACCAACGGGATCTCTCTCTCTCTCTCTCTCTCTCTCTCTCTCTCTCTCTCTGTAACTCTCGAATCGAATCTAATAGCCTCTTGTCTCTCCGGGAGCCTCAGTGCCATGTTCTGGGAAGGATGAGGTCTGGGGCGGCGGGCGGGTGTCGGCCCAGAGACTACACGGAAATTACGAATCTCACGTCAGGTCCAGGTGGGCGGAGGGGAAAGGTGGGGGGGGGAGAGAGCGGGGGATGGGAGGAGGAGGAAGAAGGAGGGATGGAAAGGAAGGGAAGGAGGAGGAGAGAGGAAGGGGAAGGTGGTGAAGATGAGGAAGGGGAGAGGAGATGGGGAGAGCGTCTAGGGAGGAGGAGGTATGACAGTGTTGCTACCACACACCATGCTGACATAATGATGATCCGGAAATAATCGATTATGTGATCCGTAAAAAATGTAATAATTCCTCTATGACTTCGAAGTATAATAATCTAGAACTAATTGTTTTTATTAGTGATCTCGGCAGTGTAATAATTTGAGAATAATATTACGGAGTGTGTGTTTTATTTTGTTACCATTATAACACAAAATCCTCTTACGATCTTTATCATATTTTTTACGTATATTTGTGATGGTAAATCATTAACGAAAACGCTATAATGTAACCCTGTGTTAATAAACCATCACGCTGGAATTAAACACAAGTACAGCTCCCAGCCAATAGAAATTCAATCTGGTAATACAAAAGACGAAATTGAAATACCATTATTGGCTTATCCACGAGCACTGCAAGAAGAACATTGACGATAATTTAATATATTGTGTTTGTATCTTTAACAATACCTGTCATGTATGCCAAGTAGTCATGATAATTATACCTGAATGATAATTAAATATAATCTATAATTAACTGATGCTCTGGTTCCTGGCAGTATATGATATAATCTACGAATAATTGTTACCTGGTCATTAAGTAATAATTTGTGGATAATTATGTGGTGTTATTTGTATTTGATAATGGATTTGAGTCTTTCGTATGTATAACTGATGTATATTTTATGTATTTTCTTATATAATATTGTGTTTATTAAGAGTTATGTTTTTGGTGAGTATGTATGTATGTTTTTTTTTTGTCTGTGTGTCTGTTATAAATTTTTGTCCGTTTGTTCGTTAATGTTTTTCTCTATGTCTGAATCCTATTAGTGGAGTCAATAGCTTAGGTTTAAATAAAGTCAATAAAACAGAAATAAAAAAGCATCACTTTTTTTTATAATGTTTTACAAATCCAATTAATTGAAAAGTTACAATGGCATATTTTTCTTGATCTGTAGTGTGTGTGTGTGTGTGTGTGTGTGTGTGTGTGTGTGTGTGTGTGTGTGTGTGTGTGCGTGCGGAGTATGTGGAGGAATTAAATCCCTTTTTTTTTTTGCATCTGATAATTTCTTCCCTCTCTTCCTCCCTTCGTTCCCTCACTCTCTTTCTTATCCCTCCCTTCCTTCCCCTCTTTCTTCCTCCCTCCGTCCTTCTTTCCCTTTCGTTACCCCGAAATGACGTGCCTCCCCACCAGGTCAGGTCAGGTCATTACACAGTGGAGTAGTGGGAGGAATAACAGCTGAGGTCACGGTGGATGCAGGTCAATCATCCCAACGTCACCTCGCCTCCCAGACATACTTTGGCAGCCAACCAAGTACAGACTTACGGTTTGTTTAAGCGGAAAACGAAATGAAATCAAACTTTAACCAGAACAATAACATCTCATTTCTCGTATGAACCTTCCCTGATGTCCAAAGTTTTAATCCAGGACGTTGTAGGTGAGGCATTGTCCATCCTAGAAAAGAAATAATGCTATGTAGTGGGGGCGGGTATTTTTGTCACTTTTTTCTTCAGTTTCTTTCGGTTATTTACGATTCAGTTGTTAATTCTGTGAGAGTCTCTGGTATCAAACGCACCTGATCTATTGACCTTTGATGAGGTGTAAATTAGCTAATTACTCGAGTGTTTGACAATATTTGTGTCAGGTAGGTAATTACTTTTGTTGCTTTTATTACAAGTGGAATTTCTTGGTTACTTATATTTGTTAGTTTTGTTCGATACTTAATTATTTTTTACTTCTATAAAATATTGTGTTTTTGTTACTCTTGTTGCCTAATGAACGTAATTAGTGTCGTTAGTTGTGTTAATTTTGTTAGTTAGTTTACAGCAGAGTAATTCCTTTGTCAACACCGACACATTGCGCGCTTCGTTGTACACCAAATTTTTTTTCCTAAACTGACACTATTTTTGTCCACAATTTCAGGAGCTTTTGTGTCGGTTGTTCAATTTGTGATAATTGCTTCGTCTATATTATTTATACATTTTTTCTACATACACATATATATATATACATACTCTATATATATTTCTCTTATTATCTTCTATGAAAAAAATATATATATTTAACAAGGTATTTTCCCCTGTTACTGATGAACGTGTGTTAACGATGTGGGGGGGGGGTCACTGCGTCTGTTTCATGAGAGGAAATTTTGATAAAAGATTAATTGAAATGTATATAGAACTGAATGTAAATATAACGCGGATATACACAGGTTGACAAACATGTGTGTATATGTGTGTGTAGGTATATCAGTGTGTGTGTGTGTGTGTGTGTGTGGAGAGATAGAAATATTAACCATTTATATAGGAATGTAAATATACAGTATTTTCATATACACTTATGTGCTAAAACAGCATAAGTTTGTGTGTGTATGAGTGTATTGACAAACAGGCATTCATAGATATACACTCACAAGCAAAGGTACACACACACACACACACACACACACACACACACACACACACACACACCAGCCCCACACACCAGCCCCACACACCCCACACCAGCCCACACACCCCACACCAGCCCCACACACCAGCCCCACACACCACCCCCACACACCCCAAACCAGCCCCACACCAGCCCCACACACCACCCCCACACACCCCACACATCACCCCCACACAACACTCCCCACACCACCCTCACACACCACCCTCTACACCACCCCACACACCACCCCCACACACCACCCCCACACCACCCTCACACACCACCCTCTACACCACCCCACACACCACCCCCACACACCCCACACCACCCCCACACCACCCCCCACACACCCCACACCATCCCCACACACCACCCCCACACACCCCACACCAGCCCCACACCAGCCCCACACACCACCCCCACACACCCCACACCACCCCTCACACCACCCTCACACAACACCCCCCACACCACCCTCTACACCACCCCACACACCACCCCCACACACCACCCCCACACACCACCCTCTACACCACCCCACACACCACCCCCACACACCCCACACCACCCCCACACCACCCCCCACACACCCCCCACACACCCCACACCAGCCCCACACACCACCCCCACACACCCCACACCAGCCCCACTCCAGCCCCACACACCACCCCCACACACCCCACACCACCCCCACACCACCCCCACACCACCCCCACACAACACCCCCCACACCACCCTCACACACCACCCTCTACACCACCCCACACACCACCCCCACACAACACCCCCCACACCACCCTCACACACCACCCTCTACACCACCCCACACATCACCCCCACACAACACTCCCCACACCACCCTCACACACCACCCTCTACACACCACCCCCACACACCACCCCCCACACCACCCTCACACACCACCCTCTACACCACCCCCACACCACCCCCACACAACACCCCCCACACCACCCTCACACACCACCCTCTACACCACCCCACACACCACCCCCACACACCCCACACCACCCCCCACACCACCCCCACACCACCCTCTACACCACCCCCACACACCACCCCCACACCACCCCCACACACCACCCTCTACACCACCCCACACACCACCCCCACACACCACCCCCCCACACCACCCTCACACACCACCCTCTACACCACCCCACACACCACCCCCACACACCCCACACCAGCCCCACACCAGCCCCTCACACCACCCCCACACACCCCACACCACCCCCACAACACCCCCACACCACCCCCCACACCACCCTCTACACCACCCCCACACCACCCCCACAACACCCCCACAACACCCCCCACACCACCCCCCACACCACCCTCTACACCACCCTTTACACCACCCCCACACCCCACCCCCACGCCACCCCCACACACCACCCCCACAACACCCCCACACCACCCCCCCACACCACCCTCTACACCACCCCCACACACCACCCCCACACCCCCCCACACACAACAATATCCCATCCCTCCATTACATAATTGAAACAAACATCGACATACGAACAAAAAAAACCACTTCATTAATTACCAACAAAGAATTATCGGACTGAAAACTAAATTAAAGGAAAAACTGATGAGAATAATGAGCAGGTAAACGTAGGAATTCATTAGAGTTGACAGTACCTTGATTACCGTTCTCTGTCTTCACTACGGTGCAGAACAGTGGACAGAGAAGAGAGGAAACAGGTAATGGTTGTGGGTATCTTTGTATGTCAAGATTAACATTAGATTATGCTGTTCAATGTAGTCAAACTAGATATATTGCCTAGTTTAATAATGAAACTAGTCTGGGGTACAATATAGCCAAGGTGGGGTAAAATATAGCCAGGTTATGGTACAATATAGCCAGGTTATGGTACAATATAGCCAGGTTATGGTACAATATAGCCAGGTTATGGTACAATATAGCCAGGTCAGGGTACAATATAGCCAGGTTATGGTACAATATAGCCAGGTTATGGTACAATATAGCCAGGTCAGGGTACACGCTCTCATTAATGCCAGTAAGTAAATTAAACTGCCGTAGTAGCGCTTCCATAAGTTTTCCTCCAGTGTTTATGTAGTAAATTTAATTAAAAATTATTTCGTCCTTAATTGTGGGGGAGGAAGATGGATAATGGTATTTTAATGCGCTTCATTATATAAGCCTGAATTAATTATATACTGCTTGGCGTATAAAACAAAAATAAAGTTAATTGTGCATTTTTTTCATTCATTATTTCTGTGTTAATTTTTTTGTCTGTGATTTATTTAGTGTCATGTCGTTGTTATTTTTTCATTATTTTTTAAATGGTTGTGTTTTGTTTTTTTTTTGGGGGGGGGGGGTGGGGGTAATTTTCGGGGAGTAGTTTTTTCTTAATCTATTTTTTTTTTTTTTCAATATATTAAAACGGAGTAAAAATGATGACTTCAAGAGGGCTTCACTTTCATAACTTAGAATAAATTTATCAACACACACACACACACACACACACACACACACACACACACACACACACACACACACACACACACACACACCAATTCTGAAAAAACTAACATTAAAAATAACAACATCCTGAGTTTATTCTCGTGATATAAGTCAACAAAAATTAATCACAGGAAATAAAAGATTAAACTCACCCAAATCTGAAAAAAAATTAATTTGTTTACGAAAAAAATCTAAATTAAGAAGTTAGATTAACATGGAGAATATATGTTCATTGCTAAATTAACATCGTGTAGTAATAGAGGACTGTGTTAAATTCTTCCGGGCAGGTCTGGTGGGGAAGTGTTCTGTCCTGAGTCTAACAATGGCTTTTGTGGTCAAGACTATACCTGAGGTGTACAGTACAGGTGACCGGAAGTAACTTAACTCAAGCACTTGGCAGGAAATGTTGAACACAAAGGCGAAAACCCTCGTGTGTGTGTGTGTGCTTTGAAGGAAGGGTCTTGTTTGATGTACGATAGTTTAACCCCTTGAGTACAATGACAACCCCGTGAGTACGATGACTTACTCAAAAGAATTATTCATCGTAGTTCAGGATTAAGACATCGTACTCAGTGGATTAATATGTCAGAAAGAATGCTGTGATAATATAGAGATGAATAAGATATTAGATTGTAAAAACAAAAACTCATTTTCAGAATCAACACAAAAAATTGCCAACTCCCGCGATTCCTTGGGTAGTCGATCGATAACCTTTTTAATGTCAACTTTTACACATCCAATTTCCTGTCGATTTCCCCCCCAATATTATAGGTATTGTTGCTCTTGTGTCCGAAAATTGCAGTTAAAAATATTCCCCCTGGCATCCCATCTCCTGCCATTACCAACACCACGTTAAAACTAGTGCATATAGAGGTGTTTAAAATCATACCCTGCCTTACCGAACTAACTCTTCGTCTCCCCCAAACTCTCAAACACATTTTCACTAAGGAACAAAATGCCAAATTTCTGGCTCAAGTGTCAGTTTCAATTCCCAAAGCAATCTCCTGGTTCTTAGGTTCCTGCAGGCGGGCGCACTACCTGATGGGCCTGAGCGAACATCAGCGTAATAACACACCTTCGTCAGGCTCCTGTGTAACGGTGTGCTATTGTGAAAAATATGAAGAATTTCATCATTGTTTTCAGTATCTGGCTTAACATTTAATCATTGCATCGTCTCTTTTGGTGTTTCCTTCGTGGCTCGAGTGTTTGTGTGGGCTGTTGGCTGCTTGTTGGTGGAAATATCTCAATAGTTCACGAGTATTTTATATGGTTCAGATAGTGTTCAGTGACAGAGAAGCAACACTGAGATGATGACGCAACACGAAGGTTCTAAAAGGTCAGCTGGGTTACTCCACGGTGGTGACGCAACACAAAATATCAATAAACTATAAGAACAACGAAAAATTTAAGTAAAAATTAATATATATTTTTCGTCCAGGAACTTATTTACAAGACAACTAGATTAAACCTCATGTACAGTACACAATTTTTCCCCCACCGTATAAAATTAAAACACGACTTTCATTAGCACACCCCCACACCACCCCCCTCACAACACCCCACCCCCCTCACAACACCCCACCCCCCTCACAACACCCCACCCCCCGCACAACACCCCACCCCCCTCACAACGTCCCACCCCCCCTCACAACACCCCACCCTTGCTCTCGGTCTCAGCGCCCATCGTCTGTTAAACTTCATAATATCACATCGTGTTTTTTTTCTTTTTGGATGTAACGACACGAGCTACTGACCGTGAGCTGCCCAGTCAAGCACTCGAAGCTGAGGAGGCTGACCAAAGAGAAGATGAGAGAAAATGATAAACAGAATATAAAAGTGACTTATTGAATGCCGTGGTGTGATGGTTCGCTGTTAACTGCTGTAAATCACCACTCTAAGGGAATTTGCATTGACGGAAGTGAATTCCATTTAAGAGCTGTTGAATGGAAAATGGATTTTGAAGACTTTTATTCGCTGGTGCTCCTGCAACTGACAGTGCAACAAAACTTATCTGTTCACTGTTGCCAAATACGATATTTACACTCCGATTTCCATCATAAAGAAATATTTTACTCATACGATAAACATGTAAATCTCAGCCACTTAAAAATACATAGACAAAAACACAGATATATATTTTTCCTATTTCAACCTGCCTGTGATATGTGACGTTAAACGTACGAGGTAAACGTTAGACGTACGAAATAAACGCCAGACGGACGAGATGAACGCCAGACGCACGAGGTAAACGCCAGACGTACAAGGTAAACGCCAGACGTAAAAGGTTAACGCCCTCAGTAATGTGTGACAGCAGCGTGTAAGAGGATGGGAGTGTGGGGTGGCGTCCGTCCATGGAGGGAGGGACAAAAAATATATGAGTGTGTATCCCCTTTGGAGGTGGAGCTTGTCACTTGATACTCCTAAAGAGGTTTTACTTGTCCATAAGAGGATCAGAATCTCCCTCAGCACACCGTCAAGGTCTCTTGTTTAATAAAGAGGAAATGTGCCTTTGTAATTTTCCTTTCTTGAGACAGACGACGTGTATGCTTCAAGAGGAGGAGGTCACTCTATGGTGTTTATTGAAATCCTCTTAAAACTGCCATTAAAATCCTCTTAAATCTGATATTAAAATCATCTTAAAATCTGCCATTAAAATCCTCATAAATCAGTCATTAAAATCCTCATAAATCTGACATTAAAATCCTCATAAATCTTAAATTAAATTCCTCTTAAAACTGCCTTTAAAATCATCTTAAAACTGACATTAAAATCCACCTAAAAGCTGACATTAAAATCCTCCTAAATCTGTCATTACAATCCCCTTAAATCTGCCATTAAAATCCTTATAAATCTGTCATTAAAATCCTCTTGAATCTGTCCCATTCAGAGGTCAGCCAAGTTACAGTATGATAGATTCTGAAATAATTTAGAACTCTCGTTGCGTTGGAAATAATTTGTTGGTAAAAAAAAAAACATCAATTTGCTCCTGTCATTCTCTCTCTCTCTCTCTCTCTCTCTCTCTCTCTCTCTCTCTCTCTCTCTCTCTCTCTCTCTCTCTCTCTCTCTCCACTTCCGGCGACGTTACACATGAAGGTAAAGAGAAAAATGCCTCACTGACAGTTGCAATATTCGTGTAAACAAATAGAAGAGTTCTGGAGAGAGTATCGAACCCCCGTCCTTGTGTGAAATATCGAAAACTTAGTGCTCAGGTAAATACAGTATGTGGTTGGCTGCCAGCGTGAAGGAGGTGGTGGTGGTGGTAGTGGTGGCTGGGCGGGGTCGGCGGCGGTGGTTGGTAAGAGAGGGAGATAGTAGGTGTTGGTGATCCAGGGTGTGAGGGGATAACATGGGGAATCCAGTTAGCAAGATGGAGAGAGAGACGGAGAGTAGGTGGTACCCCCCCCACACCACCCCCCACACAACACCCCACACACCACCCCCCACACCACCCCCCACACAACACCCCACACACCACCCCGTCAAGGGTGATAAACAAAACTCCCTTCCTAAACTATTAATTCATGAAGAAATTAGAGTCTCCCCGTACAACGTAAACAAACGCGATGATTGGAGAAAACTATCAGTGACGTCACGAATAGAAAGTTTATGTTAAGAGATTATTGGTCAATGATACAAGCAGGACGATCACCGCTGATATTAATGACGTCAGAGAGATGAGGATTGGTTCACGACGAAACAAACGACACGGTGATTGGTTCTCGATGATGTTAAGAGACACCAGATAACGAGAAACTCAGAGGCAGACGGACAATAGCTCACAGGAGACATAATGATGACTGGTGCCATGATGACTGGTGCCATGATGACTCTGGTGCCATGATGACTCTGGTGCCATGAAGACTCTGGTGCCATGATGACTCTGGTGCCATGATGACTCTGGTGCCATGATGACTCTGGTGCCATGATGACTCTGGTGCCATGAAGACTCTGGTGCCATGATGACTCTGGTGCCATGATGACTCTGGTGCCATGATGACTCTGGTGCCATGATGACTCTGGTGCCATGATGACTGGTGCCATGGAGGACTGTGAATGGCTTTACTATCGTTGATCTAGGAAGGTCATGGAGACAAGTGACCTAAGATAGTTGTGAGGAAACTGAGTAACGAGGGGTATTACTTCCACCCCACAACGTTATTATGGACCAGAGAGAGAGAGAGAGAGAGAGAGAGAGAGAGAGAGAGAGAGAGAGAGAGGGAAGAGAGAGAGTGATGATAGGGAAGAGAGAGAGAGTCACCCCATAAAGATAGATAGAGAGAGAGAGAGAGAGAGAGAGAGAGAGAGAGAGAGAGTCACACCATATAGATAGATAGAGAGAGAGAGAGAGAGAGAGTCACCCCATAAAGATAGATAGCGAGAGAGAGTCAGACCATAAAGAGAGTCACCCCATAAAGAGAGAGAGAGAGAGAGAGAGAGAGAGAGAGACAGGGGGGGGGGGGGGATCAAAAGGCGCACTCTAGAGAAATCAAAATCGGGAAAACTGTCTTTTTTTTATACACTATATATCAACTCGAACTCATTTTCATAAATTTATAATCTGGCCTCCCGACATTTTTATTTTTTGACCATGGCGTAAACTAATAACAGGAGGGTGTTAACTCTCTCTCTCTCTCTCTCTCTCTCTCTCTCTCTCTCTCTCTCTTAATGCTGAGTGGTGTGTCATGTTATATGATCATGATGTCCAGCTCCCCAACACCCTACAACTACACCCTCCCCATTCCCCACCCTCTCCTTCCCACCTTCACCCTCTCCAAATTCCCCATCTCCACCCTCTCAACCCCCCACACCCACGGATCCCACCCTCTCCACCCCACACCCTCTCTAACCCCCTACACCACCCACCCTCTCCACCCCCCTCCCCCCCCCCCCACACTCTACACCATAACTCTATATTATTTCGAATCACAAACACGACAGTTGGAAGGGCTAGTTAATGTTGAGGGAGGTCAAGTTAGGTCAGGTTAGGTTAAGTTAGGTTAGGTTAGGTCATTTGTTTAGGTTAAGTCGGGTCTTTTAAGGTTAGGTCAAAGTAGGTAAGTTAGGTTAAGAAAGTAGGGTAAATCCTTGCTATATTTGATTGGCATATGTTAAGTTAGGTTAGGTCAGGTCAGGTCAGGTCATTTCAGTCATTTATATATGAAATATCTCCTATGATTTAAAAACATAGTCACCTCATGAAACAGAGAGAGAGAGAGAGAGAGAGAGAGAGAGAGAGAGAGAGATCGTCACAAAACTCGGGAAAGCCAGTGAGAGAGAGAGTCCCGAAAAAGCCAGAAGAAGAAATTGAAAGACTTCATAAAACCAGAAAAAGTCAGACTTATCACTTTCATTTGGGGAGGTAAATATTGTGGCGGAGCTTAACTAAGTAAATATAGTGTCTTGGGACAGAACACACATCCTTAACCTCTGAGAGAGAGAGAGAGAGAGAGAGAGATAAACAAAGAGATTAATAAAAATAGAGAAATTAAAAAATGGAGAGAGAGAGGGGGGGGGGATAACAAGGAGAAGAGACATATCAACAAACTAACAGGAAGTATGAGAGAGACAGGGAGACAGAGAGAAGACGACTCAGACAAACAGACAGAAGTCACTAGTGGCCAGTACCTCACCCAGGGGGATGCCAGGGTCCGCCGAACACCACCAATATGCCTTAATAATCTTATTCCGCAGGTCGTACTACTAGCTGCAGGTCATCCTGGTAGCCACACGTCGTTGCGTTAGTCGCGGGTCGTCCTGGTAGACACGGGTCGTCCTGGTAGCCAAGGGTTGTCCTGGTAGCCACGGGTCGTCCTGGTAGCCATGGGTCGTTCTGGTAGCCACGGGTCGTCCTGGTAGCCACGGGTCGTCCTGGTAGCCACGGGTCGTCCTGGTAGCCAAGGGTCGTACTGGTAGCCATCACCAGTCCCATCACGGCAGGAAATTATTGAGGTGTTGTGTATTGTGTTGCAGATTATTGCATCGTGTTGCTGCAGGGTGTTAGTGCGCTGTGTTCCATCGCTGCTGAATATTGCATTGCGTTGCTCTCTGTTGTTAGCGTCCTGTGTTGTCTTGCAGAGTATTGCATTACATAGACCTGTGTTGTCTCGTAGTTGTGTTGCATGGTAAGTTATTAGATTGTGTTGCTCTTTGTCGTGATTGCACTGTTTGTATTGCAGAATATTGCATTTTGTTGCTTTGTTGTGAGTAAAGTTATCTGATTACAGCGTATTGCTCTGATTTACGTCAACGCTATATATTGTGTTCCGGTATATATAATTACATCGCATTGTATAGCGAATTAAGAATCAATTAAAGTCTCTTGTTTCCTATAGCATTGTCTTTGTTTTATTCGTTTGTTGTATTATATAATATACATACAATATATAACGTGTGTTGTATATCATCCCATTGTGTATAACGTTCCGTGTATTAATCAGGCGATGTTGGTTAATGTTGTATATTAAGTTAGTGCTGCTGTAATTTGTGCTTGTATACCCGGTCTGGTTTGGTTTGGTTAGGTTAGGTCCATCAGCCATCCATAATTTCCTCCCTACCCATCCCAACCTCCACTCTCACTACCACCCTCACCCCTTTTCCTTCCCTCTCTCCCACTCTCCCTTCCTCCCACTCATTCTTCCTTCCTCCTACTCTCCCTACTTGCCACCCTCCTTCCCACCTTCCCTCCTCCCCTACCCTCTCACCCATCCTTCCATCCTCCCATTATCTTACCCTCCCTCCCATCTACCCACCCAGTCTCCCTCCCGCCCTCTGTCCTCCCTCCTGCCATCTCTCCCTCTCCCTCCCTCCATCAGGTCCAGGGGGGGAAAAGGGACCAGGGTACCATCGGATGTGTTGTGTGAGGTGTAATAGGGTACTGTATCAAGGCGAGGCGTCCTGCAGGGTGAGTGTCATTAGTATATTCAGTGGCTGTCATTCTTTACTGAGTCGCCTGGGAAGTAATGAAGCGATGGAAGAGGAGGAGGCGGAGAAGGGGGAAGAAGGAGGAGAAGGATGATGGAAGGAGGAGGAGGACGAGGGAAGGAGTAAGAGAGGGAGGGCAGGTGTATCTGTTTGAAGATGTGTGTTAGTATATTGTATTGTGCAGTTGTGTAATGTTTGGAATCTGAGTATATTGTATGTTTTATGAGTACCTGAAGAATAGGCACCCTAACGCTAACCCAACCTAACCTAACCTAACCTAAACTAACCCAACCTAACCTAACCTAAACTAACCCAACCTAACCTAAACTAACCTAACCTAACCTAACCTAAACTAACCTAATTCCCCCAGGTAGTGTTAGTGGTTAATCATTAGGCGAAATAAACTGGGGTGTCTAATTTTCAGGATAATCATTTTTTCTTTTTAATTGGAGAAATAACAATGTATTGATGTATGTTTAAAAATAATTACAAATCAATTACTGTATAAGGAAATATTATGTTAGGTCGTGTTAAAACAGATGAGAATATATTACTATACACGATGGCTTCCTCCTCACTGTGCTAATTTAAATGAACAAGTTTGATGTATTTTTTACCTTATACTCGACGGCCAAAATATAAAGTTTGAGAATATCTAAACTTTGGCTTGAGTGTGTGTGTGTGTGAGAGAGTTGTGGGTTGCTGCCAAAGTTTTGACACTTCCCCCACCTCCATACGTCAACACTCCTGCCAAGTTTGCCCCACTGCTACTGTCACAGTGTTGCCAAGTTTCTCATGGCTACTGTGACAATATTACCAAGTTTTTTCTGAATTCTACTTAAAATTAATAAACTTAAATATTAATACCTCTTTTTGTCTACCATGATATATACAGTAGTGTAAATAATGCTGTGAATGTCCATGTGTGTTATTTACGTACTGTAATGATACGTAAAAGAGTAACTCAGATCTTGTCCCAGTTAAACATCAGTGTCTCTTGTAAACATTCCAATTTCTCTGCTCCTGTAAACATTCTATTTTCTCTGATCGATCATCACCCCTCAGACTACATTGATGGGCAGGGTTGTGTAGGTCCATCTCGTAATGTGTTTTTAGTCAATATTTAAACACCTGTCGGAAAATTCATAAATGTTGTAGAAATTTTCGCGTCTCGAACGAAAGAATTTTTAAAAGAAGGCAAAATTTTATGAAAGTTTGTGTATAAATTTGAGGCAGCAGTTATATTGAGTTTTACGTGTGTGTGTGTGTGTGTGTGTGTGTGTGTGTGTGCTCACGCACATATCATCATACATGCACATAATCAAAGCATACATGCACACCATACACGCACATCATACACGCACATAGACAATAACAAATGAGTCAAGTTAATAACACGTAACAATCTATTATAACAAAAACAATTCAGTTATTATTTTTTTAATGAATAATAAGCTGTTGTTTTTATCGAGAAATATCCATTTATATCATTTGTTATAAGGATTCGGGGTTCGGGATTCGAGGGTTCGGGATTTGGGATTCAAGGATTTATGATTTGCGATTCTATGGTTCAGGATTTGGGATTCAGCGTCCAAGTTGGGATTCGAGTATTCGGGATCCCAAATTCGAAGATTTGTAATTCGAGATTGGAGGGTTTCGGATTCGGGATTGGAGGGTTTCGGAATCGGGATTGGAGGGTTCGGGATTCGGGATTCAAGGGTTCGGGATTCGGGTGGTGGGCTTCAGTATGACACCTGTGAAGAGGGTAAAGGATGGCAAGAATCATCCAGGTTATTTGGATCGCTATTCATGGTGACCCAGAGACGTGTGAGGGAGAGAAGGAGAGAGAGAGATACAGAGAGATAGTGAGAGACGTGTGAGAGAGAGAGAAGGAGAGAGAGATACAGAGAGATAGTGAGAGACGTGTGAGAGAGAGAGAAGGAGAAGAGATAGAGAGAGACGTGTGAGGGAGAGAAGGAGAAGAGATAGAGAGAGACGTGTGAGGGAGAGAAGGAGGAGAGAGATGCAGAGAGATAGAGAGAGACATGTGAGGGAGAGAAGGGGGAGAGAAAGAGATATATACAAAGAGATAAAGAGAGACACGAAGATAGAGATGAAGAAAGGTACACAGAAGAAGAAATAAAGATAAAGGGACATGAGTGATATGAGACGAGTTAAGAGGAAGAAGAGGAAGAGGTGGACGAGGAGGAGGAAGAGGAGGAGTGAAGTGAGGCAGTGGGGGAGGAGGAAGGAGGGGTGATGTAGAGAGAGAGAGAGAGAGAGAGAGAGAGAGAGAGAGAGAGAGAGAGAGAGGGGGTGCAGGAAGAGGAGGAGGCGTGAGATGACAAACGAGAGATGAGGAGGAGGAGGAGGAGAGGTGATAAAGAGGGAAAGGAGAAGGACAAGAGAGGAGAAGGAAGAAGAAAAGGAAGAGGAGCAGGAGGAGGAGGAGGAGGAAGAAGAAGAGAAGGAGGAGGAAGAGGAGAAGAAGAAAGGCCACATAACCTCCAACATGGGAAGGCTTTTACTCTTCCCTCTAACCTCTCCATCTGTGTCCTGCCCCCCCTCCCCCCTCCCCCCTCCCCCCCCCCCTCCCCCTCCCCCCTCCCCCCCCCCCACCTCCTTGGTTGCTGTCGGCACTTCATAACATCAGGATTTGTGGGTTTGTGGGTCCGTGGGTTTGTAGATCTCTTGAGTTTGTGGATCTGTTGGTATTTGTGGCTGTGGGACTTTGTTTGATGTGTGGGTTTGTGGATGTATGGGTTTGTAATATTGTGGATTTGTGGATCTCTGGGTTTGTGGGACTTTGTGGATGTGTGGGTTTGTGGATATCAGTGTTTGTGGGTTTGTGGGTTTGTATACAATATCCTTCTAGCGTTATTTAACCAGGGGTAGCCAGCGTAGGACCAGAGTCTCTTGAAGGATGCGTCAAGTCCCTAGAGAGAAAGAGAGATACCAAGATAAAAGGAGGACAGAGGGAGAGAAAGAGCAGAGATAGAGGGAAGAAAACAGAGAGAGAGGGGAGAAACAGAGAGAGAGGGGAGAAAAGGAGAAGAGAGAGAGGAGAGAAATAGAGAGAGAGGGGAAGAGAAACAGAGAGAGAGATGTCAAGATAAAGAAAGAGAGATATTAAGAGAAGAGAAGAGAGAAACAGAGAGAAGAGAAAGAGACCAAGAGAAGACATAGAGAGAGCGAGAAGAGAGAGAGGGCTGGGATAACGAAGGCATCTCATTATCCAAATTTCTCTTTATAGTTCATTGTTGATACCTTACGTCATACGCCTCGACATGGAATATTTTGCATCATCATCTAAAGGCAATGTAGGATAGTGCCACTTTATATCAGAGAGCCCAGAATGGTGCCACATTGTATCAGAGGGGCTCAGGTTGGTGCCACATTATATCAGTGGGCCCAGGATAGTGCCACATTATATCAGAAGGCCCAGGATAGTGCCACATTATAGCAGAGGGTCCAAGATGGTGCCACATTATGTCAGAGGGCCCAGAATGGTGCCACATTGTATCAGAGGGGCTCACGATGGTGCCACATTATATCAGTGGGCCCAGGATAGTGCCACATTATATCAGAAGGCCCAGGATAGTGCCACATTATATCAGAGGGTCCAAGATGGTGCCACATTATGTCAGAGGGCCCAGAATGGTGCCACATTGTATCAGAGGGGCTCAGGTTGGTGCCACATTATATCAGTGGGCCCAGGATAGTGCCACATTATATCAGAGGACCCAGAATGGTGCCACATTTTATCAGAAGGCCCATGATAGTGCCACATCTTCACCATGGCACACCACCAGCACCTCTCACCACGGTATATAGACCCAAGAGCCAGGATCCATCAAGGCTGTTTGTTCATGAGCTCCTTCCTTGTCTCACAAACTCCGGCTCAATTTTTATAACATTATTTTCATCTTTTTGGGGGGGATTAATTTTATTCAGTTTTATTGCTAAATTTATCCATTAGTGTGGTTGTTGTTGGTGGTGGTGGTGTTTATTTGTTGTCGTTGTGGTGGTTGTAGTTGTTGTTATTGTTCTTGTTCTTGATGTTTTTGTTGTCGAAGTTGATATTGTTGTTTTTGTTGTTGTTGTTGTTATTATTGTTGTTGTTATTGTTCTTGATGTTTTTGTTGTTGGTGTGATAGTTGTTGTCGTTCTTTTGGTTGTTGTTATTGTTGTTATTGTTGTTCTTCTTGATGTTTTTGTTGTTGTTGTAATTGTTGTTGTTGTGGTTGTTGTTATAATTGCTGTTCTTGGTGTTTTTGTTGTTATTGTTGATATAATAACATCAGTCTCCTTTCCAAGTATCAGTAAGTAATAATTCCTCACAGGTTCACAACACGAGTATTTTGCCAAGAAAAATATTCACCACATTTTGGGCAGGAGGACAGAGCGAGACTTTCCTTCATTACTAACAATATTGAGATAAATTTTCCTCGGGTTGTGAAAGCTCTTTAAGTTGGGGAAGTTTGTGAATAACTGCGCCAGAGTTGGGTGGTGGTGGTGATGGTGGTGGTTCTCATGGTAGTAATCAATGTAGTAGTAGTAGTAGTAGTAGTAGTAGTAGTAGAGGAGATAACAACAGCTGTAACCAGAGACATAACATCAGCAGCAGCATTGAGGGAGGGAGGGGGGAAGGGGAAGAGGGTGAGGGGGGGGGGAGGAGGAAGTTAGCAACACTGAGCAGGAGACAGAGGAGAGACACAGCTCAAGCAGGAGTCGTCGTCTACTTCCTGCTGGAGAGATTCACCACCAGCTGACAGTGAGAGATGGTTCCCTACTGCGCCGGGGAGAGATAGGCAGCGCTGAGAGAGAGATACACTGCGCTGGGAAGAAAGATATACACTGCGCCAAAGAGAGACAAATAATCTGCGCCGTAAAGCTATATACTGCGCCATAGAAATATACAGTGCGCCAATACCCAGGAATAAACGCAATCGTCTCATATTAGGGAATGTGGTCTGGGGAATTAATATTATAATGTCAACAATAGAAAATACAATGACGAACTGTTTTATTTTAACATATTTTACATAATTAATTTTTGTATTTGTAACCCATTAATGTATGTGTGTATTACCTTTGAATATACTGCACACACACACACACACACACACACACACACACACACACACACACACACACACACACACAGAGAAGGTTCTCAGAAAACATACCTTTTTTATCTTAGAATCTAATGTCTTGCTGCTGAGAGCTGAGACGTTTATGGAAATGGTTTATGATCTGAGGAGTAAAAATTAGGCTTTTTTTTTTTAATTCATCACTTGCCGTTTTCTTGGTAGTTTCAGTCACAATTTATAAAGAAGTTGGGTATAATTCATTCTCTCTCTCTCTCTCAGTCGCTCTTCTCCCTCGTTCCGTCTCATCTCCCCGCCTCCCCGCCCCAATCTCCTAACTCTCAGCTGGCTCTCCTCCCGCTCCTTCGGCCCGCTAGCATAGTCCGCTCTTCTGTCTCCCCTCCCTCTCCATCTCTCTTCTCTCTCGTGACCGTCCTCCCCCTCTCCAGGGGATCCGCCGTTCCCCCTCAATCGTGGGTGTCATCCTCGGGGATCAGTCTCTATCTGCTCCCTCCTCAGTCGTCCTCTCTCTCTCTCTCTCTCTCGGTGACCTGAGACAAACCCCCGACCTTCATTAATCTTGATTGGGACTTAAACCGGTTTAGTAGTGTGTGTGTGTGTGTGTGTGTGTGTGTGTGTGTGTGTGTGTGTGTGTGTGTGCCTAGTTCTCTCTTTCTGTCTATCAATATCTCTTTCTGTCCCTTTTTCCATCTAAACCTTCTTCCCTCCATCCATCCATCTCTCACTCCCTCTCTCCCTCCCACCCTCCTTCCACCCCTCCCTCCTTCCCTCCTTCCACCCTCCCTCCTTCCCTCCCTCCCTCCCTCCACCCATCACTCCCTCCCTCCCTTCCCCTCATGTCAGACCAACTTAGAAACTCAGGGCAATAATTTGGTCGTGAGTCAACTTGTTAAAAAAGTTTAAAACACCTGAGGGAGGCGTGACAGAGACTGACCCGCCTCCCACGTGTGTGTGGCTTCAGGATTCCTAAACATTACTACATAATTATCCTTTACGGGAGGCTAAAGGAGTGACTTTAATTAAGGTAGAGTCTTTGTGTAATCTGGAAGACCTGAACCTAAACATAACATTATCTACCTTCCCCCATTGTTTACTAACTTAATAATGTTGTTGTACTTGAGGTTCCCCAAGGCTGGTGTCCCTCTCTGTTTCTGTATATCACTTACCCGTTTCTGTATGCTCACGAGAACTTGATCTTTTATTGTTTTGGATGTCTGTTTTTCTGTCGTTCCTTCTGTCCGTCCTTCTGTTTATCTTTCGTCCGTGTTGTCGTGTTTTTTTTTTCGCCCGTCTTTCAGTCTTTTCCTTCCGTCTGCTTTCCTGTCTCTTCTTCTGTCCGTCTTTCTGTCTTTCCTTCCATCCATCTTTCCGTCTCTCTTTCCGTCCTTCCTTCCGTCTCGCCTTCCGTCTTTTTGTCTCTCCTTCCGTCCGCCTGTCTGTCTTTTCCTTCTATCCTTTTTTCATTCGTCTTCCATCTGCTCATCAATCTTTCTCGCGAAACGAATTCAAGAAGAAACGAAGAGCAAGAGAAAGGAACATTAATCAAGAGAGAGGGAGATAAAGAGAAAGAGAGAGATAAAGAGAGGGAGAGTAAGAGAGAGAGAAAATTAAATATTTAAAGAGAAAGATAGCGTAAGAAAGGACCATTAATCAAGAAAGAGATAGTGTGAGAAATAAAGAGAAAGAGATAAAGAGCGAGAGATAAAAAAAACATTAATCACAAAAAAGAGAAAAAGAACGAGAGAAAGAAAGTAAAAATTAATCTAAATCATTACAGTATCTTTCAAGGCTAATATGAAATGACACCAATTACAAGACACTGAAAGCCATTACCATCACGCCGTTTGTCATTTGATTGAGATCTTGACAAGGTGACTGGTGAGTGGCATCGAACCTCACACACCAACCCCCCCCCCCCTCACCACCACCCACCCCCAACCCCATTCCTACAACCCCACACCATCCCCACCTCACCACCACCTCCTTCACCTCAGCCACCACTGCATTAATTTCTACGAATATATAACACAGTGTAATATTACTTGTTAGGATTTACGTGTAACATATTACGTGTTAGTACATCTACGAGTCGGAACTAAAATGCAACACAGTGTTAGTGGATGGCTGTGTTGACGATGGTACGTGTTGCGAGTTGGAAAAATATTGATAAATGATACATAAAGTGGAATTAATGATTGATAATTGTAGATCGTTGGGGATTAGGGGAGGCTATAGGGGGTTGGGATTAGGATATAAGGGTTACTAAAGATTGGGAACCTGGATACAAGAGTCCCTGAGGAATGAGGATTGGAATACAATGATTCTCAGTGGTTAGGGATTCGGGTATTAGGATTCTTAACGACTGGCATAAAACGACTCCTGAAGATTAGAGATTAGAAAACAAAACGAGGGAAATACTAATCGTTCCTGAGAGTAGAGAGGATTAACTGAAAAGAACTAAGAATAACTAGCCATAAAGAATTAAAATAAAGAAACATTTACGATGGAAAAAGAGGAATAAAAACAGAAGAAAAGAAACTGTGATAAAAATAAAGAGAAAAAGAAGAATTTGAACAATAAAATGTAAATAAAACAGGACAAGTAAAGATAAAATAATAATAAGCAAAGATAAATTAGAAAACGGAATTAAGGAGGAGGGGATAACTAAAAGAAAAAATACATAAGTGGAAAGAAATGAAAATGATGCGAAGGGGAATTAGCTAGAGAAGGGGAGAATCAGTAAGCATAATGAATCATAGGAAGAGCCAAAGGGAATGACAAATCAGAGGGAATACGAACCAAGTGATAAACAAGAAATAAGAAAAATATAATAATCGTAGAAATATAAAGAGAGAATGGGTAAAATTAATCAGTTTGGTCAGAATTACTTACATAGCTTCTTTGGCCATGGACAAAATTGGACAAAATTGGACGGTACTGGACAGAATAGAGTGTTGGTAAAGAAAAATCGGACAATATAGATGTTACTATGGACAAAATCGTACCAAACGCAGGTGTTACTTTGGACAAAATTGGACAAAACACTAAAACAGTAAGGGAGGGACATTGAATATAAGGGGCGAAATGACATAGAAAAAATACAGTGGATAATTAGAATAGGGAGAGAGAGAGAGAGAGAGAGAGAATTAATATGGAAAGCTTGACATGCTAAACAATACATAGGAGATAATTATCGTACTAATGGGGTTGCTATCGTACTCATGGGGTTATCGTACTTATGGATTTAAGATATCGTACTCATGAGGTTAATATCGTACTCATGGGGTAAACAATACATAGGAGATAATTATCGTACTAATGGGGTTGCTATCGTACTCATGGGGTTATCGTACTCCTGGGGTTAAGATATCGTACTCAGTTGGGTTAAGTTGTACTCATGGTGTTCAAGTTATCTCTGTACTCTCAGAGGCTATATTATTTCAAGCTTGACATTATATAGTACACAACGTGACAACAGCAGAGAGTTTCGTACTCAGGCTCTAAATTGTCGTACTCAGCTACTGAATTATCGTACTCAGCCACTAAACTACCGTACTAAGCCACTAAATTATCGTATTCAGGCATTAAACTATCGTACTCAGCCACTAAATTATCGTACTCACCCACTAAATTACCGTACTCAGCCACTAAATTACCGTACTCAGCCACTAAATTACCGTACTCAGCCACTAAATTACCGTACTCAGCCACTAAATTATCGTACTCACCCACTAAATTACCGTACTCATCCACTAAATTATCGTACTCAAGGATAACTGTAGTATTAAAGAAATTAAGTTTGCTTTTTTCAGGATTAAGTAATTAATTGATAACGAACAAGGTTAATTAACTTACTGACATTTAATTATGTAATCCATACTGACCCAACTAATTGTTACCTGGGTAAAACTAAACTAATTCCACGTAAGCAATTTGCTAAAACAACAAATTGACCCAACAGAGAGAAGATGTATATGTGTATATGGCTAGGATATCTACTTCAATTTAATGGTTATGTTTTAGTTTATAGATATGTCTGTGTGCGTGAAGTGATGGCAGTAAACACACAACGTGATGGCCACATATCAGTTAGCTGAATATTCGTTTTTGCGGATTTTCACTCGATGGATACTCATTTTATAGGTTATTTTTTAAGAGATATTCGTCTGAAATTTTCTTTATGCTTGTAGTGTGAGAGGAAAATAACGCTAGTCTACATCCCCTTCACATTACACAGGTCGCTCCTGGGGTAAACATAACTCATGTATCCGTTCTAGTTATACTGACGTGGATTTACCCGGATTATCCTCACGAACGTTGATGAAACATTGTGTACCTCTAATTTTCTGTCAACATAATTATGAAAAGAAATTACAAAACTGGGCGAGGGATTACACCCACTATATGCTACACCAGGTGAGGGATTACACCCACTATCCACTACATGCTACACCAGACGAGGGATTACACCCACTATATGCTACACCAGGTGAGGGATTACACCCACTATCCACTACATGCTACACCAGGCGAGGGATTACACCCACTATATGCTACACCAGGCGAGGGATTACACCCACTATATGCTACACCAGGCGAGGGATTACACCCACTATATGCTACACCAGGTGAGGGATTACACCCACTATCCACTACATGCTACACCAGGCGAGGGATTACACCCACTATATGCTACACCAGGCGAGGGATTACACCCACTACATGCTACACCAAGCCAGGGATTAAGAGCGACAAAGTAACACACACACACACACACACACACACACACACACACACACACACAGAGGCTTGACGCAGAAGATCAACTTCAGGTAAGAGTCAAACAACGTGATTATTTTTGACGTGCAGGAGTTGACAACAAAACAATACAAAAACATTTTAGAGGTAAAAATGTTGACGGTTTTCATCCTAACATTTTAGTATTGTTAAACAAAGGTTAAGAGTCCGGCAATGGTAGTGTTATAGAGGGAGAAAATACGGTCAAATATTTCCCCGCCACAATGTTCAGATTCTCGGAGCAGTAAAGCAGCGACGCTCTTATGTACACACAGAGTAAACAGTAAATGCATTAACATACCAGGTCACTGACAGCAGGAGGGAGGAAATTCTCTCTCTCTCTCTCTCTCTCTCTCTCTCTCTCTCTCTCTCTCTCTCTCTCTCTCTCTCCTTCACTAGTGTTACCTTGCATGGCGTTCCACCGTAAACATTGGATATATACGGTGAAATTAGCATCCGCTTGGTTGATTCACCCTACATGACAAAAACATTTTATGCGTGTGAAAACTTGGTGCGTGTGTGTGTGTGTGTGTGTGTGTGGTGTGTGTGTGTGTATCCAGAAATTAATATTAATATACAGTGTATTTCCTCGTTGTGTGTTTATAAAAATGTTCTACCACTGTTAATACAACCTTCACCACCCCTACCACCACCACAACTACCACCACCACCACTCCCATCACAACCTCCACCACCACTATCACTACCACTCCCACCACCCTACCACCCCGACCACTACAGCCACTGCTACCCCAAACAACCACCACCCTACCACCCATCAGAGGCTACAGAGGCCACAGAGGCTACAGTAGCAGCCAACCAGATGAATTATTCCACCTTATTTACTGCCTCTTGAAGCCAGTTCAGCATAAAGACCAAAAGAGGGAAAGAGGGGGGTGAAGAAGGGAGAAGAGAGGGGTGAAAGGAGAAGGGAAAAGAGGGGGTAAAGGAGAAGGGAGAAGAGGGGGTAAAGGAGAAGGGAGAAGAGGGGGTAAAGGAGAAGGGAGAAGAGGGGGTAAAGGAGAAGGGAGAAGAGGGGGTAAAGGAGAAGGGAGAAGAGGGGGTAAAGGAGAAGGGAGAAGAGGGGGAGTTAAGGGAGAAGGAGGGATAGAAGAGAAAGAGGAGACTCGTGACTCTGTTATGGTCCAGTATCTCTCCTCCGCATTACTGGCCAATATCAAAGAGTCGACTATAACACGATAGCTTCCTCGCTTAACGTTGACTTGGCAGAGAGTTGAATCAGCGACACTAGTATCTCGTAGGAGTATTGCTGGTTAGTAGGAGGCATGCTCTCTCTCTCTCTCTCTCTCTCTCTCTCTCTCTCTCTCTCTCTCTCTCTCTCTCTCAAAACTCCTCTGCTGCCGAATACACAAATGTTGTTGCTTGCTGTGAGAGATCGTCAAGAGGCGAGGGAAGGGGACAGCTCTGCATGAAGGATCCTCAGGGCCAGAACAAACAAAATCCCAGAGTTGTTTGTATTCTCTGTCTCTTGAGTCTTTTATCTTCCTTACTTTCGTTGTTTCTTCCTCCTCCTCCTCCTCCAGGCAAGGTATTCACTCAGGAGGACATTACCCTCTCCTCAGTCCTGGCTATCATGACGGAGGTAGAGTGATGTTCGTTCCTGTCCTTATTAGTAACACTGTGTCCACTTTATGTTATCGTGAAATTAAATAAAAAAAAACAAGGATATTGGTGGCTATATATAAAAAAACTAACGTTTCCAAAATATTTACAACAGCATGATATTAATATACTTGCAATCTGTGTATCAAAATAGTGACGCGGGAAATTAAGTCAAGTGTTTAAATTTCAAATAGCATTTTTCGGAACATTGATTTAGTTTTAGTGTAAAACGCGACACATTTGTTGACATCCGGTACAGTTATTTGTGTTCTGACGTTGATGGATTTCCATATTTTTTTGGGTGGATGTGATGTAATTGCCCCAAAAAGAGATTGTTGGATATTAATATTCCGTGTTTGTCAGTTTTTTTTTTTTATGATATTTGTAAACTACAGAATAAATCCTGTGTGAGATATTTGTAAACACAGTTATTTATGGTGTACGTGTGATATTTGTAAACAGTGAAGACCAGGGCATGATATTTACAAACACAGGAAGAAGACCAGACATTCAAAGCTGCTGTACCACAATACGATGCCAACCTGTCTTTTCTCTGTGTCTGTTTCTGTGTGTGTGTGTGTGTGTGTGTCTATGTGTGTATGCATATGTATGTATTTACTCTCCTAACAAGAATCTTCTCTATAACATGTATACAAGTTTTCTTTTTTTTTTTGCTCAATCAGTCTATCTCTCTTTCTCTCTCTCATTCATATGCATGATAGCGAGATTGGTTCATTCATGATTTGCATATAAAGGGATGATACCTACCCCCCTCCCCCCCACCCTCCCACCCCCCCAAAAAATAAAATCCCAAAACAAAAGGAGACGACATCTAAGTTCTTATTTTTCACTCATCATCAAAGAAATTTTAAAATATTACACTTCTATGTCTCACTCTCGCTCTGTTTATATATAGAGTGCACAATAGCTACAATATGGTGTGCGATAACTACAATATAGTGCACAATAGCTACAATATGGTGTGCGATAGCTACAATATAGTGCACAATACCTACAATATGGTGTGCGATAGTAAGCTACAGAAATATCAAATGAACTAATAGAATATTATTTGTTTGTTTCTTACGATATTATCTTCATTTCAACGTCCAACACAGCCTGCAGAGAGTTGTTGGTATGTGATGGCTGCGACACGAACGTAAAATGTCGACATCTGAAAAGCTGCTTTATCCTACTTTAATCTTCTCGCATCACATTCCTCTTCAGCAAAATGTTAACGTCACTCACAGAACTGAAATGGTTTTGTTTTATGCTAGATTGTGTGTGTGTGTGTGTGTGTGTGTTGTGTGTGTGTGTGTGTGTTACTTTGTCGCTCCTAATCCCTCACCTGGTGTATCATGCAGTGGGTGTAATCCCTCGCTTGGTGTAGCATATAGTGGGTGTAATCCTCAGTAAGACCTTTGCTAAACCATGTAGTTTTTTTTTAATAATCATTTCGTTTATAATTCAAGTTTTCATCAACGTTCGTGGAAGTAATCCGGATTTGCCTGCGGATTTATAAGCTGCAGGCTGAAAAGAGAGATTAGTAAACATCTCTATATTTTGCAGTTTAGAGAGACAGTCATGAATGGCGTCAATAATGGAGCAATAATGAGTGTATGTATATATGTCCATCCATACTCCTGATAATATAGCCTCTGAGTACATACTATTAACCTTGTACGTCCACTAATTACCCCCTTAATTAATACAATGAATCACTCTCTTTCATATGTTAATTTATTCCCACAGGTATATTTAATTAACCTCTGACAAATAATATCTTCATTCGTTATCACTTAACTCACGTACACAGATAAACCAAATGACAAATACGATATCAATACACTTTAAAACGTTGTTATCTGTTTCTATAAATACCTTAACCTAACTGAACCAACCTAACCCTACCATAACATAACATACCATAACATAACATAACATAATTAAACTATAGCTCAGTGATTCAGACCCATACATGTAGGTTAATAACACCATTAAACCATACTATTAAACCGTAAAGAAGATCCATAATATAAAACATATATCAAATGTCCTTAAACCAGTAATTACATCACTTTTAATTACCATAAGAGAATGGTAAAAGATTTATTAAACCACAGTCATAAAATTAGGTGTGTCTGCTTCACCTGTACTGCTCTACCTATGACGACTGTGGTGAGAGAGAGAGAGAGAGAGAGAGAGAGAGAGAGAGAGAGAGAGAGAGAGAGGGAGGAGGAGAGGTAGTAGTAGAGGAGGAGGCGGTGGCATTGGAGGGAGAGGAGGAGGAGGAGGAGGAGGAAGAGGAGGGGGAGGAAGGAGAGAAGACCAACTCACACCTTCCATTTCACAACCTCTCTACGTCAGCTCTAATAACCTACCACCTATAAAGGGGGTAACTGTGGTGAGGGAGAGGATGGATGGGGGACGCTCAGGGAGATAGAGGGAGGAAGGGGAGGAGAGGTTAGGGGAGATTCAGGGAGATACAGGGAGATACAGGGAGGAAGAGATAGAAGAGAGGAGGATGAGGGAGATTCAGGGAGACGGAAAAGGGTAGGATGAGGAGTGGATGAGGGAGATTCAGGGAGACGGAAAAGGGTAGGATGAGGAGTGGATAAGGGAGATTCAGGGAGACGGAAAAAGGTAGGATGAGGAGTGGATGAGGGAGATTCAGGGAGATACAGGGAGGAAAGGAGAGGAGGGAGACCAACTTACATTTCACCTCATAAACCCTCTATACCGGGATCTCCTCTGCTCTCAAAGTCACGTAAAAATGTCTTGAATGTGGATACCGGAAAGGAATAAAGATCAGTCGGGTAGAAGGGACGAAGGAGGCGCTGCAGGCGGGATATATGAGATATGAAGCCTACAGAGGGAGAGCCACAAGAGGGGGGTGGTGGTAGTGGTGGTGTTGTGGTGGTGGTGGTTATGGTGGTAGTGGTGGTGGTTGTGGTGGTGGTGGTGGTGGTTATGGTGGTAGTGGTGGTGGTTGTGGTGGTGGTAGTGGTGGTAGTGGTGGTGGTGGTGGTGGTTGTGGTAGTGGTGGTGGTGGTGGTGGTGGTGGTGGTGGTAGTGGTGGTGGTTGTGGTGGTAGTGGTGGTGGTTATGGTGGTAGTGGTGGTGGTGGTAGTGGTGCTGGTTGTGGTGGTTGTGGTGGTTGTGGTAGTGGTTGTGATGGTGGTTCTAACTGTACCTGTGGTTGTGGGTTGGGTTCTAAGTTCTTGGTTACCCCTGATCTGGTTCACGATGGTTCTGTGGTATTGTTTTGACCGCAGAGAAGAGGAAAAGAAGAAGGTTCTATGACTATATGGTTCTTCTACGGTTCTGACCTGGTTCTAGTATGAAGAAAAACTTATACTTATCTTTATCTAAAACCGTATCTGACTAATTCATTTACCATACAATATATTATGATAACAACAATGGCTACCAAATTACACAGATTCTACCTTAATTAAAGTCACTCCTTTAGCCTCCCGTAAAGGATAATTATGTAGTAATGTTTAGGAATCCTGAAGCCACACACACACGTGGGGGGCGGGTCAGTCTCTGTCACGCCTCCCTCAGGTGTTTTAAACTTTTTTAACAAGTTGACTCACGACCAAATTATTGCCCTGAGTTTCTAAGTTGGTCTGACATGAGGGGAAGGGAGGGAGGGAGTGATGGGTGGAGGGAGGGAGGGAGGGAAGGAGGGAGGGGTGGAGGGAGGGAAGGGATGAGGGGAGGGAGGGAGGGAGAGAGGGAGGGAGGGGAAAGATGAAGAGAAAGCGATTCAAATAGACTTGAAAAGAAACAACCAGGTAGTGTGTGTGTGTGTGTGTGTGTGTGTGTGTGTGTGTGTGTGTGTGTGTGTGTGTGTATAGAAGCAAGGTGAGATAAAGATCATCTGACAGCAAGGGAAAAAATGAGACAGTCTTTACCTAACCTAACCTAACCTAACCTAACCTAGCGAGTTCTATGTCACCCTCTGTCACTAAGACCAGAGAGGAAATAAGAAAGAACGTTGCATCTCACCAGCGCCCCCCCCCCCCCCCAGTAAAACGTTCACCTACTCTTCCTTTGACGTTTAACCTGACAAAAATGTACACACGTTCCTTGGTGCTGGAACAGATAAAGACCTCAAGTGAGTATTGTAGCAGTGAAGGATCTAGTCAGTCTCATATGACCTCAAACTGTTAGCCGTATGAGTGGATGATGTAACCTTGGTAATTGGAAAGAGCAAGAGAGAGAGAGAGAGAGAGAGAGAGAGAGAGAGAGAGAGAGAGAGAGAGAGAGAGTATGCGGTGTCACTCTCTCCTCATGGCAGCTGGGATTTGTCTGTGTGACTTGAATTTATTTTATTTTTAGATTATTAGTGTTTTAGTTATAGCTGGAGGACACACACACACACACACACACACACACACACACACACACACACACACACACACACACACACACACACATGAATTGTGTCAACCGAGAGCGATTTCGACCCCAGATTTTAAGACAAACAGCCGGAAACAATGCTGGTGGCCTTCCTTCCTCCTCCTCCTCCTCTTCATATTTTTCTTCTTCTTCTTCTTCCTCCTCCTCGCCTCGCCGCCAACAGAAAGAGTCTTGAACATGACACAGATGGCGAACTAAGTTAGCGTCGTTACTACATGGGACCATACAGTAACTAGGTACGTCTGTTACGAGGGAAAACTTCATCATATTAGGCTAAGAGAATTCGAGTCTTTCATTCTTCTTTCTTGTTCCTTCACTCTTCTTTCTTTCTTTCTTTATTCTTCTCTCTTCCTTCATCTTCGTGTAATTGTCCATTGGTTGACGGGGAAGGCAGGAAGACCCATTTCCTTACTTCCTTCACCTGAAAGAAAGGGGTTTTAAATCCATATCTTTCAACAAAAGAGACAAATACTCTCTCTCTCTCTCTCTCTCTCTCTCTCTCTCTCTCTCTCTCTCTCTCTCTCTCTCTCTCTCTCTCTCTCTCTCTCTCTCTCCTGTACAAACGTAAACCACATACACGTTAACCATAAAATGACAGAAAACGTTTAGCGAGTTCCGCCACAGCCGATGTCCCTCCGAATGTCAAAAGTCGGCTCCAAGTTCCACCCAAAATATTCACCCCAAGGACATATTATCGGAAAGGCAAAGTCAGAATTTTATCACAGCCAGAAATACTAAATTGCAGTCCATTTTTTGCCTGACTTTAAAGGCGAAGGAATACACGGCACGGCGCTCTACAAGTGTCCAGCAGCGACTTGTTTAAGCTTTTGAATTTTTTATTATTTTTTTATTATTTTATATATAACCTTTAATGCAATGTATGTGAATATACCAGTTGTATAGAATCATAATTGTAATGATTAAAATAAATAAATCTACGTCCGCTAGAGATGTACATGGGCAGGGTGATGTTGCTGTACTTAAAGGCTTCCAGGGCCATAATAACAATGCACTTAAGGTCTTAGTTTTTACAAGAGACAACTTATTTTAAAAATTCGTCTCCAATAATTTATGCATAAAACACGGGCTGGTAAGACAGAGCAGGAAGGAAAATTCGGACCCCAGAAGCGAATGAGTCTTGGAGGAGGAGGAAAGAGGAAGAGGAAAGAGGAAGAAGTGGAGGAGGAGGAGGAGGAGGAGGACTAAACGAAAACAGATGGTTCTCCACCGTGGACTAAAAATATATCCCTTTTATGCAAGTGTTGAAAAATGGCACAAATTTTTCAGTACGTGCGAGAAAAATCAAAACATACCTTAGACCATTTTCTCACATACCAAAGAGGGATAGTTTTAGTTTACATTATACTGTAAGTTTGTTCATTTATATATATTTTTTTTTCCTGATACTAACTTAAATCATGAAATTACATCACTTAGCTTAATAAACAACCTTTTCGCCCTCTAGTGAGAGATATTTCTTAACCCTTAAGAGAAATATGAGAACGTATGCAAAGTAAATGAGAAAATTACTCTGCATTCAGTGTGGAAATTCAGAGCTAATGACTTGAGAACGAAATCAAGAATGACTTTGTATTCATTGTGGAAACTCAGCGGCGGGGGGGTGTAGGGGGGGGGGAGGCGTTGTGTCGCTAACCTGAGACAATTGAACTAGCTTGTACAGGGCCAGAACCAACACGACCCAGAATGGCAGATGTTGAGACAGAAAACATCTCCCATTTACTTCTTCTCTCCAACCACTGCAAAAAAAATAGACAAACTTTTATTTTTCTTTGGGATTTTTTTTTTTTTTTTGTTACTAAGTCATTGTTATAGAGTTGACTGATGCATGGTGTTTGAATGTTTGTTTTTGTTGATTAACACAACTAATTACTATATATTTACAACTTATTAACTCTAGAACTAAACTATAAAAATACTTGTCTTTGAATTAGTAATTAACTTATTTGAATAATTTAATAGATCCAGACTAATAAAGAAACACGGAAATAAACAAACACGTAATACATTATACGGGTCACTAAATCATACATATACGGGTCACTAAATCATACATATACGGGTCACTAAATCATACATATACGGGTCACTAAATCATACATATACGGGTCACTAAACCATACATATACGGGTCACTAAATCATACATATACGGGTCACTAAACCATACATATACGGGTCACTAAATCATACATATACGGGTCACTAAATCATACATATACAGGTCACTAAACCATACATATACGGGTCACTAAATCATACATATACGGGTCACTAAATCATACATATACGGGTCACTAAATCATACATATACGGGTCACTAAATCATACATATACGGGTCACTAAATCATACATATACGGGTCACTAAATCATACATATACAGGTCACTAAACCATACATATACGGGTCACTAAATCATACATATACGGGTCACTAAATCATACATATACGGTAACACAATCATACAGGTAGATCATACTGTATCTATACGAGTAATTAATGAATATATATTGTGTTTACAGTAAGAATAGTATCCTACAGGTAAGTTAGCTATATTATACAAGTCATTAAACTAACCAGGTATATTAAACAGTTGTGCTATATTGGACAGGTGTGACTTTAATGTATTCACGTGTTTGTTGATATTAGGAGTTATAAATAATCAGGATTTTTTTTTAATTAAGTTATGTTCTATAATAGGATTCTGTAGCAAATTATATCAGTGAAATGCAATAATTTTACTCTCTCAAAAATATTTATATAGTATATATTTTTTTTTTTACGCACGAAAAATGTTCCTCTAACTTCAGTGATAGTGGTAGTAGTGGTGGTTGTTGTGATAGTGGTAGTAGTGATGGTGGTAGTGGTGATAATAGTGGTAGTAGTGTTACTGGTTTTTACTGTAGTGGTGGTAGGTTTTTATTTTTTATTTAATAATTATGTGAATTAATTTATCCCATCAATGCACAACAAAGAAAAATAAGAAGAAGAAGACCAAGAACAACAACAACAACAACAACAAGAAAATCAACAACAGCAAAACAAAGACAGAAAGAAAGAAGAGGAGCAGAAGTAAATCATGAGAGAGAGAGAGAGACAGAGAGACAGAGAGAGAGAGAGACAGAGAGACAGAGAGAGATATCACAGTACCAACACACAGGTGGATCTCTCCTAAGAATAAAACACCTTTAAAACGCTCATCGGATGCCAGGAGGAGGAGGGGGAGGGGAAGAAGAAAAAAAGGAAGAAGAAAAAGGAAAGGAGAGGAAAGAAAAGAAAGAAGAGAATAATGAAAAAAGAGAAGGGGGAAGGAGAAGAAAAGGACTATGAAGAGGTAAAGGAAGAGGAATAGAGATGGACAAATAAGATGGAAGGAAGAAGAGAACCACCACCACAACCACCACCACCATCACCTACCACTACCATCAACACCACCCACCATCAACCACCTACCACAACCACCACCAACCACCTACCACCACCACCCACCATGTATAGTTCAGAGTACCACTACCCAAACATCTCCTCAGCTGGGTCATTCCACGTGATATACACATCCTGGGAGCTCCACCATGGGAAACTGTTCCTAATGAAGATAAACTCCTGAGCTATATCAGTCCAGTTAGCTGGGCGTGGTGACACTTATGGCCCGCCCGTGTACCCGGTATCAGTCCCCTGGTGTATTAGTCCCCTTGGTGTATCAGTCCCTTGGTGTATTAGTCCCCTGGTGTATTAGTCCCCTTGGTGTATTAGTCCCCTGGTGTATTAGTCCCCTGGTGTATTAGTCCCCTGGTGTATTAGTCCCCTTGGTGTATTAGTCCCCTGGTGTAATAGTCCCCTGGTGTATTGGTCCCCTGGTGTATTAGTCCCCTGGTGTATTAGTCCCCTGGTGTAATAGTCCCCTGGTGTATTAGTCCCCTGGTGTATTAGTCCCCTGGTGTATTAGTCCCCTTGGTGTATTAGTCCCCTGGTGTAATAGTCCCCTGGTGTATTGGTCCCCTGGTGTATTAGTCCCCTGGTGTATTAGTCCCCTGGTGTATTAGCCCCCTGGTGTATTAGTCCCCTGGTGTATTAGTCCCTTGGTGTATCAGTCCCCTTGGTGTATTAGTTCCCTGGTGTATTAGTCCCCTGGTGTATTAGTCCCCTGGTGTATTAGCCCCCTGGTGTATTAGTCCCCTGGTGTATTAGCCCCCTGGTGTATTAGTCCCCTTGGTGTAACAGTCCCCTTGGTGTATTAGACCCCTGGTGTATTAGTCCCCTTGGTGTATTAGTCCCCTTGGTGTATTAGTCCCCTGATGTATTAGTCCCCTGGTGTATTAGTCCCCTGGTGTATTAGTCCCCTGGTGTATTAGTCCCTGGTGTATTAGTCCCCTGGTGTATTAGCCCCCTGGTGTATTAGTCCCCTGGTGTATTAGTCCCCTGGTGTATTAGTCCCCTGGTGTATTAGTCCCCTGGTGTATTAGTCCCCTGGTGTATTAGTCCCCTGGTGTATTAGCCCCCTGGTGTATTAGTCCCCTGGTGTATTAGTCCCCTGGTGTATTAGCCCCCTGGTGTATTAGTCCCCTGGTGTATTAGTCCCCTGGTGTATTAGTCCCCTGATGTATTAGTCCCCTGGTGTATTAGCCCCCTGGTGTATTAGTCCCCTGGTGTATTAGTCCCCTGGTGTATTAGTCCCCTGGTGTAACAGTCCCCTGGTGTATTGGTCCCCTGGTGTATTAGACCCTGGTGTATTAGTCCCCTGGTGTATTAGTCCCCTGGTGTATTAGTCCCCTGGTGTATTAGTCCCCTGGTGTATTAGTCCCCTGATGTATTAGTCCCCTGGTGTATTAGACCCCTGGTGTATTAGTCCCCTGGTGTATTAGTCCCCTGGTGTATTAGTCCCCTTGGTGTAACAGTCCCCTGGTGTATTGGTCCCCTGGTGTATTAGACCCTGGTGTATTAGTCCCCTGGTGTGTTAGTCCCCTGGTGTATTAGTCCCCTGGTGTATTAGTCCCCTGGTGTATTAGCCCCCTGGTGTATTAGTCCCCTGGTGTATTAGTCCCCTGGTGTATTAGTCCCCTTGGTGTAACAGTCCCCTGGTGTATTGGTCCCCTGGTGTATTAGACCCTGGTGTATTAGTCCCCTGGTGTATTAGTCCCCTGGTGTATTAGTCCCCTGGTGTATTAGTCCCCTGGTGTATTAGTCCCCTGGTGCATTAGTCCCCTGGTGTATTAGTCCCCTGGTGTATTAGTCCCCTGGTGTATTAGTCCCCTGGTGTATTAGTCCCCTGGTGTATATTCCCCTGGTGTATTAGTCCCCTGGTGTATTGGTCCCCTGGTGTATTAGTCCCCTGGTGTATTAGTCCCCTGGTGTATTAGTCCCCTGGTGTATTAGTCCCCTGGTGTATTAGTCCCCTGGTGTATAGTCCCTGGTGTATTAGTCCCCTGGTGTATTGGTCCCTGGTGTATTAGTCCCCTGGTGTATTAGTCCCCTGGTGTATTAGTCCCCTGGTGTATTAGTCCCCTGGTGTATTAGTCCCCTGGTGTATTAGTCCCCTGGTGTATTAGTCCCCTGGTGTATTAGTCCCCTGGTGTATTAGTCCCCTGGTGTATTAGTCCCCTGGTGTATTAGTCCTGGTGTATGGTCCCCTGGTGTATTAGTCCCTGGTGTATTAGTCCCCTGGTGTATTAGTCCCCTGGTGTATTAGTCCCTGGTGTATTAGTCCCCTGGTGTATTAGTCCCCTGGTGTATTAGTCCCCTTGGTGTATTAGCCCCCTGGTGTATTAGTCCCCTGGTGTAACAGTCCCCTGGTGTATTGGTCCCCTGGTGTATTAGTCCCCTGGTGTAACAGTCCCCTGGTGTATTGGTCCCCTGGTGTATTAGCCCCCTGGTGTATTAGTCCCCTGGTGTATTAGTCCCCTGGTGTATTAGTCCCCTGGTGTATTAGTCCCCTGGTGTATTAGTCCCCTGGTGTATTAGTCCCTTGGTGTATTAGTCCCCTGGTGTATTAGTCCCCTGGTGTATTAGTCCCCTGGTGTATTAGTCCCCTGGTGTATTAGTCCCCTGGGGTATCAGTCCCCTGGTGTATTAGTCCCCTTGGTGTATCAGTCCCTTGGTGTATTAGTCCCCTTGGTGTATTAGTCCCCTTGGTGTATTAGTCCCCTGGTGTATTAGTCCCCTTGGTGTATTAGTCCCCTGGTGTATTAGTCCCCTTGGTGTATTAGTCCCCCTGGTGTATTAGTCCCCTGGTGTATTAGTCCCCTGGTGTATTAGTCCCCTGGTGTATCAGTCCCCTGGTGTATTAGTCCCCTGGTGTATTAGTCCCCTGGTGTATTAGTCCCCTGGTGTATTAGTCCCCTGGTGTATTAGTCCCCTGGTGTATTAGTCCCCTGGTGTATTAGTCCCCTGGTGTATTAGTCCCCTGGTGTATTAGTCCCCTGGTGTATTAGTCCCCTGGTGTATTAGTCCCCTGGTGTATTAGTCCCCTGGTGTATTAGTCCCCTGGTGTATTAGTCCCCTGGTGTATTAGTCCCCTGGTGTATTAGTCCCCTGGTGTATTAGTCCCCTGGTGTATTAGTCCCCTGGTGTATTAGTCCCCTGGTGTATTAGTCCCCTGGTGTATTAGTCCCCTGGTGTATTAGTCCCCTGGTGTATTAGTCCCCTGGTGTATTAGTCCCCTGGTGTATTAGTCCCCTGGTGTATTAGTCCCCTGTGTATTAGTCCCCTGGTGTATTAGTCCCCTGGTGTATTAGTCCCCTGGTGTATTAGTCCCCTGGTGTATTAGTCCCCTGGTGTATTAGTCCCCTGGTGTATTAGTCCCCTGGTGTATTAGTCCCCTGGTGTATTAGTCCCCTGGTGTATTAGTCCCCCTGGTGTATTAGTCCCCTGGTGTATTAGTCCCCTGGTGTATTAGTCCCCTGGTGTATTAGTCCCCTGGTGTATTAGTCCCCTGGTGTATTAGTCCCCTGGTGTATTAGTCCCCTGGTGTATTAGTCCCCTGGTGTATTAGTCCCCTGGTGTATTAGTCCCCTGGTGTATTAGTCCCCTGGTGTATTAGTCCCCTGGTGTATTAGTCCCCTGGTGTATTAGTCCCCTGGTGTATTAGTCCCCTGGTGTATTAGTCCCCTGGTGTATTAGTCCCCTGGTGTATTAGCCCCCTGGTGTATTAGACCCCTGGTGTATTAGTCCCTGGTGTATTAGTCCCCTGGTGTATTAGTCCCCTGGTGTATTAGTCCCCTGGTGTATTAGTCCCCTGGTGTATTAGCCCCTGGTGTATTAGTCCCCTGGTGTATTAGTCCCCTGGTGTATTAGACCCTGGTGTATTAGTCCCCTGGTGTATTAGTCCCCTGGTGTATTAGTCCCCTGGTGTATTAGTCCCCTGGTGTATTAGTCCCCTGGTGTATTAGTCCCCTGGTGTATTAGTCCCCTGGTGTATTAGCCCCCTGGTGTATTAGTCCCCTGGTGTATTAGTCCCCTGGTGTATTAGCCCCCTGGTGTATTAGCCCCCTGGTGTATTAGTCCCCTAATGTATTAGCCCCCTGGTGTATTAGTCCCCTGGTGTATTAGTCCCCTGGTGTATTAGTCCCCTGGTGTATTAGTCCCCTGGTCAACCTTACTATTATGAAACAGACAAGACTATTTAACTCTTCTAAGGTAGTAGTGGGGGGTAGTGGAAGGGGTGGTAGTGGATGGGGTGGTAGTGGAAGGGGTAGTAGTGGGGGGTAGTGGAAGGGGTGGTAGTAGAAGGGATGGTAGTGGGGGGGTAGTAGTGGAAGGGATGGTAGTGGGGGGTAGTGGAAGGGGTGGCAGTGGAAGGGGTGGTAGTGGAAGGGGTGGCAGTGGAAGGGGTGGTAGTGGAAGGAGTGGTAGTGGAAGGGGTAGTAGTGGGGGGTAGTGGAAGGGATGGTAGTGGGGGATAGTAGTGGGAGGGATGGTAGTGGGGGGTAGTGGAAGGGGTGGTAGTGGAAAGGGTGGTAGTGGAAGGGGTGGTAGTGGAAGGGGTGGTAGTGGAAGGGGTGGTAGTGGAAGGGGTAGTAGTGGGGGGTAGTGGAAGGGATGGTAGTGGGGGGTAGTAGTGGGAGGGATGGTAGTGGGGGGTAGTGGAAGGGGTGGTAGTGGAAAGGGTGGTAGTGGAAGGGGTGGTAGTGGAAGGGGTGGTAGTGGAAGGGTGGTAGTGGAAGGGGTGGTAGTGGAAGGGGTGGTGGTTGAGGTGGATGTGAGTTAAGAGGGAGGAGGTGGAGGAACTGATGAGGGTGGAATATGGGAAGGAATTGGTGGTGTAAGAGAAGGGAAGGGAGGGAAGGTAGGGAAGGTGATGGTAACAGGGGGAGAGGAGGAAGGGTAGGTGATGGTGACAAGGGGAAAGGGATTGGAAGGGAGGAAGGGTTGGTCGTGGTGGTGAAAGAGGGGACAGTGAAGTGTTTCCCCTCCCGGCGTTCCTCAGTGACATGGACAAGGGAGGGGAGAGGGTGACCTTAACCTGACCTCATCTTGACACAGGGGAAGGTGAGGGGAGAACAGTCTCTCATTCCTCCACCCTCCCCTCCCCCCCAGGACGCGGTATAACACTGTATTACTTTAACGATGATAATAATAACAATAACTGCAATAACACAAAAGAAGTAACCTAACCTAACCAAACTTAAGCTAACCTAACCAAACCTAACCTAAGGGGACATTAATTGCTTGTGCTTATGGCAGTTCTTTACAACGAGAGAAGAGCGAAATAATTTGGTGGCAGAGTGGTAACGTATCTTCATTTGTCTTATTCTAGAGTTGTATGAATTATTGTACTTATTCTTTGATATGTATTTAAATAGAGAGAGAGAGAGAGAGATAACAATAAATAAAGGAGAGATAATACTACAAGTGTGTGTTCAACATTATTAAAAACAAAGAGATTGGAAGAAAAAACGAAGAAATATGATAAACAAGAAACGAACTAGACAATAGGGAAGTTACCAGAAGGATATAGATAGAGTTTTACCTGTAGGTCACCTGTAGTTTACCTGGTAGAGTAGGAGAGACATGGACTGGTGGACGGTGTCATAAGATAAACCACCTGTAGTGACAATGAGGAATGCTTGAAATACAGAAATATACAAAAATATACCAACTGTATAAAGCACACACTAGCGAGGATATAAAGATTAAGAAAAGGAGTAATAAATTATTTTAAAACAACAAGAAAATACCTTACTTATATATAGTCATAAACACAGAGTTCCAATAATATACACTCACAGAGTCTCCAGGTACTGAGTAATCATTGAAGACGACTCAAATCTTTACTCGTGTTCTCAAGAGCTCAGAGCCCTGGGGGAAACTTAGGCTCTGAGAAAACTCTGATAGGAATCATTCACTCTCTCTCTCTCTCTCTCTCTCTCTCTCTCTCTCTCTCTCTCTCTCTCTCTCTCTCTCTCTCTCTCTCTCTCTCTCTCTCTCTTGTCTCCTTATCCAGTCTTAACCAAATACCATTCGAGGTCTTCATTAGTTTTCCTGTAGTTGTATTTTTTTCAAGGGTGAAGGCGAGGAATGTTGCCACACTGAGCACCAATAACACTCACACGCTCCACCCTTTTTAGGCCACTGCATTTTGAGATTATTAAATGTGTCTGCCGTGTGTCTGCCGTGTGTGTGTGTGTGTGTGTGTGTGTGTGTGTGTGTGTGTCTGCCGTGTGTGTGTGTGTGTGTGTGCGTTTGTGTGTGTGTGTCAGGAGGGAATCCCACCTCTGCTCAGTGAAAGTAGAGATCGAGCAAGATATATGGTGGACAAATTTCCCTGACTACATCTTAATTTTCCCTTTTCCTATTTCCCCTCAGGTTATGGGACTCAGCCAAATACGTAACACACTTTCCCTCTCAGCATCTTTATGGTGAGGCTCTGGAACACTTAGGTGGAAGCTCTTGAGTGCTTAATGGCTTCAGTCTATAGAACCCCAGACATTGTTGACTCTTAACTACTGAGTCTTTGAAAAAAAAAAAACATGTCTCTGTTATGTGGTTCTAATTCTTTAAATCCGTCTGAATTTTCTTGAGAATTACCTCAACTTTCTGCTCTGACTGGAAGATAGTGAAGACAGTTATGACACATGTGCAATCTGACACCTGTTGGCCCTGAACATGTGTCCTGCCTCGTTTGCTGAAGAGTGATAGGAAGTTAAGCCTCTTTTGGTGATGCCATTAACTTCCTTGTGTCTTGCATCACGGTATATATTTTATGAGTCTTTATATTTCTTTATATGTCTGTTTGGCAGCAGCCATATGAAGAGACTAAGACCCCACTGAATTGGTAAGACCCTCAGGAGTCAAGCTTAAGGATGTCTCTCTCTCTCTCTCTCTCTCTCTCTCTCTCTCTCTCTCTCTCTCTCTCTCTCTCTCTCTCTCTCTCTCTCTCTCTCCACTACCACCTATCCTGGTATTATCCACCTTGCAAATCTTCTTTTTCAATAAATATTCCCCAAAGTAGAATCTTATTTACCGTAACGACCTGAGGAAGATTACGAGTGGGAAATATTGGGGCTTTGGTCAACAGCCTCACTCTGTGTCAGGATTATTGGCTGCCTGTTACAACTGATCGTCTCCAACCATGATCGAATACGCATTAGGAGATATGATTGAGAAGAGAGAGATAGGGAGAAGGGAGAGGAAGAGAAGGAAGTGAGAGATAGAGAGAAGCAAGTGGTATATAGAGAGAAGGGAGTGGGAGAGATAGAGAAGAGGAAGAGGGTGATAGAAGGAGAGAGGGGAGAGAGAAAGAGAGACAGAAGGACTGGAGGGAGAGCAATTGAGAGGGTGAATAAATGGGAAGGAATGAATGTCTACTTCTCTCTGTCTTGATTGCCTTTCCCTTTCTCTCTCTCTCTCTCTCGATATATTCTGTTCGCTCTAGACACAGTATACTATAAACAACGTGAAGGACAGAGCACTAGGTCAAGCCATCTTCATTTCCCTCAAGTGGAAATTTAGGTACCTATTCCCAACAGGGTGAACTTGGGGAGTAACCCTGGCCGCGAACCAACGACTTTTAGGACATGAGGCGAGCACTGTATCCACTCAGCCTCCGCAACTCTCTTTTAAAAGTAATGGGTTATAAAAAAGTACATTATGGGGGGCGAGAGACGGGTTTAAGGTGGCGTGGGAAGGATGTTGATGATGATGCATTGTTTATGTGTGAGATGCAGCCAGGAATTCTTAAGATGTTTCCATGGCAACGGGAAAGTCAGCAGTCAGGGATAAGAAGAAATGTTTGTTTTTCTCTCTCTCTCTCTCTCTCTCTCTCTCTCTCTCTCTCTCTCTCTCTCTCTCTCTCTCTCTCTCTCTCTCTCTCTCTCTCTCTCTCTTGTCTCCTTATCCAGTCTTAACCAAATACCATTCGAGGTCTTCATTAGTTTTCCTGTAGTTGTATTTTTTTCAAGGGTGGAGGCGAGGAATGTTGCCACACTGAGCACCAATAACACTCACACGCTCCACGTTTTTTAGGCCACTGCATTTTGAGATTATTAAATGTGTCTGCCGTGTGTCTGCCGTGTGTCTGCCGTGTTTCTGTGGGTTTCTGTATGTCTTCTGTATGTCTGTGTGTGTGTGTGTGTGTGTGTGTGTGTGTGTGTGTGTATCCATTCCTGGTATGAATATAGACATGCATACAATTGTCTTCCTATATCTTAATACCTTTCAAAATATGTTTTTTTTTATTCATTCATTTATTTGTATAATGCTGTATAAGAAAATGTATACATGAGTTCTCTACGAGGAAACGATTATATCAAACTTGTTTCAACCTACACACTCTAGACACGGTCCACTACACCTTAACAATGCCCATTCATGAAACACACGTACACACACACACACACACCTCTCTCTCTCTCTCTCTCTCTCTCTCTCTCTCTCTCTCTCTCTCTCTCTCTCTCTCTCTCTCTCTCTCTCTCTCTCTCGGCTATTATAAGGCTCGGAGTAAAGAAAGATGGAGTAGGGAGTAAGTGGTTGGTTGGTAGATGGGTGCTGAGAGATGGTGGTAATGGTGACGATAGTGAGTGATGGTGATGGTGTTACAGATGGTTGTAGTAGTAGTAGTGGTGGTGATAGTAGTGGTGGTGGTAGCTGTAGTTGTGGTGGTGAGGATAGTGAGTGATGGTGATGGTGTTACAGATGGTTGTAGTAGTAGTAGTGGTGGTGATAGTAGTGGTGGTGGTAGCTGTAGTTGTGGTGGTGAGGATAGTGAGTGATGGTGATGGTATTATAGTGATGGTGGTAGCGGTTGTGGTGTGTAGTGGTACGTGTGGTGGTAGTGGTGGTTGTGGTGATCTCTGAAGAATGAATTTAATTTTTATGAGTTTAAGAAGATAATGGACAGTCAAAGATACGTACTGAAAAAGACTGAAAACGACAGAAAACTATAAACAGACAGAGAGAAAAGAAACACACACACACACACACACACACACACACACACACACACACACTATACTTTAGATCAACGCCTAAACTTAGTGATATTAATGGGACGGTCTTACAACACCTGGATCGATGTGCCTCCATTAGCCCAGGTGAAGACTGTTATGGTCGATCAGCTGACTGAGGCCGCGTCCAGGTAATGATGTGGGGCTGAATGGAATGAAGAAGTCGAGGTGAGAGGGAGAGAAGATGTGCAGGAGTGTGTTTGTGTCAGGGGGAGAGAGAGAGAGAGAGAGGGGGCGAGGAGGTGGTAGAGGAAGGGAAGGATAATTTTTTTTCTCTCTCTCTCTCTCTCTCTCTCTCTCTCTCTCTCTCTCTCTCTCTCTCTCTCTCTCTCTCTCTCAATCAACACCACAACATAATCATCACCAACACCTTCCCCTCACGTGTCCTTGTTCATCCTATTTACCATTCCTCTCCCATTCTCTCCTTCAAGGCATCACTACACCGTATAAAAAAAAATAAAAAAAAAAACTTACTGTTTCTCTAGTGTTATTCTCTATTAAAACAAGTATTTACCTTCCTGGCAACAGATATATTCAACTTTGTGTACATTTGTCTTTTTCAAACTTCTATGGAGATTGGAATGTCAGTGTGGTGGTGGTGTGGGAGGGGGGGGTTAGACCTCGGTGTTAGACCCTGCAAACTCCCTTCCGAAATATTAAAATTACATTGTCAATTTTGCCAGATTGAAAGTGTCCAACGATGACATGGCAAATAACGTGTGTGTGTGTGTGTGTGTGTGTGTGTGTGTGTGTAGTAGTAGTGTGGACGTTTAACTGTTTCTTGTAGTAGACGAATGTGTGTGTGTGTGTGTGTGTGTGTGTGTGATAAAAAATGTCAGAAACTTAATTGAATTCCTGAATACACTTCACTATTTGTATACCAGGTGTGGTGAAGTACTGGCTAGAGGTCAGGTAAAGGTCAGGGTCATACACACACAGGTTAGAGGTCAGTTAAAGGTGAGGGTCATACACACAGGTTAGAGGTCAGGTAAAGGTCAGGGTCACACACACAGGTTAGAGGTCAGGTAAAGGTGAGGGTCATACACACAGGTTAGAGGTCAGGTAAACGTCAGGGTCATACACACAGGTTAGAGGTCAGGTAAACGTCAGGGTCTCACACACAGGTTGAGGTCAGGTAAACGTCAGGGTCATACACACAGGTTAGAGGTCAGGTAAAGGTCATGGTCACACACAGTTTAGAGGTCAGGTAAGGGTCATGGTCACACACACAGGCTAGAGGTCAGGTAAAGGTCAGGGTCACACACACAAGTTAGAGGTCAGGTAAACGTCAGGGTCACACACACAGGTTAGAGGTCAGGTAAATGCCAGGGTCAAACACAGGTTAGAGGCAGGGTTAAGATCAGGGTCACACACAGGTTAGTGGTCAAATGGGCAGTTTTCTGTGTATTTTGAAAGTCTTTTGTATTTATCGTCTTGAGAAAAACATATGATTTTTTTTAGTCAATTTTAGCCATTTTTTCCACACCTTGCGAGTGCCCCATCTTACGAGTGCCTCACCTTTCGAGTGCCTCACCTTTCGAGTGCCTCACCTTACGAGTGCCTCACCTTACGAGTGTCTTCCAACCACAATTCTACTACCACTATTTTACTACAGTCGCTGTCCTATTAACTACAACCTCGCACCACCCACCTACCACCATACCCACCTACCACCATACCCACCTACCACCATATCCACCTACCACCATCCTGCCCACCACTATCGTACCTACCACCATCCTGCCCACCACCATCCTACCTACCACCACCATCCTGCCCACCACCATCCTACCTACCACCATTCTCTCACACACCTTCATCAATCATCTCTCACTTGTTTATCTCGTTCTAGTATAATTTGTTATTCCCGCTGACATTTTCATTCATTTTCTCTCCCAAATTCTCATTCGTTATCTTCTTCTTGTTGTCACGACGTCTTGTGAGAATATCTGAGGATGGGACCGATGCTCTGTGACTGGCTGGATCTATGAGTTAACTTAACCTAACCTAACCTAACTTAACCTAACCATATTTAACCTAACTTAATTTGACCCTAACCTAATTTAATCTACCAGAAGCTAAATTTACCTTAACTTAATTTAACCTTGATCTAACTTACCCTAACCTAACCTAAACTAACCTAACATGACCTATCCTAACCTGACCTAACCTATCCTGACCAGACCAAACATACATCAGAGACCAAAGGTATAAAACTCTTTCCTTCTTCTCCGCCTCCGTCGTGTGGGCTGACAGTGACAAACCCCTGCAGGCGTCTCCGATAACGACGTGTCTCTCCCGAGCGTGTATAATGGCGGTGTGGACCTCCGAGGGCTTCTTCACCTCATGCCTTATGTACTAGCTGTCGACCCCGGCCTACAGACCTGTCACAACTCACCTGTTTCCTGTCTCCTCACACACACACACACACACACACACACACCTGTCATGAAGGATCTGCCTCCCTCCCTCCCCACACGCACACAGGCACCAGACATTACAAAGGTGTTACCATGAATGTACACCACCTGTCATTACCAACCTGCACATAATCACATATCTGCTATTATGTATCTTTCTACACACACACACACACACACACACACACACACACACACACACACACACACACACACACACACCTGTAAGCATAATTATTCGCCCTTTACTCCGTCAGCTGATAAGTCCAGAATACATTGTAATTTATTCAATGATTATTCAACTTTATAATCCTGAATAAGATACAAATCAAACTTTCCCATTTATCTTCATCCCATTTCTCTTTACGCTCAATCTTAAATCTATTCTAATTGTCGTCTGTGTTATTTTTCCCTCTTTCTCCTCACATTATCAAGAGTTTTAACACGAAAGCTATTCCCTCCCACACCAGTCTTAATTGGGTTCATCCAGTTACTCCCACTCTCTCTTGTGTTCCCAGTAGTCTCTCGAAGATTACTAGGCACTCTCGTTTTACGTTTATTTCCTCGTGATGATTCCAGGTATTCGTACTATATTTTTACTGCCAGGTTTATTGGTTTAACTCTCTCTCTCTCTCTCTCTCTCTCTCTCTCTCTCTCTCTCTCTCTCTCTCCCCTTTCTTTATGATGCCAGATAAAATCATTCAATTTTTGTTTTTTCCCCAGTTTCAACGAGTAACTACCGCCATGGAGAATGATCCGCTCCCAACGAGGTCATTCAGCTGTCACTACCACTCGTAAGTATTTTAAACCTCTCTCTCTCTCTCTCTCTCTCTCTCTCTCTCTCTCTCTCTCTCTCTCCGCTTTTTCTATTCCTCTCTGACTTGTTTGTGTATTTGTTTGTTTGTATGTTTCTTTGTTGTTTGTCTAGTCTTTCTTGTTCCATGTTTTCTTTTTGTCTTGACTTCTTCCTTCCGTTTCTTATTCTTCTTTTTTCTTAATTCCTCTTCATCATCTCGGTTTATGTCTTGTTATTGTGACTCTTGTATTATTGTTGTCATATTTCCTTTTTTAATCCTTTTTCCCTTTTGTCTTTTATACGTGATTTTAGCAAACAAACAAAGAGAAAAGATAAGGGAAAGAAGGAGGGAAGGAGAAGGAACGAAGGGGGAGAGAGACAGACAGAGAGAGGGAGGGAGAGAGAGAGAGAGAGAAGGCATCAGAAAGGACGAAGGTAAACGCAATTCCACGTGTCAATTTGCCTCCCGCTCGGTAATATGTGGCTGTGTAGGCAATCCCGTGTTGAGGTAGGTGGCAGGAAGTGCTTGCTGGCTCCCTGTTGCCTCTAGGTAGTATTGGTGGTAGGATAAGACAGCTGTGATTGTGTGGGTGCTAGATACCTTTGCCTTGCTGTTGTTGTCTGGTCATAGGGTGGTAGAGTGTGTGTGTGTGTGTGTGTGTGTGTGGAGGGTGAGGGGGTGATATTAGTGGGTGGTGAGGATGTGCAGTAGTGGTGGTGTGGTGGTAGTGTGTGTGTGTGTGTGTGTGTGTGTGTGTTTTTCATTCAGAAACAGTAATCGCCTTTAAAGAGAAACTGCCAGATAACAAGCACCGCGCCACTGAGTAAAGGCACAAACAAGCCACAACCAACACTGGCCATCCGTCACTCAGGCCACGAACACAATCCAGCGAACAATAAACACCTTCATCGTTCGAGCCGATTATAAGGGAACAAACTAAATCTCGAACCAGGAACAAGATGAACCTCTTTCGCCCAGTGACCTTGTCCAGTGCCCCAACTTGACGTTCATCGTTATCAAGGTCACTCATAGAGAATTTATGATGTAAATTTGGTCTACCTTTTTGGGTTAAGGTCTAGAATGTGTGATTTTTAAACTCTGCATGACCTCCTGTAACCCTTATTGACCCTCTGTGACCATTATTGACCTTTTGTGATCATTATTGACCCTTTGTGACCTGTATTGACCTTCTGTGACCCTTATTGAACTTTTGTGACCCTTATTGACCTTCTGTGGCCCGTATTGACCTTATGTGACCCATATTGACCTTCTATAACCCATATTGACCTTATGTGATCCATATTGACCTTCTGTGACCCTTATTGACCTTTTGTGACCCTTATTGACCTTTCGAAACCCTCTGTGGGACATTGACCGGTATTTCTCTTAACCCCTTGATCTTCAGAAATCTTTAAATGGGAAGTTTCGGTGGTGTATCGTACAGAGTTATTGAGATATTATCTGAAGACTCACGCCCAGTTGTAAGATCTTAACCTAACCTAATCTAACCGAATCTACCATAAGCTAACCTAATCTAACCGAATCTACCATAAGCTAACCTAATCTAACCGAATCTAACATAACCTAACCTAATCTAACCGAATCTACCATAAGCTAACCTAATCTAACCGAATCTACCATAACCTAACCTAATCTAACCGAATCTACCATAAGCTAACCTAATCTAACCGAATCTACCATAAGCTAACCTAATCTAACCGAATCTACCATAAGCTAACCTAATCTAACCGAATCTACCATAACCTAACCTAATCTAACCGAATCTACCATAAGCTAACCTAATCTAACCGAATCTAACTTAACCTAACCTAATCTAACCGAATCTACCATAAGCTAACCTAATCTAACCAAACCATACTTATTCTAACCTAACCTAACCTAACCTAACCTAACCTAACCTTTGACCTAGGTAAAAAAAAATAGATATCAACTCTTAATTATCAGTTAGACTTTCGTTATAACACAAACAAATAAAAACAAAAAAACAAACAAAAAACTCAAGAGATACAAACAGGTGAGGTAATTAGGCCATCAACAATGTTAATTAGAGGAAAAAACGACCAAAATACAGGTAAAATGTGTGTGTGTGTGTGTGTGTGTGTGTTTTAGGCTCGAGTCCCTTGGGTAATGTATTAACAGGTGTAAATACCGTAATATTGACGCTTTTTAAATAATATAATACTAAAAATAATAATTACTTTCAACATTTAACCATTGCAAAATCCTGCATAATTTGCATTAATTAATAGACTTAATTTGGGGTGTTTATTTATGATGTTGTTTTGATAGCGTTGTCATAGAGGTGTTATGGTGAGCGAGTAAAAGTCTCCAGCGACCGAGAAGTACTGATGAGTCGCTAGTAAACATTTCCAGCGACTGATAAATGTTAAAGAGGTACCGGCAAACATCTCCACCGACCGAGAAGTACTAATGACATGATAACAAGCATTCCCAGCGACCGAGTAGTGCTGATGAGGCGCCAGCAAACATCTCCAGCGACCGAGGAGTATTGCAGAACAAGTGCAAGAATTACTATGCAAATGAGTTCATATATCGTCGACAAACTGCTAATTGTTGCACAGTGGGAGAATGGCCAGCTTAGTCTGTTTTATAGCCTTCATTATGCTGCTTCTGCTGCCAGGGTAAGCTTATGCTGACGTTGATAGTGATGCTGATGCTGACGTTGATAGTGATGCTGATGCTGACGTTGATAGTGATGCTGATGCTGACGTTGATAGTGATGCTGATGCTGACGTTGATAGTGATGCTGATGCTGACGTTAATATTGACGTTCATGCTGACGTTGATACTGGTGCTGATGCTGATGTTGATAGTAATGCTGAGGCTGACGTTGATGTGTACATTAACATTAACACATTGATGTTGTTAATGATGATGCCGTTGATGTTAATAATAATGTTAATGTATTTTTTTCGTCGGTAGTGACAATAATGTTTATATTTAACACTGATGTTGACCTTACATTGACCCGATTAGGTAAAGGTTGATAAGAGTGTTTGACATCAATAAATTATCTAGCTTGACGAGTGAGAGAATCAAACATGAGAGAAGTGGGAGGAGGGGAGAGGTTGATGAGAGGGGGAGGAGGGAAAGAGGATGATGAGGGGGGAGGAGGGGAAGAAGATGAGGAGTGGGAGAAGGGGAGAGGTTGATGAGGGGGAGGAGGGGAGAGGTTGAGGAGGGGGAGGAGGGGAGAGGATGATAAGGGGACAGAATGATGAGGAGGGGAGAGGTTGATGAAAGGGGGAGGAGGGGAGAAGTTGATGAGGGGGAGGAGGGGCCAGAATGAGGAGGAGAGGAGGAGGGGAAGAGGATGAGGAGGGGGGAGGAGGTGGAAGAAATATTTGGAAGGAAGAGGATGAGGAAGGGGTAAGAATGAGGAGGGGGAGGAGAAGGGGAGGAGGAGAAGAAGATGGGGAGGAGGGAGATGGGGAAAAGGGGAATGGAGGATAAGGAAGAGGAGGGGGATAACATAACAGTACCTAACTTCACCTAATCCAACCTAATCTAACCTAACCTAACCTAATCTAACCAACCTAATCTAACCTAATCTAACCCAAACTAAACTAACCCCCCAAGGTATAGCGTTAAAGTGTTTCATTATCAGGTAAAGTAACTTGGGGGTCCCTAAATCTTCAGATGATCCAAGTTACTATATCTCTCTCTCTCTCTCTCTCTTATCCGGAAAGATTACACAGATAACACTAAAGTGACTCGTGTTATTAGAGGTATATGTGTATCGTCTCTCACAATAAGATACCACCTCCACGATGCCCTTATGGAGAGTTTTAATACCTGTGTTTGTATACGGTAGCCCAACTGAAGATCATGTGAAAGACGATGACACAGGTACTCCACACCCTCCCCTCTCTCTCTCTCCCTCCCTCTCACACCTTCCCTTACCCCCCCTCCCTCTATCTTCCCTCCATTTCTTCTCACCATCCCATGTTCCTCTTCCCTATCATTCCCCTACACCACTCTCTATCTCTCTCTCCCCTCTCTCCCTTCTCCCCTTTCCTCCTCTCTCCCACACCTTTCCCCGCGCCTCGTCTTGTATCTTCCTTCCCTTATTTCCACTATTACATCTTCCTCTTCCTCTTTCCTCTCCCCCTCTCTCCTCTTTCCTCTCTCCATTTCTCTCCCACCGCCCTCTCCTCCTCAGTAGGAGCGTCACTGTTGATCTTCTCGTTAGATGCTGTGTGTCTTTTGGCCTCCTCACGCATCATCCTCCTCCCCAGTGATGTAACACAGCCACTGGGAGACACAGCTTCTGCGGAAAAGAGTCGCTGTGCCGTCTTCCTGCAGGAGGCGTTGCCGGCGGAGGAGGAGAGGAAGAGGAGGAAGAGGAGAGCAGGACTTATGACTCTGGCCTAGGAGGTAGTCTTGGAGGCAGGAGGAGGAGGAAGTGGAAGAGTAGGAGAGGAAGAAGAGGAGGAGGAGGAGGAGGAGGAGGAAGAGGCAGAACTTACACACTGGCCTGGGAGGAAGTGTAGGAGGCAGGAGGAGGAGAAGGAGAAGGAAAGGAGGAGGAACCAGAATTTACACACTGGCTTGGGAGGGAATCTAGGAGGCAGGAGGAGGAGGAAGAGGAAGATGCGTAGGAGGAGGATGAGGAGGAGGAGGAGGAGGAAGGGCATCGACATTGGCAAGGAGGTATTTTCCTGCCTTTCTCTCTCTCGACGAAAGACAATGAAGGTTAATTAAGGAAAAAAACAACTAAAGGAAAAACGACAGACAGACAGACAAAAATATAAATTAATATAGAGACAAACATCATTAAAATAAAATTCCCCTATGGTAAAAAAGAGGTCGAGTATTACAATAAACACCAAACATTATTAACAAAACAAAAAACATCCAGACACAAAAGTATTAAACAAAAACTACAATATTTTCGAAGCATTATAAAAAAAACACAGTCTATGTTTTTTTTTATTCTCTGCGGAAGGATGTGAGGAATAACATTATTTTTTCTTCCTTTGTAACTTTTGTGAGTGTGTTAGGTGTGTGAGTGAGTGTGTTAGGGTGTGAGTGAGTGTGTTAGGGTGTGAGTGAGTGTGTTAGGGTGTGAGTGAGTGTGTTAGAGTGAGAGTGAGTGTGCTAGGGTGTGAGTAAGTGTGTTAGGGTGTGAGTGAGTGTGTTAGGGTGTGAGTGAGTGTGTTAGGGTGTGAGTGAGTGTGTTAGGGTGTGAGTGAGTGTGTTAGGGTGTGAGTGAGTGTGTTAGGGTGTGAGTGTGCTAGGGTGTGAGTAAGTGTGTTAGGGTGTGAGTGAGTGTGCTAGGGTGTGAGTGAGTGTGTTAGGGTGTGAGTGAGTGTGTTAGGGTGTGAGTGAGTGTGTTAGGGTGTGAGTGAGTGTGTTAGGGTGTGAGTGAGTGTGTTAGAGTGAGAGTGAGTGTGTTAGGGTGTGAGTGAGTGTGTTCGGGTGTGAGTGAGTGTGTTAGGGTGTGAGTGAGTGTGTTAGAGTGAGAGTGAGTGTGCTAGGGTGTGAGTAAGTGTGTTAGGGTGTGAGTGAGTGTGCTAGGGTGTGAGTGAGTGTGTTAGGGTGTGAGTGAGTGTGTTAGGGTGTGAGTGAGTGTGTTAGAGTGAGAGTGAGTGTGTTAGGGTGTGAGTGAGTGTGTTAGGGTGTGAGTGAGTGTGCTAGGGTGTGAGTGAGTGTGTTAGAGTGAGAGTGAGTGTGTTAGGGTGTGAGTGAGTGTGTTAGGGTGTGAGTGAGTGTGTTAGGGTGTGAGTGAGTGTGCTAGGGTGTGAGTGAGTGTGTTAGGGTGTGAGTGAGTGTTTTAGAGTGTGAGTAAGTGTGTTAGGGTGTGAGTGAGTGTGTTAGGGTGTGAGTGAGTGTGTTAGAGTGAGAGTGAGTGTGTTAGGGTGTGAGTGAGTGTGTTAGGGTGTGAGTGAGTGTGTTGGGTGTGAGTGAGTGTGTTTGGGTGTGATTGAGTGTGTTAGGGTGTGAGTGAGTGTGTTAGGGTGTGAGTGAGTGTGTTAGGGTGTGAGTGAGTGTGTTAGGGTGTGAGTAAGTGTGTTAGAGTGAGAGTGAGTGTGTTAGGGTGTGAGTGAGTGTGCTAGGGTGTGAGTGAGTGTGTTAGGGTGTGAGTGAGTGTGCTAGGGTGTGAGTGAGTGTGTTAGAGTGAGAGTGAGTGTGTTAGGGTGTGAGTGAGTGTGTTAGGGTGTGAGTGAGTGTGTTAGGGTGTGAGTGAGTGTGTTGGGTGTGAGTGAGTGTGTTAGGGTGTGATTGAGTGTGTTAGGGTGTGAGTGAGTGTGTTAGGGTGTGAGTGAGTGTGTTAGGGTGTGAGTGAGTGTGTTAGGGTGTGAGTGTGTTAGGGTGTGAGTAAGTGTGTTAGAGTGAGAGTGAGTGTGTTAGGGTGTGAGTGAGTGTGCTAGGGTGTGAGTGAGTGTGTTAGAGTGAGAGTGAGTGTGTTAGGGTGTGAGTAAGTGTGTTAGAGTGAGAGTGAGTGTGTTAGGGTGTGAGTGAGTGTGCTAGGGTGTGAGTGAGTGTGTTAGAGTGAGAGTGAGTGTGTTAGGGTGTGAGTGAGTGTGTTAGGGTGTGAGTGAGTGTGTTAGGGTGTGAGTGAGTGTGTTAGGGTGTGAGTGGGTGTGATAGGGTGTGAGTAAGTGTGTTAGGGTGTGAGTGAGTATGTTAGAGTGAGAGTGAGTGTGTTAGGGTGTGAGTGAGTGTGTTAGGGTGTGAGTGAGTGTATTAGGGTGTGAGTGAGTGTGTTAGGGTGTGAGTGAGTGTGTTAGAGTGAGAGTGAGTGTGTTAGGGTGTGAGTGAGTGTGTTAGGGTGTGAGTGAGTGTGTTAGGGTGTGAGTGAGTGTGTTAGAGTGAGAGTGAGTGTGTTAGGGTGTGAGTGAGTGTGTTAGGGTGTGAGTGAGTGCGTTAGAGTGAGAGTGAGTGTGTTAGGGTGTGAGTAAGTGTGTTAGGGTGTGAGTGAGTGTGTTAGGGTGTGAGTGAGTGTGTTAGGGTGTGAGTGAGTGCGTTAGAGTGAGAGTGAGTGTGTTAGAGTGAGAGTGAGTGTGTTAGGGTGTGAGTGAGTGTGTTAGGGTGTGAGTGAGTGTGTTAGGGTGTGAGTGAGTGTGTTAGGGTGTGAGTGAGTGCGTTAGAGTGAGAGTGAGTGTGTTAGGGTGTGAGTAAGTGTGTTAGGGTGTGAGTGAGTGTGTTAGGGTGTGAGTGAGTGTGTTAGGGTGTGAGTGAGTGTGTTAAGGTGTGAGTGAGTGTGTTAGAGTGAGAGTGAGTGTGTTAGGGTGTGAGTGAGTGTGTTAGGGTGTGAGTGAGTGTGTTAGGGTGTGAGTGAGTGTGTTAGGGTGTGAGTGAGTGTGTTAGAGTGAGAGTGAGTGTGTTAGGGTGTGAGTGAGTGTGTTAGGGTGTGAGTGAGTGCGTTAGAGTGAGAGTGAGTGTGTTAGGGTGTGAGTAAGTGTGTTAGGGTGTGAGTGAGTGTGTTAGGGTGTGAGTGAGTGTGCTAGGGTGTGAGTGAGTGTGTTAAGGTGTGAGTGAGTGTGAGTGTGCTAGTGTGTGAGTGAGTGTGTTAGGGTGTGAGTGAGTGTGTTAGGGTGTGAGTGAGTGTGTTAGGGTGTGAGTGAGTGTTAGAGTGAGAGTGAGTGTGTTAGGGTGTGAGAGAGTGTGTTAGGGTGTGAGTGAGTGTGTTAGAGTGTGAGTGAGTGTGTTAGAGTGAGAGTGAGTGTGTTAGGGTGTGAGTGAGTGTGTTAGGTGTGAGTGAGTGTGTTAGGGTGTGAGTGAGTGTGTTAGCGTGTGAGTGAGTGTGTTAGGGTGTGAGTGAGTGTGTTAGGGTGTGAGTGAGTGTGTTAGGGTGTGAGTGAGTGTTTAGGGTGTGAGTGAGTGTGTTAGGGTGTGAGTGAGTGTGTTAAAGAGAGAGTGAGTGTGTTAGGGTGTGAGTGAGTGTGTTAAAGAGAGAGTGAGTGTGTTAAGGTGTGAGTGAGTGTGCTAGCGTGTGAGTGAGTGTGTTAGGGTGTGAGTAAGTGTGTTAGATTGAGAGTGAGTGTGTTAGGGTGTGAGTGAGTGTGTTAGGGTGTGAGTGAGTGTGTTAGGGTGTGAGTGAGTGTGTTAAAGAGAGAGTGAGTGTGTTAGGGTGTGAGTGAGTGCGTTAAGGAGTGAGTGGGTGTGTTATGGTGTGAGTAAGTGTGTTACAGGGAGTATGAATGTATTAGTGTCTGAGCGAGTGTGTTTTCCCACTGTAACTTTTGTGAGTGTGTTATGGTGAGAGTGAGTGCGTTAGGGTGAGAGTGAGTGTAGTAGGATGTGAGTGCGTTAGAGTGAGAGGCGGCCTGGGATGACCGTCATTACAGTAAACAAACTGATCATAAACTTAATGGCCGACCTGTGAGAGGCAGTGAGTGTGTGAGAGCCAGTGAGTGTGTGAGGGCCAGTGAGTGTGTGAGGGGCAGTAGGAGGGAACTGTGAGAGTGTCAGTGACGCTCTGAGAGGCAGCAGGTGGGAGGTGTACGCAAGATTGAGTGGGTGAGAGGCAACTGTGAGAGGCAGTAGTGAGATATGCCTCTCAATTTGTCATAAACTAATAACTCCTCGACAACTGCCTCTTAAGAGATATTTTAAATAAGATTAGAGTAGGTTGGGTGTGACTTAGTTCTGTGCTAAGGGACTGGTGACGCCCGACACTGCACTAAGCCAACGAGCGGGGTAAACTCCCTGCTCGAGGCCAGGGAGACACTTACCCAATATATCAACCAGGATACAATTGCATTTCGTAAAACAAATTGCCATGTATATTGCAGCGTTAATTGCAGGTACAGAGAGCAACAGTGAAATGTTTCACCCTGGCGGCCCTGCCAAGTAAGCTTGATATCTGGCTCGGGTATTAACAATTTGTCTGTGGGGTATAACGTACAACGTACAAGGTGAAAGAAAACGGGCTATTTATTATGTTTTAGAAGGATTTAATTCAGTATGCTAAAGTAATATGGTCGTTATATTTAGTTTGTGAGACGTTGAAGTGGATATTTTTTCATGCCCCGCCTTCAGTACAGATGAAGAATTTGTTGTTACGTCCGCCCGTCCCTCTCTCCCTCTCTCTGTCTGTCTGTCTGTCAGAGGAATAAATATGGAATGAAGTGACGGATTATATTGAAATCTGTGTGTTTGTCGGAGTTATTGGGAGATTTACGAGTTGAGGGATGAGCATGATTAGACGGAACATGATGAAGCTTAGCACCAAGCTTTATATCACAGACACCTAAGTCGAGTTCAATAATCAGTGTTCTTCGTTCATAGTCATCACGTATATGACCCAAGTTTGACTTACTGGAGTTTTACAATGTCTTTTAGGAGCGTTGGTGACAGTCTAGTTCATGTTATACCAATCACAGTTGATATATAACCTAAAGCTAATAATGCCTTTAATGACCCCCCCTTACCACCCCTTCCTTTCCTCCGTCCCTACCTCCCCTTCCTTCCCTCCGTCCCTACCTCCCCTTCCTTCCCTGCGTCCCTCCCTTCCCTTCCCTCAGCCAGGCCACAACATTCCTCTGCTTCCCTGTGAGTTTAATACAGACCGGTCAACAAGGCGTCTCGGTGAAGTTTGAGTGACAAGTCTATGAACCAACACAACGATGGGGGGTTAGTGTTGTGTCGCGTGCCGCTGCTAACACCCTCAGTACTACCATCAATATTAGCGACCCACACGACAACTCCTCCACCGCCATTACCATCACCACACGAACACACACGCTACCATATTTTTCCTTTCCTCCCTTCCTTCCTCCCTTCCTTCCTCCCTTCCTTCTCTTACTTTTCTCACTTCTTCACTCCCTCCCTTTCTCCTTATCTTCCTTCTTCACTCCGTCTCTCAATCCCCTCTCTCACCCCTTTCCACCCTTCACCATACACATCACCACACTCCACTTACCACCACCTCCCTCCCTTACCGCTACACACCACCATCACCACCACCACCTCCCTCCCTTACCGCTACACACCACCATCACCACCACCACCTCCCTCCCTTACCGCTACACACCACCATCACCAACACCACCTCCTTCCCTCACCGCAACACACCACCATCACCAACACCACCTCCCTCCCTCACCGCTACACACCACCATCACCAACACCACCTCCCTCCCTTACCGCTACACACCACCATCACCAACACCACCTCCCTCCCTTACCGCTACACACCACCATCACCACCACCACCTCCCTCCCTCACCGCTACACACCACCATCACCAACACCACCTCCCTCCCTCACCGCTACACACCAACATCACCAACACCACCTCCCTCCCTCACCGTTACACACCACCATCACCAACAATTCATCACCCGCCCACCACACCTCAGACAAGCAATATATTTCCGAGTATTAAGTATAATGTAATATTCAAGGAGCAGACGAGGGTGTGACAGGCTGTGTGACTGATGGCCCTCACTAACCTTTATACCACACCTAAGAGTTTACGTTAACATGTAGGATTTACTCTCTCTCTCTCTCTCTCTCTCTCTCTCTCTCTCTCTCTCTCTCTCTCTCTCTCTCTCTCTCTCTCTCATAACTTCAGCGATGTCGACTTTAAATTTTCATTAAAAGAATTATAATAGAATTTGCATTATAAATTGCATCACATTGAGACTCGGGTGGACGGGTCGCCTACTGACAGAACTAGAAGCTGACAGCCCACACCAGCTGGCAGACCACACCAGCTCACAGCACACACCAGCTGACAGACCACACCACCTGACAGCCCACACCAGCTGACAGACCACACCAGCTGACAGACCACACCAGCTGACAGCACACACCAGCTGACAGCCACACCAGCTGACAGCCCACACCAGCTGACAGCCCACACCAGCTGACAGACCACACTAGTTGACAGACTACACTATCTGACAGCCCACACTACCTGACAGCCCACACCAGCTGACAGCCCACACCAGCTGACAAACCAAACCAGGTGACAGACCACACCAGCTGACAGCCACACCAGCTGACAGCCACACCAGCTGACAACCGACACCATCTGACAGCCCACACCAGCTGACAGCCACACCATCTGACAACCGACACCAGCTGACAGCCCACACCAGCTGAGAGCCCACACCAGCTGACAGACGACACCAGCTGACAGATCACACCAGCTAACAGACCACACCAACTGAAAGACCACACCTGTTGACAGACTACACCAGCTGACAGACCACATCAACTGACAGACCACACCAACTGACAGACCACACTAGCTGACAGACCACACCAGCTGACAGACCACACCAGCTAACAGACCACACCAGCTAACAGACCACACCAACTGACAGACCACACCAGCTGACAGACCACACCAACTGACAGACCACACCAGCTGACAGACCACACCAGTTGACAGACCACACCAGCTGACAGACCACACCAGCTGACAGACCACACCAGCTGACAGACTAATGCAGAGAGACGGTATACCCATTTATCCCCAAAAGCCTAAGGAACGTGCCTGGCATGTGTATTTCTAATGGTCTTCCATCAATGTGGTTTTCTGTATTACGGTATGAGAGAAAATGGTTTCTCATAAAGGGGTAACGTTTTCAAATACATAAACGCTGGGCTAGATGGTGTTAGTTTGAAAGATAACAGATGTAGAAATAATCAGTTAATAAATAATAATAATAGATCAAATTCAGTTAATCTATCTAAGCTCTTCCTGCTTAACTTCCATAGGTTAGGATTTTGTATTACTATGGCTGACTGTATTTTGTGTAATTAAGCATTTAAATGTCATCCTGGAATTAATGGTAAAATTATCGTTTCGGTCATCCCTACATTTTTCCGACTATTTTTGGCGTGTTTTAAATGATTTTGATCTTACCTACCCTACCCTAGGTATAATGATACCACTAGGTCATAATTACAGTGCAGTAATATCATCATTACCCAGAATTCGCCAATACGTACTCAGAATTGAAATTGGCTCGGAGTTTTTCCGGGAAAATTTTCAACATCCCGGGTCTGTCATTGAGTTTTCAAAGTTGAAAACGGGTTATTTTTTTTTTTTTTTTTTAGAAAAATCCTAAAAATCTCTTAAACAATTTGATTCCAGGCCTTGGAGCAAATTCCGAGGCACATTTTCTGGGAATTTCTATGAAAACTTCCTAAAACTCTCCAAGTTTTTCCCGGGCCTCCGAGAATGAAAGAATGTTTAGACTCGGAAACTTTTACATGTATCCGGAAAAATTCTAGGGATGTGGGATTTTTCATGGTTTGAGAGTCTTGTTATCTAGAAGTCTCTCATCCCAGGAAGAGCTCTGCACCAACCATTCCAGCTAACGGGGATATCACATGTATGTTGCACTTTATAGAGGGTGATTCTCTGAAGAACTTAAAATATAACACATTAATATATATATCATCATAGGAGACCTGTTGTTTACCATAATCAGGATAAGCAAATGTTAGACAAAACAGTAAATAAAAAAATCTATCCTACAGGATGCATTATTCCACACACCTGCAACTCTTAACTGCATTGAGATACTTTAGCAGTGGCAGCTTCCAAATTAGTATGGCAGACTGCTTGAAGATTTCTGTCTCATCAGTTTGCAAGTTTGTCAGAAGCTTTGCAACTATTTTGACACTTACAGAAAAAGATTACATCCACTTTCCAGAATCAAACAACATACAAAACCTTGTAGATGAATTTCACACCATTGCAGGGATGTCTGGTGTATTTGGTTGCATTGATGGGTCTCATATCCCAATCAGAAGCCTTGGAAAGAACACAGCTGAACTACATCGATGTAGAAAGGGGTGTAATTGATACATGGGTTTCATTTGTGTAATGTAGTTTGTTTGAAAGTCGAGCAAGTGTAAGGGCAAATGGAAGCATTATTAGTTTGGTAATTTCTTTTTTTAGATAATAGATAATATTATCAAGATTATTTTTAAAAATTGGCTTTAAATAACACATTTTATTTCCTCTAAACATTATCACAGTACAACTTGAAACAGTATTTCAATTCAAACAAAATTAAAAAGGGATTACACTGGCATGACTAAAGAAAAATATATCACAGTACTGGAGTACTGTTGTAATGACCACGGTCGTACACGTCAGTTAACGTAAAATCAGACGATTCATATTACGCTCAATCGCCCACAAAACATGTAGCTATGCGTTCTTTATTTGCGTCCCCCGTCTGAGGAGTTCGTTTTCTCATCGCTTCAGGACGCCTGTATCCTCCGTTTTCTCTCAATCTTAGAGTGCACCCGATACTTCATTATTCCTTAGTATAATGACACAGAATTTGAAATTGCAACGGTGGTTGCAATTGTTGAGGCAACTTAGATATGTCTGATTACAGTTGAAACATTCATGATCAATTGTGAGTAATGTTGAAAGCTTCAACTGTCTTTATTGTTAGTAAAACTGGTCAAGTAAGTGAGTGTCGAGTCTGTCAGTATGAGTGGCATATCCTTATATCGTCCTTGGGGATAGCCATGAGTTTCCAAGTGCTGCTGAAGTTAGATTATTTTGATGCCCAAACATCAGAGAATCTAATGTTTGTAGTTTAGTTAGTGTCAGTTGTCTATTTAAGAAAGTCATTAATCTCCTGGAAAGATTCTGTCAAACTCAAAATCTCCAAGACCTAATGGCTCTCCTCTGGAAAAATTCCTTGGCTGTGGTCTGTGGTTTCCTGTAATTAGAGTTGTTAGTGCGTGTTTAACGTCCATTTCACTTTTTCCTGACAATCTCAATATTTGATTAGATTATCGGGATAGACGTAGGAAATTAGCCTGACCCGTGACACACGTTCATAGTTGAGTGTACAGCAACCGAGTTGAATAGTAGTTCTATTGTTGGTGAGATTAGCCTTTCTGGTATGTGTGCGTAGGCCGGAACTTCCCCAGGCTCACATATATACGAATGCACAAGGAAGACTCACACGCTCGTGACTCTTCCTCAACGCATCTCCAGGCACTGTCTGCGTTGGCACGACTACCGAGGTTCGGTAGCCGCCTATGAGCAAGATGGTCCTTGAAGGATGTCTTTAATATGGCGAGATAAGAATCCGAGGACAAGATTACCAAGAGAATGCCGTGCGGAGACACTGCACCAAGTCTACCCCAGGGCGCTCCTTACGAGCGAGCTTCGGCTGTCTGTGGCGTAAATAACTCCCGCAATTAGTGAACTCAGTCTTGTCCGTTCCATTGACCTCGGTAATATTTATTGAGCATTATTGGTATCTATGATTGGGGATTAACTAGCAGAAATATAGTTATCCCTGGCAGGGCCGGCGCTACCCACTAGGCGAACTAGGCGATTGCCTAGGGCGCCAACATCTGGGGGCGCCACAAATTCAGGGCAAACTTGGATAAAATTAAAAATGAAGGGAAAACTGTGGTGGACACTGTGGTGGAGGCGTGGAGGGTCGGAGCAGGATGTTAGAAGGGTGGGGGATCGGAGGGAGGCGAGGGTAGGTAGACGGTAGCCGACTGTGTTTTCTTTTTTAATATTATTCGTTAACCCCCCGGAGGGACTAACCCGGGTCCTTATCTTTGGCGGCCTGGAGAACTGTCGAGCAGTGACCTGAAGGCTGACATCTGAGGAACCCTTCTCCCAACCCCACCATCCCCTCCCCTCCCTTACTGCTTGGGCGGCTGAGCCGCCCCTTCCCTGTCTTTGTCGGGATGAGGCAAGGTTACCTGACCTCTGAAGTTTACGTCAAGAATTTATTGACTTAATGTAATAACAATAATTGGTTATTTGCATGGGTGAAGTAATAAAGCCACAAGATGAAAACAATGTAGTCATGGGTTACTGTACCTACATTAGCTTATCAAAACTTTCAAGGGGGCGCACATCTAAAGGCTTGCCTAGGGCGCCAAATCATCTTGCACCGGCCCTGATCCCAGGTTGAGTATTGAACCCATGACTGTTGGTGTTACCCGTGATAACGTAGGTATAGGGGTTGAGTCCACCACTGAGTCGAGTTAACAAGCCATGTTGTTCAGTCCGAACTAACAGGATGTGTTTAATAATATCATAATTTGGGATCTTGTCGAGTGTGTTTTATAATCATCTGTATTGACAATGAAGTAATATAATGAGTGTGTAATATTGTAATCAAGAAATTAAAATCTATTTTGCTGTGTGTAAAGTAAGACTTAAGTGGTCCTGTCTTGTCTGAGTGTAATTAATTAACATCTTGTTCACTCCTTATGTTAATAAATATTAAATTAGTAAACTACGAGTCTCATCGCTCTATTCCTTCTACCCATTGGTTCTCAGAAAATAACTATTGTAACTCACGTGCCTTGAAGCTCACTAGCACGCTACCTAACAGTTCATTAGGACATTTCATATTCTAATAAAAGTCTGGGTGGTGGTAGGTTACCATTGTAAGCATACTAAGTGTTATAATAAGAATGACATGGTTTCCCAGACTAATCCATGGTTTAGAATATAACTACAACAGGATATAATTGAGAAAAAGTAAGGACATAAAATTCAGAAAAATACAATAATATATATGAAACAAGAAATGAAGTAAAGAAAAGTGTATCAACTTAGAAAATAAAAGCAAAGAAATATAAGATAGATACCTATAGAGAGAGAGACTCAGAGTAGAAGAATATAAGTACATAAGTATAGAAAAGAAGAATAAAGAAAATAAATCTGCAGTAAGGAAACGGACCCTTACACTGTCACCCAGTATGGTCCCCGAGATATGCTAGGGACTGTCAGTTAGTTGAAAATGTTCAAAGGAGGGCCACCAGACTGGTGCCTGCACTTCGGCACCTCAGCTACCCTGAGAGATTGGAGCGCCTGAACTTGTCTAACTTTTACTACAGACGGGCAAGAGGTGACCTAATTGAGGTGTGTAGGGTTTCGTAATATAATGTTGTCTAGCACTCAGGATGGATGGAAACTCTAAGGTGGTGGTTTTCTTATATAATATAAGTTATATGGTAGACAGTCTGGTGCTGGAGATGCCGTGTGGTGAGGAGCTGCTCAGTAGAGACGTTCGGTGAGTAGCGTGTTGAAGGAGGTAGATGTGCAGGAGCTTCGTTAGAGAAGATGTTGCCTGTTGCTGGCCTCCAGGTTGAATGAGAACGGGACAGCGAGGAGCTTGCTTGGAGGAGGTGTTGCGTGTTCGGGAACCGAGAGCAGAATAAGAGAGCTGGTTGGTGAGGACGCTCAGAGAAGGACAGCTGGTGGGTCGCCATGCTCGCCGGCGGGAGCGAGGACCGCCAGGCAAGCGGAGGAGGAGGAGGTGTTGCGTGTTCAAGGAGAGAGGCCAGAATGAATCTCAATGGAGAGACAGAGCTTATATATACAGCAGCCGTGAGTCACCCGTGAGTCAAGCGTGGGAAGTCGCCGGTCTTTTGACTCCGTTGCTAGGATACTGTGGCATCTGGTGACGCCCCCCCCCCCCCCCTGGGCCGCTCGTTTGGTTGCTAGGGAAGACGTAGCAGGTGGCATGCGGCTACGCAGTTGTAGGGGAGACGTCCACTACAGGTGTATAAGCATCTCAAGGGGCACTACTCAGTAGAGTGTCCTTAATTGGAGCTGGCGGACGCTCACCCCACAAGGGGTCACAGCTCAACATTGAAGAAGCCACAAGTCCAGAAAACTGTGAGGGCAAACTTTTTCGGAGTGAGAGTTGTGAACTCTTGGAACAATCTACCAGAAATGATGACTATTTGTGGGGTATGAGTTATTTGGTTCACACTCAGGATGGGATGGAGAAAGGAAACTCACAATGTGCTCTCTGTATGCATATTGTATTGGATGTACAGTGCAGCTTGGTGCTGGGAAGTGGCAGCGTGGTTACAAGCGTGATGTAGAGAGAGCTGGTTGGTGAGGATGCTCAGAGGAGGACCAGCTTGTGGGTCGCCATGCTCGCCGGCAGGAGCGAGGGCCGCCAGGCAGGAGCGGTGGATGAGGTGGTGTTACTTGATGGTTGGTGTAGATAGAAAGAGAGGTAGGTCACCACGAGGTCAGGTCTTATATAGCGGAGGTAGGCGTGGCTTAATAGTTGACCTCCGTCATGTAAGGCAGCGCCAGTTGACCTAGAACACTGGGGAATTCGCGGGGTCGGCTACTCAGCGACAAACAGCGTTTGTAGGGGAGGAATCCACTACAATATCGATACAGGATATCCATATCTATCTATCTCTCTCTTTATATATATATATATATATATATATATATATATATATATATATATATATATATATATATATATATATATATATATATATCATGTAAATCCACAATGAAAACGTGGATAAGATAAATCTTGATAAAATCACACGGGAAAATGGAAACAACGGAGCACCTTAGCTTTCGTCTTTATTCAAGACATCTTCAGAGGCAGAGCCTCTGAAGATGTCTTGAATAAAGACGAAAGCTAAGGTGCTCCGTTGTTTCCATTTTCCCGTGTGATTTTATCAAGATTTATCTTATCCACGTTTTCATTGTGGATTTACATGAATATATTGGGCTACTTTTCATTGAGATCCGCTACTTTTAAGGTCTGTTTCCGCTACTTTTGGTCACAAGTATCTGGCAACGCTACTACTGACTCTACTGAGGCTGTGAGTAAACACACGGCGGGAGGTGAGGAGGGAGGGTGTGAAGTAATAATCGACCCTTAACACATCTTTCCCCGTCTTATTACTGATCTTCACCGTATTGTTGTATGGTAAGATAGTTGGCCCGTAGTCCTTTGGGATTTAGTGAAGGCATTAATCTGTGTTTAGTGAGAGACGAGTGCGTGAAGGCTGAACCAATACTGTTAACAGAACATTGTTATTCTAATGTTATCTAATATTATTTGACTTTATATGTTAAGTCATATTTAAGAAGAACATGTACAATTGTAGAAGTAAGTTAACTTTATTAATAAGAGGATATAATTAATTTTATCATGACTAACAAATAAAAATACAAAATCTTTTTTTTATTTAATTTAAAAAAATGGTGTTATGACATTTAGTGAATTATATAGTGTGAAATAAATTTGGTTTATTAAATAGTTCTTAAAGATATTTAGAATCACATGAAGAATCTCCACCCCAGCTTATTACACCTTAAGATTAACCACCGTAATGGTATTTGGGAGGTTAGGTTAGCAATAGGGTGGTTAGGTTAGGTTAGCAATAGGGTGGTTAGGTTAGGTTAGCAATAGGGTGGTTAATCTTTAGGTGAAATAAGCTGGTACGGATATCCTTCCTGTGATCTAGTATTTAAGTTCTCTGTCACTCCTAAACTGACAACTTGAGGATATTTCACCATAAAAGATGTATGTCTTCAAACCTCATGAGAAAACAAAAAGTGGATGAGGAAATGACGAGAAAAAAATAATTTTATGATTTTTTTTCCTGGACACAAATTGGACCGTTGATGCCACCACAGCTCCTCTACAGCTGTGAGGTGTTGGTGGTCCATTTAAATGTTTTATTTTTTTAATGCTGTATTATTTTATGTTAGGTTAGGTAAGGTAGTTTACATTTGTTTATTTTATGAATGATAAATCATATAATGGCCACTGTTTTACCTGCTCGGTGTTACTGTCGGACCAAACCAAAATGATGTTCAATCTCAAGGCCGAAGTTTTATGTTCAGGATGGAAAAAGTTGTAAGTAAGAATTATTTTATGGCAAAAATTTCCTCATCCACTTATTAGCATTTTCATGAGATATAAAAGGATTTATATTCCAGAGTGAAATGTCCTGGAGTGGGTAGTTGAGGAGTGGAAAACATGTTAAGTAATGCCTTCACTTATACGGTGTAGGTACAGTATACGGACAAGTGGTAAACAGTAACTCAGTTTAAACAATGAAAGCCTGAAAAGGCTGTTAGAACCTCATTACCAAGAAGACTATTCTTGGTCTTAGGGACTAATTAAATGATTGTAAATCCATAAAATGTTGGAGGTAATTCTCTGAAACAGTATTGCACATTAACCAAAAACTTTACTAAATATTTTTATCGAAGATAAATGCTTTCTTACCTCATGAAAACTCTATATAATGATGAGGATTTACATTTTCCATGTTTTTTTGTGATTTTTTCATCTTGAATCTAAATCTTGTACATTGATGTGCTTCAACAACATACAGTTTATAACACTTACTGGTTACTGTAACTATACATTATGTGATTTATCAAATATAAGGTGAATCTTCAGGTGAAATTAGCAGAAGTAGGCCTACTAATCTTAGGTGATCCAATTGTTGTTAGGTTAAATCTTTGCACTAGCACAGTGGCCTTAAATAGATGACTTGTACAGTACTCTCGTTTAGTATAGTTTGGTATCCCTTGGGGTCAACATGTTTCTTCTTCCATTTGTTTCCATTGATCATTTAGAGGTTAGTTTAGGTTAACTTGGCTTATCTTTTGTTAGGGTAGGGTAGGTCAGATTAAATTAGATTAGCTTTCATTAGGTTAGATTAGGTTAAGTTACCTTATGTTAGGTTTCATTATGTTTGTGTTAGGTTATGTTAGCATTGGGGTAGTTAATCATAACGTGAGGTAAGCTGTGGTAGACAGATTCACTTCCATTTTAGCTTGTAATTTTTAGCCTCAAGGTAGATAACATAAGTAAACCAATGAAAAAAAAATATTATGTTGGACAAGAAGAAGAAAAGGACAAGTTGTTTAAGGTTAGACAGCGTTATGTGGTTATGTAGGTGTAAGGAAAGTTCACCGGAAGATTGGCCCCTCAAGATTAACTACACAAATGTTATCCTAATCTAACCAAACATATCTAAACCTAAGCTAATGCATCCAAACCTAACCTAAACCTAACCCCCTCCTCCCAGGTAGTGTTAGAGTGTTTAGTCATCAGGTGAATTAAGTAGTGGAAGGGGGAATCTTCAGATGATTCATTAAGATATATATATTACCTGTATTACCTGTTCAGAAATGATGCAATTAACCCAATCCAAACTAATGTAATTGTGTCGATCCAGGAGACTTAAACACTTTCATTGTATTTCTTGCATCATATACTTACTGTACTGTACATTATTTCTGATTAGTTTGTATAATGAACTGTTTCCTGTGTAATATAATAACACAGTTGATCATATTGTTTTGGGCATGTTAGGCTGTGTTGTAGTGTTGACATAAAGTGTTGCAGTGTTGACATGAATATTGAATGATTTAGAACTTATGAAATATTCCTAATCCTTAAATAAGTGAGAGAAATCATTGTATTTCTGGTTATTTTATTATACTGTATCTGATTTTGTGTCTTTTTAATGTTTTCTGAAAATCTGTTGTTGACATCAGCTATAGTGGAAATGTAGTGAGGAAATCAGTTCACTTTTCTGGGTAAAGAATTATTATAAAAGGATTAACTGTTGATTAGCCACTCTATTTTAACTGATCATTAACCACCCTAATGCTACACCTGGAGATGAGGTTAGGTTAATGTTAATAATAGGGTAGTTAATCTTAAGGTGAAACAAGCTTTTCTTCTGTGGAGTTGTTTTAGGTGCTGCCAAAACACCGAACAATAGAACATGTATTTTAGGGGATCATGTTACTTGTATTATTGTGAAGGTGCAATAAATATAGTTAAGTGGAGAATTACTGGCAGAATCATTATTGGCCTCACACTAATCAAACCTAGGCAGTCCTATCCAACCAATCAGTAAGCCTCCATCTTTTACTGTATGCTTAACACAACACTCATTTACCATATGTCCCTCTCTAGGAACCTTGAACAGGTATAAGATGTGTAAACCATTACTTAGTGGAGAAGATTTTTAGTGGGTTTTACTAAATGGTTTATTATTAGTAAACAACAGGCGAGTACTGTATTGTTCTTAACCCACTAGAAGCAAATTTCTACTATGGAAGGTTTGGCTGTGTTTGGGATGGTCTGGTATTAGCAGATACCTGTATGCGTGAGTTGCATATATAAATTTAATACAGTATCCCCTCTTATTTTTATTCCTATAGCTACTCCTCCTAGGTGATTTGAGAGACATACTGTAAGTTGGCAAAGATAAAGTTCAGGGCATCTACAGTGTTTATTATCATCAGACAAATTGATCTGAAGGTTTACACACATTCACTCTTGATCAGCATGTGATTTATTGTGCCGGTAGAGTGAGTTTGTTTGTCTGTCTTTACTCACTGCTGTACACTTTGAGTTTTTGTACATCTTTCCTCAGTTTATCTTAGCCTCAGCCATTGACGAAACATAAATGCTTTCATCACTTTTTTAACGTCTACATATTATCCACAATTTTACACTTCCTTAGTGAGAAGGAGTTGTGAGAGTGAAAAATAAAAACAAAGACTCTATTATTTATTTTTATAATTTTCACCACGTGTCAGCTTACTAGCCGTTCGGGTCGTTATCTGTTCTTTGTTATGACCTTTATTGTCCAATGTAATTTCAGGAGGAAACCAGAGTACAGTACTGTACTGTACTGTACCGTACCGTACCGTACCTAGAGAAAACCTACCATGTTTGGTAGTGAGGGTCAAATTGGATACCAGTAACACCCTTTTTAAATCCAACCCAGGGATTGAACCCTCAATGCATTGGTGAGAGGCAAGCATATTAGTGCTGTACAGAAGCAGGACTGGTAGTTCATTGAAGCCCAAAACGACATAGGTTAGGTGAGAATTTGCTCAAAATTTAATAATTGCAGTACGTATTATGATTGGATGCGAGAGATAAAATTATAAATCTGAGAGCTAGAGAACAAGTGATTAGTTTCATGATGTAGTTAGCCCTAAGTGAGATTAGGTTAGGCTATGCGACATGGGATACTTATATATAGGCCACATTTCACCTCTATATAAACTGGCCTAACCATACCTAGCCAAATGTACACCTGATCTCTTCTTGTCTTTTCCTCGTAGTAAACCCACATTTTACCTCTTTTTCGAAGGTCTACCAACCTCTGTCGGGTGAGTAAAAACCTTAGGCTAAAGTGGACGGTTGGCTCTCTCCCCCTGTGGCTGGTGAACTATAACTTGATATTGGTCGTATGTGAGGAATTTCAGAGTAGACGTTTCAGTTATTAAGTGGTTCGCACACATGTTGTCGGGCTGAAACATTACTGTACAGTACATGTATACTGTAGTATGTGTATATGCATGACCTCATTATGAAAAATAGGAAAAAAGATGAATATGCAGTGACCTTGGAACTCTCAATATTTATCTTCTAAGTTAAATATGAACATGAAAAGGAACATATATCTTAAGATTTTCTGAGTTTCCTTGGCTAGAGTGTGTGAGAAAATGCAATATTTTCAGTTGTAAAACTTGGTTGACATGTGGAGGTAATGAGTGCCCATTACAGTTATGTGTGAGGGAAGGCATCTTCAGACCCAGAGAAGAATAACTTTAGCAAATACTAAATAGAGAGGATCACCAAAGCACCAACAGCAACTTTGTGTTGATGTTGTTATGTTCTGTACAATACTCACTGAAGCTGCACCACCCACCTCAGCGTTACCTGTAGCATCTATAAAATGATCAGTGGATGCCTTACTATATCTAGCATCATGTACTCAGAAGAAGAAGAAGAGAGTTACGCTCACAATAAACGAGAGAGTAGAAATATTATGGTGACTGGGGTAAGGTGAGACTGTAAAGTAAACAAACTCGTGTGTGAATAGAGAATTTGACTGACCAACATCTACGACTTGAAGGCCTGTAAACAGTAGATACAGGTATTGAAGTTTTAAAGTGAAACTGATTCAAAGGAATTGAAAAGCAAAAAACTGTGCAGTTACCTGTACTCTTGTCTCTCTCTAACTCTCCCTTTTGATAGTTATATAAATGTGTTAAGTTGGAGTAAAGATTTTTATTGCATCTGTGTATAAGAAACTTTAGTCATCCATTGTATTGTCCTATATAATTTAAATTTATATACTAGAATTTTATGATTGGGAAGACTACGTGTACGTATACAATAATACGGTACAGCCCCCCCCCCCCACCCCCCAAAAAAATTATCATCACTAATGGAGTCAGTGAGGTTGTGGTGTTGTGAGCAGTGTTTGAACTATACTGTAGTTTTGGAACAGTTACTATGGTCGACCACTGGTACCCTACACCATTGTCTACTACTGTACTTGTACATGAATCAAATTATTTGGTAACACTTGTGTGCAGAGAACTGCTTACTCTAGTCTCCGCCTTGAACTTGTTTAGAATATATAATACAATGGTCCCTCAGTTAACGAGCACAATTCGTTCCAGAAGGTTGCTCATTAACCGAAAAATTCGTTAACCGAAACCATTGTTTCAATGGGTTTTTGGATAATGTTCCAGCTCACCGAAAATTGCCTAAAGTCAACAAAAAAGGTAGTAAAGTACACTTACTTTGAGGTGTGTATGTAGAAGGCCTCTGGATGATGATGATGATGGGAATTAGAATGGGGATGGAGGAGAAGGGAAAAGAGAAGGCATTGGGGTGGAAGAGAAGTTACCCCATGGCGCCATTTCACCCATAAAATTTTAGTTCACTCGGTGTAATTTAAAATTATTTTCTTTAAATCAACACTGCACTGCATTAAATATTGTCAATATGTAAAATAAATTTCAAATTGACCAATAATTTGCTTGGAAACACAGAAAAAAGTGTTTATGTTGAAGAGAGACTGAACCAAGGTGTTACCTCTGCTGAAAAGACACAGAGACTGACGCCTGTATGGTGTGTTGACAGGCTGTTTGGCGAGCAAAAAACTAGCTTCCTATACTTCAATGATGATCAATAATTTTTAAAATGACTAAATAATTTTATATAAAACTTTTAAAATTATTGAATAATACAAACTTCTTGATATTTACTAAAATACGTAGTAGGAATTTAAGCCCTAGAAAAGATTACTGTATTGGCGGACTAATACTACAGCTGGTGGACCGCCAAATGCAAGCGAAAATATGTGGAGGGGCGCTCGTTAAAAATTCCTTAATCGAGGGAATGCTCGTTGACCGAAGTTTAGAATCTTATGGAAGGTAATTCGTTAACCGAAATCTCATTAACCGAGGTGCTCGTTAACCTAGGGATCACTGTACAGTGCAGTATATTATTTGTATTTTGCTGATGGTGTTAGTATACATAGGTCATTTCCTCTTGGACCCATAAGTTTCTGTAGTTGAGACAAATATAATTCTGAGCATTGTATTGTAGGTGCACACACACATACACACACACACACACACAGCTTAACCTAGACAAATATAGAAGCTATAACCCTTTGAGGAAATAGCTCATATTACAATTACTTGAAGGATGGTGATTGAAGCTATAATCCTGAAGGTGCTAAACCATCAACCTCATAGGTTCCAAATTCTTCTACGGTGATCTATGGTTATGTAAGGAAGGTGCTGAAAATATCTGAAAGTACTACATGGACAGTGCTTGTGTATGAAGGGAACTAACATTAATCTGAAGATTAGATGCCCCAATTTATTTCACCAGAAGAATAGACACCCCAGCTTATTTCACCTAAAGATTGACCACTCCAGTGATGCCTGGGGGAGTAGGTGTGTAAGTTGGGTTAGGTTACTTTAACTTAGATTATGTTGGTATGGGTTAGGTTAGTGTTAAGGTGGATAATAATCTTACGGTGCAATAAGGTGGATAATCTTAAGGTGGGGTGTCTAATTTTCTGGTAATTTTTTGTGTCAAATGGCCATAGGCTGCAATGCCAGATATTTTACCCAATCACTCAATTAATCAATCTAAACTTTTGGTGAAATAACCAGGGGTGTCAAATCTTCTAGTGAAATAAGCAGGGGTGTCAAATCTTCTAGTGAAATAAGCAGGGGTGTCTTAATCTTCTGGTGAAATAACCAGGGGTGTCTTAATCTTCTGGTGAAATAACCAGGGGTGTCAAATCTTGTGGTGAAATAAGCAGGGGTGTCAAATCTTCTAGTGAAATAAGCAGGGGTGTCTTAATCTTCTGGTGAAATAACCAGGGGTGTAATCTTCAGGTGATCGTACTGTTGAATGAAATGTTTAAGTCTTGTAACAAAAGTTGAAAATAACTGCAAACTTTTGTTTTTTGGAAGGAAACTTAAAAATAAACAAAAGCTCAGATTAGAATTTTTGCAGGGTAAATCTGGGAATGTCACTCACCCTCCCCCCCATGTCCACAAAGCTAGGAATGCCACCCCCATGTCTATAATACCCTGCACTAGGAATACCATCCACCCCCTTTGTCCACAATACTGTACTAGGAATGCCACCCCCATGTCTATAATACCCTGTACTAGGAATACCACCCACCCCCTTTGTCCACAATACTGTACTAGGAATGCCACCCCCTTATGTCCAGGGTGATAAATATGAGAGGACAATTTAGTATCGTTGAAAACTTAGATAATTAGTGAGTGTTTGTTCAGGTGAGAACAGTACAGTACAGTAATTAACTTTTTTGGCTTACTGCTTATAAGCAACACCTGTTCTCAGTGTCCTCCAGAGCAGTCTTTTGTGTTGCAAGAATAGACGAACCTAACCTAACCTAACGTAACCCAGCCTAAGCCAATCTAATCTAACCTGACCGAACCTAATCTAATCTAATCTGTCCTAACATAACCCAGCCAACCTAACCAAACCAGATCTGTCATAACCTAACCAAAGCCAAACTAATTCAGCCCACCCCACCCTACCCTAATCAAACCCAATCTAACTTAACCACAGTTCCCATATATTTGGCTACAGTGTTCCCCATATTTGGCTACAGTGTTCCCCATATTTGGCTACAGTATTCCCCATATTTGGCTACGGTGTTCCCCATATTTGGCTACAGTGTTCCCCATATTTGGCTACAGTGTTCCCATATTTGGCTACAGTGTTCCCCATATTTGGCTACAGTGCTTCCACATATCCGGCTACAATGTTCCCCCATATCTGGCTACAGTATTCCCCCATATCTGGTTCCCATACAAACATCATTTAGTACAGTACAAGTGTTGCGTGGTGTCTTGTGTTACTGATAATTTCCCTATTAGCTTGTTAGGTACAGTAGTCTCCTGAGATTTTAGTCCAAACATGATGATAATGATGATGATCCATAAAAATCACTCAAGTAAATAAAATTACTATACCCCAAAACTTGACTAAATTTCAGAATCCAATTTTTCATCAGTTCATTTTTTTTTTTTTTTTAAGGTATAATTTCCCATTCCTTAACTTGTTCAGAATACTTTTTTTTTTACAATAGAGAGGACAATTATCTTCCTCTCCAGCATAGCCGAGAGAGAGCAGGTTGCTGAGGGATGTTTAGGAAACCTCGTGACGATAAACACACGAAAGACCCCTGGCGAAGTCGCGAACACTGCGTCGACTGTGGGGTACTAGGGAACTGGCGGGGAATACTTGATGGTGGCCTCTTGTGTGCTGTGGTCGGTCAGGTATGCTTACATGGCTCTCTGATTGACCAGACACACTGTACTGCCTCCCCCTGTCATGGCTTATGTTTATACCCCCCCCCCTTTTTTCTCTTTTTTTTTTGGCCGCCATCTTTATTTTTTTCTCAATATATTGTAGTTTTCTTTACCTGCAGCTGTCATGCCAGTGTACTCCGTGAGCAAGTGTTTATTAAAGACTTGGTTTGAGGAACAGTAATAAGGTTTTAGATGTTACCTCAGATATGGTGTTATTTTTTGACCAGATTATTTTTTTTCAATGTGTACTACTTACAAAAACTTGTGAATGGAAATATATGCTTTTAATTAATATTTATATTTTTGTAGCCATGGAGGAGTACTGTTATTTAATTTGACTCCTATTGTATGTGTAGCCTGTGTGTGTGTTTGCCAGCCAGGAGCTACACATACACGCACACAGGAACATCAGCGAAATCAGTACTGTACTGTAGTTGGCAAATAACATGGAATGCATCATGTTAGATATTTACAGTATTTTGAGATTTCAATTTGTGCTGCCTTCAGCTATATTGTTCAAGAGTGTGTGTGTGTGTGTGTGAGTGCGTGCGTGCGTGCGTGCGTCAATGGAGTTCTGTATCTGTTAGGGCATGCTGCTGGTGATTTAATTGTTTAATTTTGTTATTTCAACTATTGATATGGTGAGCATGTACAGTAGGTGGTACGCTGCCTAAGAATACATCCGAGTACGAGGTATTGTTGTAGTTAATGGTAAAGGAAGAGTTATAGGTGATGCATGGCTTGGAATTAGAAGGGCTTCATCTCTACTGGGGTTGATGCTGTCATGTTACAGGCAGGAGTAACACAAGAGGATATATTGTATGGTCAACTTACAGTTTTGTTTGGCTGTTATACTCTACATGAGAAGGGTATATTGTATTGTACTTGTGTTTTATACCCATTATTAAGTTAATTTTATGTTTAGCTTTTGTTTTATTTGTCAAAGAATGTTAACTCTTCTTTATACATGACTGTACATGCTGCCACATTGTTCAAAATACTCTTAATTGAATTTTGAATAAATGATATTGCATTTTTCTAACACAGCATGTGTGCCTTTTATATTGTAATCAATCTGGCAGAACTGTGGTGCTGGTGTAGTGCATAAAATAAGCTCTTTAGAAGTTTCATAAAATGTGCTGAATATTTTTATATTTGCATGTCTATTTACGTATTTATCTTGTATTATCCCGTGTTACAATATTGAAATTTGTGAGAATATAAACTACAAATGATGTTAGTGCAGTACAAGATTTAAAGAAATTCAGGTTTAGTACAGCAGAGTAAGTACTGTATGTCTCAATTTATTTACAGAGAAATGTGATGGGGCGCACAAGTCGCGTGGTTGTTGTTGGGGGCAAGGAGACTGGCAAGACCTCAATTCTTGAAAGAGCAATTTTTGCCAATTCCACGGTGGATAAGGTACAGTACAGCGAACATGAGTCTCCAACAATATTTAACAAAAGTAGTAAATTGTAGATGATGTACAGGATATCCTATTTATTTCTTAGTTACCACAGTCCAAGTGGAAGTGATAGGGAGGCTCTGTTTGTGAGGCAGGGAGAGTGGGATTGTGATGAACAAAGATACAATACAGGTAGTCGTCGACTTACGACCTAGATTGGTTACGGCCGCCTGGTCGTAAGTTGATCTGGTCGTAAGTCGGCATATGTTATAATTACCTTACGTATATTATAATGTGTAATGATAATATAATCATCTTTAAGTCATATTTTATCAACATTTTCTTTGTTCATTATTGTTACGGTCGTCAGGTTTAAGTAAATCACTGCATACTACAGTACAATTGATTTATTATTTACACAACATACAAAAAAAAAAATACAGGTGCAAAACATATAAAACATTTTAGTTGCAAAACATACAAACACACAAAAAACATCTTATTGGCCGCTGGTGCTTGGCTGTGGATCGTCGATGTCGTCAGCTGGGGCAGCCTTTGGGGTAGCCGGAGGAGTTGTTTTTTTCATGAACATGGTGAACTTTGTCTGAATTGTTCGTTTCTTCTTCTCCTCGTAAATTTCTTGATACGGACGAAACGAATTGCGTGCCATCCGCTCAATCCTTGCAAATCGTTCGATGTTTGGGTCCATTCCTTCAAAATGGGCAAGAAGTTTATTCAGTAGAGATAAACCTTCTGATAATCCCTTAGTGGCAGGTTGAGGAGTAGATGAAGACAGTTTCCTCTTGGTAGACATCTTGGGGGGGGGGGGGGTGGTGGTTCAAGAAAAATTTCCAAGACAAAAGAAAGGCACAAGGCAAACAGACACGGAGGGAAGTGTGCTGTACCAGCGAGCGTGTTTGTAATTGAGCGCGGGGATGCGCGCGGCTCCAGCTCCCGGCAGCGCCAGGAGGCTGGGGCCAAAACTGTCGTACCGCCGGTCGTAAAGTCGAACAGACGTAAGTCGCATAGGTCGTAAGTCGACGACTACCTGTACAGTGGTACTGTATACAGTACAGGACACTATGTATGGTTGGTCCTCTCAATAAGGTAAACACTAACAAATTATGTTGGCTATGGATATGTAGATGTCCTGCTACAATACTGTATTTAGGAATTTGGTTTTTGAGATAAACATCTGTTGGTTACTTTAGAACTTTTAATTGAGTTTAATGTGTCATTGGCTTTTGTATAGCATACATAGAAGTACAGTGAGAGAATGATGTATCTTCCTGAGTTTTGATGACTACATCACAAAATAGTTGAACCATTCAATACACACAGGTAGTCTTGGTAATGTTTCCAGTATAATCCACCAGGTTATATTTTGGCCAAATCTGGGAAGACACTGTACTTCATTCTCTCACTGTACACATCTCAGCAGGAGCTCAACAACTAGGTATTAAAGAAGTGCGGGGCTGTGTGTAGATAGACCACTTCTGCTTGATAACTCTTGAACTAGGGATCTTTACCAACTCTCCCACACTCCTTCGTACTAGAAGCAACTGAGCCTACAGTTGTGGTATTTCATCTTAAGATTAACCACCTTAAGACTAACTTAACCTGGACTAACCAAACCCAACCCTAATGTAAATCAAATCAAACACTCCCTGATAGCATTAGGGTGTTTAATCATGAGGTGAAGTAAGCTAGTGGGCTAATCATCTGGTGAGTTCAGGGTATTAGAAATATATGAAGCTTGTGTAACATTATTGTAGGTGCTCTCCCGCGAGACGCTCAAGGTCTGGCCGATCACTCGCCTCACCGCACTTGACTGCTCCACACGAGAGATAATTGTACATAAAGAGTTATAACAAACTTGCTATTTGAGAAAAAAAGGTTTGGTTTGTTGCATTAACATTTTAAATATATTATCTAGAAGCAATGTTATATGAGTAATCACGATAAGATAATTAATTCTATACGTAAGTGCGAGTAGAACACAACATTTTTGTTTACCTTTGTTATTTCATGTGATTGAATTTTGAACCTTTTTCCTTATAAAGCGAACATATTAGAAAAAATAGTAATAGAAGAAAATTTCTGAAAAAAAAATATTTTGCGAGTGATGTAAATTATGCGTTGTGATGAGCACGCTCAAGCTGAGTGCAGATTATTATTTTTTCCCTCTGAGCACAAAAGATAATTGTACATATTGAGTTACAGCAAGTATACTTTTGGAGATAAAAAGGTCAGGTTTTTTGCATTGACATTGGAAATATTTTCATTTCTTATTTATTTTATTCCTTTTTATTCTTTTCTTTCTACTGGTGTCCATTTTATTTTCTACTTCAACTTCTCAGAGTTTTTTTTTTCTTAATCTTAGTTATTTTACTACTTATTTAGATAATCTTTATCATCTTACACAGGTGGTAGCATGGCGAAGTCTGGGGTACATGGATTAATTTTATTTCATGGCATCAAGGTACTATGGGTAAGAACAAAGGTGATACTGAAGGATAGTGATACCTTAACAACAATAAAGATAGTTTATTAAAATGAAGTTGAAAACCTGACACTTTACCAGAACATACACACATGAACCACTCCTTGGGGTTCACTCAAGACTTGGCCAAATTTACATTAATACTGTTACAAACTCCAAAGAACACCTGGCCTTACTTCCACGTCAGCCAAACAAGTGTTCACATCAACAGGACCAGCGTTCAGTCTCGCCTCCTTCCGGCTGGTAGGCGAAGCTGGTGCCACCTCCCAGGTTGGGGGTAGAGCGGGTGGAGGGTGCGCTCCTGCCCCCTGGCTCTGTGTCGGCACACTTGCTTCCACTACCCTCCCCCTAATATAACCCATGTACACCCGTCCCCGTTCCTCCTCGACTCCTCCCTCCTCTGCTTCAAGCCCTGCAGGAGCTTCTTGTGCTGTTCCCTCTGCATTACCCTGCTATCTGAGTGAATGAATACACTCCGAGATGCCTCGCACCTTGCTAATTTTTTTGCCTGCCGAGTAACCTCCCATTTCTCCTCACTCACTTGTGTGATCCTGAGGGGGCGAGGCTTATTCCCTGCTTTTGTCCCAGCCAGTGCCAGAGCAAGGCGACTAAATTTAGTTTTAGCAGGAGTATGGGTGGTGCACACTCGTGAGGGAAGCCACTCTGAGATGCCACATGAACAACACTCTTATTTTCCTTTTAGCCACAACGACATGCCGGGCAGTTCCTTTCACACTAGGACTGCTCATTGAAGAGCCAGACAAACTATCACTAGCACTAGAATGGCCAGGGACACTGGGAGAGGCCTCAGAAGGCACCACTGTATCACTACGTGGTGCAATTTCCTTGCAATTTTTACGTTTTCCCACCTCTCCACCTTCACCAACAACACGAGGCATGGTTCAGTGCTCTCACAACACTGTTATGAATAAATGAAATTACTGTGATGAACAAGAAATCAGCACAAGCCACAAGAAAATGGTGGGAAATGGAGGTCAAGGCTACATCTGGTGCCCATTGAAACACAAAGGGTGACTGGTGTGGCCACTCAATTAACCTTGGAGGCAGTCTACATAGGTGTCAGATCACAATGACATTGCCAACTGTGCATCTTGCGTATCTAGCATTCATATGCAAATATAAAATTACTGTAATTTTTAATTCATATGCAAATTTGCGTATGAAAACCCCAAGAGTGTTAATGTACAGTGTTCAAAATAATGATGAGAAATAATAGTATTGGCAAATGTATTATGTACTCCTCAACTCCAGATTTTTTCTTTACAACAGCAATACATCCCAACAGTGGAAGATACGTATGTTGGGATTGTAGAGACAGAGCGAGGCACTCGAGAGAAGCTGCGCTTTTATGACACGGCTGGCCTGGACACCCGCAGCCGTTCCCTTCCCCAACATTATCATGCACTAGCTGATGGCTACATCATCGTGTACTCCATCAGTGATTACCTTTCCTTTCAACTATTAACAGATATAAAGAAGGACATAGACCGACATCGTGATAAAAAAGATGTAAGTGTTCTTGTTTACATTGAGAGTCATATGTAGTGTCACTAACATAACTACTGTAGTCAGTGAGCTACAACAGGTAGTTCAAGTTAACTAGGCAATATATGTAGAAAAATTTGGTAGTTGAGTAAGTAGAGTAACTTTAATAAACCTTAGTATGTTTAGTATTTTGGATCTCATGAGGAAAAATTTGATGATTTCCTTGGTGGTGGTATGTGAGGTAGGGAGGCATCTTTGTTACTCTTGTTGTCTTCTTCAGTAGCTGTTTATTAACATTCACCACAGGTACCAATAATTGTCTTGGGCAACAAGAGTGACACAGCAGCTACTAACCGTGCAGTCGACACAGCCACGGCAGAGCGGTGGGCCTCTGCAGAAAAAGTACGACTGTGGGAAGTGAACGTTCAAGATCGTACCCTTCTGCTGGAGCCCATCATGAACCTTGCTTCTCGCCTAAATCCACAGCCAAGCAAAACATCATTTCCTCAGCTCACAATGGGTCGCAAAAACAAAGACTAATTTGGTATACAGCACGTGGATAGATTGTTTATGTATAACTAAAAACCAAAGAAAGAGAGATAGAGACAGATGTGGAGGTGTGTTTTCACACTTGTGGGATGACTTGCAGCATAATCTTGTCTCTTCATTCTCCTCTCCTTTTTCTATGCACAAATATTATCTGCATATAAAACACACACACACACACACACACACACACACACGCACACACACACGCACACACACACACACACACACACACACACACACACACACACACACACACACCCCATCAACCCTTAACTGTTACATTCCAGACTGTACCAAGTAATACTGTAGTACTGTTGTGTTAGAATACAAGTATAGAGGTTATGATGGTAGACTTGTAATAGTTTGTTTTTTCCTAAAAAAAAACCAATATGTGTTTGTAGTGTAGTTAATGATATATATTTATATATTTTCTTTTGTAATTTATGAGGAGGTCTTTGTAGGATCTGTTAATGTACCATTTAGTAAATAAACAACATTAACAAAGGTGATATTATTAGTAGAAAACCAAAAAGTATTTTCTTTCTCATTGTATAGTTAAAGATTTATGCACTGCTTTGCAATATGAAAAATTATTCTTGACATTTTCAAATTTTGTGAATGTACAGTACAGTACAGTACTCTGCTAACAGCCCTTATACTGTACTGTTTCCCACAGTAGGACTACAGTGCTCAGGGGAGACAGTAACATCACCTGAGCTTAACATTACTGTGCGAGAAGAATGTGTGGCCATCCGTGTGCACATCTTGGTCAACTCTGCCAGGTCAAGCTATGTTTTGTGCACTAAGAGACAGGATCATTACTAAGGCCACTGTGAATTTGTAAAAAAAAGGTAAAAAAAAAATCTGTTCTGTTATATTTTCATCAACGTCAGCTTGACGTGCTGTTTGTTATATCAGTTCTTGTTATTTTTTGTTGAAGATTATTAGCCTTTGGGTATATATATATATATATATATATATATATATATATATATATATATATATATATATATATAGAGAGAGAGAGAGAGAGAGAGAGAGAGAGAGAGAGAGAACAAGTACAGTACAGGGATGTGCTGTTTAGTGATGGCATGTAAGATATGATATTCGTCAACTCATAATTTCAGGTTGATATACGTAATTTATTTCATTTTCTTGTACTCTGTTATGTGAACGCACATTCGTTCATAGAATATGCAAAAAAAAATAAAAATAATAATTATCATAAGGTCATAAACATAAAGAGAATATAGTAAGCAGTTCTTACCTGGTCCGCCTGTTAATCGACAAGTACTCAATAACACGCCAAAGTCACAACATTAATATCAATGCGCAGCAATAGAACAATGCACAGCGATCAATAATATACAGAACAATATAGTAAAGTACAGATCACATTGTTCAAAGGCAGGGTAAACACTAGTATAATAATGGCCTGGATTCATAGGTGGTGCAGCTGTAGCACACCCCTGCAATACATTGAAACCAAGGTATGTACCCCCCTCTGGTTACCAAAAAATACCATTTTTTATTTTTGCCTGGAAAGCTATAGTATAATGATTTTTAAATTAATTTCTAAAATTCAGGTTGGCTGCTTCATAGGTAGTACCTTATATAGCATCTCCCTTTCCAAGTGGTTTAGTGTCAGCCTGGGAAATACAACGTTGCCACGATCTCTGAGTGGACCAGGAAACACACAGTATCACACTCGGCATTTATTTTACACTGCTTAATTTTGTTATTTTCTCCTTATTTTAATATTAGACTCATGATTATATAATACTGTACTGGTTAGGTAGGTGAATAAAAAAAAGGAATATAAACCTAATTTTTTTTATTATTTATTTATACAGTACAGTCAACCCTCACTTTACGCGTTTCCACGTTTACGCGGTATCCTGCTGAACACGAAATGCTCACTTTCCGCGGTGTGTGTACCCTTTTATGCGGAGAGCGGTGCGAGCAGGGTGTGCACAAGGTCGCCCAGTCATCAAAACATTACCGAGTTCTTCACCCGCCACCCACCACAGCCGGCCCAAGTCAGTGATAGTGAGGATATGGACTTATATGGACTTTGAGGGGTTTGACAAAGAGGCCCTGCAAGCCTCTGTGGTGGATAGCGATACAATTGATACAAGTGATACAGGTGAGGGCCAATAATCTGCCCTCTGCCTCGGAACCAACCCCCCATCCCCGTGTGCCCAGCCATCTTTTCTACTAGTGTAAGTGTTAAAAAACCTAATATTATTGATATTTCTCTTAATTATTAATTGTGTGTGCATACCATCATAAAATTAAGAAGTTATTTTTATTACAACGTAGGTATTGTGTCTGAAAAAGTGGAGTTTGGGGGTCGGCCCGGTCTCTATTTCAATTAATCCCATATGTTATGTTGTTCACTTTACGCGTTTCTCACTTTACGCGGGCCGCCGTGGGTTCAGTTAACCGCGTAAAGTGAGGGTTCACTGTATATGGCAATTTTGAATGGAATACGATTAGCAGAGGCCTCTGCACCACAGCAAACCTGTCATGGTGAGTTTCAGACATCACTTTCATAAAATAACTTACATTTACATAATTCTATTCTTATTTGACTATTTATTGTACTCAAATATGTAGATATTATTCACTGAAGCAGTTTTTAGGAGTCGGCACCTTGACATACTGTATGATATCGGGTAAGATGGTGATACTAGTAGAGGCAAACAGGGCTCCCTCCCTCCTTCCCGTGCCTCACCGCTATATTGTGAATCCTCCTTTACCACCCACCCCTACCTTTACGCTACTGCCCGTCATGTTCTCATCACGCCCACACCACCCCATGTGCACCCATAATGCATGCCCAGTAGAGATGCTCACTTGGAGCAAAGAATCTCCAATTTTTTATTTTACTTCTCTCCTGATTTTTTCCCAGTGAGTTGAAGATTGCTAAACCGAACAATTGCAGATCGTTAAATAACCAAGGGTGCTAGAAATTTTAAATCGCGAAACAAAATTATTGCTAAGTGAATGATCACTGAACAGTGCATCCCTGTAGAAAGAAATGCAAGGGTGGGCAAGGCAGGTGCCAAGTATGAGTTAGATTGAAGGATTTTTGGTCAGTACTGACTGAACTCTGAAGGCAACTGTCATCTTGCCAGAATGAAAAAAAAAAACTATGGAGCTGAAAGTTGAGTTTCACAGAGTTTAACGTAAGAAATATGAAGGTAAACATTGAAATGACTTAAATATAGTAATAAGTTTTGAAAGATGATAGCATAATAACTTGTGCAAAGGTCAGTTGAGGAATTTGATATCAGCAAAATATAAACATGTTGTATTGGAGAAGGAAATTAAGAGGGAGGTCAGTACAAGGCGGGAAGGAGATTAGGACCTTGACTTTGTGTCTCTGTGCTGAATAAGTTCGTCGGGTGTTTGCCAAATACAGTTTTAAACGTTGACGTCCCAAAGTGAAGATCTAGAGTTTCGGTCTACTAAGATATATTTAGTCTAACCTAACCTAACCAAATTTTACCCAACCTAACCTGACCTTTCCTAACCTGACCTTACCTAACCTAATCTAACCTAAGCTAACTTAACACAATTATCTTGTAGATCACACACTATAGTAACACCAGAATTTCTTGCCTCGTCCTTCTTGAACTCTTGGCATATTTGACTTAACTCGTTCAAGAAGTTCATGAATGCATTACTTGGACAGCCTATACCTCTTGATGAACTCCTCCTCAGAGATAAGCAAAAGGATTTTGATGGTCTCTGATAACAATACCAGAATGCTATAATGCTAGCCTGAAAAATATAACAAAATCTAATATCTATTATCTATATATTGCGGTAACTACTGCATATAAGATAAATTACTTATGATAATAGTTTGCAAGTGTGTTGCACAGCTATTACAGAGAATTTCTTTAAGAAATTTGTCCATAGTATACAGTATTTAACTTTTGTTTATTGTTGTTCCAGTGATGTACGAAAGGACTGACACGATTTAAATCGAGTTATTAAAAATATCATTAATCAATTTTGTCACCTTTCTAACCTCGAGTTTGAACATTTCATCTAAAAAAATATTTTACGTAACCTAATCTAAACTTACAAACATTGGTACTTGTAGTACCTAAACACAACCAGAACAACAACAACCCAAACAGTGAAATATAGCAGAAATTTTTTCCATGGTAATTATCAGCGTGGGTCACAGATGACACTTGTTGTAAACTATTACCTCAGCTTCTACCCAGTATATTTGGCTCATCTTATATCTTTCCGATATAATATATTGGGGAATTGAAAATGGCATTACATCTATCTATCACAAAGAAAAGTGCATTTTTTAACATACTTGAAGCTATAAGAGGATGATTGTAGGAATGCAATGCTTGATAAAACTGGAGAAGGGGCGATGGGGAGACGAAAAATCTTCGGAGTTGAAAGGAAAACATCACTGGGGTACACGGCGGTCTCTTTAAAATATATACATTTCCATTGGAACCGGTTATTAGGACATTTAAATATTTGTTTTCTTTATTATCTCATCTTAATTTCCATATATTTCAGAGACGTTTTCTATTCATATATAACAAGTTTGAGGGATAAGTCTTTTGGGTGCCTACCCACACCCGAGGACTTATCCCGAACTTTCCAATGAGATTGCCGGACTACCAAATGGTAACCAGACAAAATTTGGTTTAAAAAAATGGATTACGGCCCAGAGGGCGCTTTCGGGTTTCTAATAAGTAACCCGAGTGTTTAAAAAAAATGGCCGAATGAGTGTGTTGTGGAAGAGGTCGGCCTGCTGCAGCGCCTCCACCACCTTGCCCGCCGCGTCGTCCATGGCCATCACCATCGCTATCATCTGCTCCTGTTGCCTTCCTCCATGTCAAGGTACTGGTCTAGGTACTCCTGTGGTACCTAAGGACTTAAGATCATAACTAATTGTGACCAGAGCTTCATCAACGAAAAAGTCCACAAACTACGAAGCAAACTCTTGAAAATAAGAAGATTTAAAAAACTGAACATACCAAACAAAAGGAAATTATACACGGCACTAATAAAACCAGTAATGTGCTACCCGCCTGTACCAACCAACTCATTTAGTGCGACGAGAATCAAGAAACTTCAAAAGGCACAAAATAAAAGCCTAAGATTCATATATAACATCAGTTACGAAGAAAGAGTAACAAACGAAGAACTCCATAGAAGAGCCAACATCAACGCAGTAAACGTAGACATCTACAACCAAGCCAAAAGAACATGGGAACAAGTATGAGAGTTAGACTCAGAAACTGTAGTTAACTGGCTCGACGACGAACCAGTAAGAAGAGCAAGAGAAGAACACGCTTGGTTCAGATTAGGCAGAATAAGAGTCAACAATCCACCACCGATACCAAAATACATCTAAAAATTATAAAATTTAATACAAAAACAAAAAGAACTGTATAGCCAATAAATACTGTACCTTCAAGTCAAGCTTCAATCTTTCAATTAAACCAAAAAGATAGGACCACCTCCTTGTGAACAAAAGTAGCAAGTTGGATCCTACACCTCTTCTTAGAAATTAAACCTTCCTACTATAAACAAAAAGCTTCAATTCTCTAAAACAGAAAAATATTTCATTAAAAAGATGAGAGTGACCAAAGGACACTATCCTTGGCCTCTCCAACCCTTGTCTTCTTGCCCCTTCCTTCCACTCCTATTAAAACAAAAGATATGTTGCTCAGCCACTCCACAAGAACCTGGCTAGAGGTCGTCACCCCTTGGAACAATGGCTACTGCAAAAATAAACATATTTAACTAAATGAAAACAGTCTTGAGAGCTAGAACCTAATCACGCAAGATGTAAGTTCAAATATAATTATTATAACCTCAGCATATCTGGTTGAGCCCGGATACTGTCAATCTCTTACTTTCCTTCAAATTTCCTCCCTCTTTTTCCTTGATCCTAAACGAATCCCTCCCCCCCCCCCCTCCCCCAAATTGCTACCAAAGTACTTCCAATCCTAATCCCTGTCCTCCCATTCAGCATCACAAGCAATAGCCCTCTACCTTATCTATAGACATCAAGCCAAGTGGAACATCCCTTCAGTTACACAAGGACCTGAAGGGACCCTCCAAGAAACACCAACAAGAAAGAGCAACACCACATTCATAACCTTAAAGATGGGGATTATCCTGCTAGTTACACAAGGACCTGGCGGGACCCCCCCAATCACAAAAGATGAGGAACATCCCTTCAGCAACACAAGGACCTATAGGGACCCTCCCTCCAACAAATCCTAAAACAGCACATTCCTTAGGATCACACTTTAAACCTGCTTAGCTTAGCTTATCTAACCTCCCCTGGAGACTGAGGAACCTTGAGTACAGAGACAGGTTAAAGCATCTTAATTTGCACTCCCTCGAGAGACGTAGAGTGAGGGGCGACATGGTAGAGGTGTATAAATGGAAGTCAGGGCCAAACAAAGGGGACATTACAAAGGTACTCAAACTATCCAACCAGGAGCGAACTCGTAACAATAGTTTTGAATTAGACAAATTTAGATTTAGGCGCGAAATAGGTAAACATTGGTTTGGAAATAGAGTAGTGGACAACTGGAACAAGTTACCAAATATCATCATTAACTCGAATACGCTGGATAGCTTCAAACATAGGTTGGATGGATATATGAGCAATAGGGGCCAGGTGTAAATGGGACTGCCCAGTATGGGCCAATAGGCCCGCTGCAGTTTCCTCCATTCTTATGTTCTTATGTCACTGGTGAAACCACAAACTAGCTTCCGCAAGGTGGAAAGCCCACCTGCTATCATTCTCCTTCTGTACTTCCACTTCTTAACTATACCTCGCCTAAATCTCCTTGTTCACCTCAGAGCCACGGCTCTCTTATCTCGGTGTTCTGACTGACTGAAGGTGATTCTACTCAACGCTCTTAAACAGAGAAGACCTCCTTTCAACAAACTCCTCACCACACAGCAACTCCCTAGCACTGCATTGTATATATATATATACACCTAGACCCCAACTTACGACGGGGTTAGGGACCCAAATCCAGGTCGTAAGTCCGACATGGTCGTAAGTCCGATATAGATAAAAAAAAAAAAAAATTTTTTTTTTTTTTTTTTTTAATAAAAAATCTACAATGAAATACAGTACAGTAAAAGTAATGAATAATGATGAATGGATAGATACAGTGAAAGTAATAAATAATAAGGAATGGATACAGTGTGACTGAGCACTTAACCTTTAATGTAGTCAGCTGAATGCACATGGGGCCCCCATAATTTTCTAATTATACATGGAGACTACATTAACTGGAAACGTTTCGGTATAGAAAATGCGTGTCATTAAAAAAAAAAAATTAATTATTTTTTTTTATCTGAGGCGGTCGTAAGTCCACGTAGTCGTAAGTCGGGGTATATATATGGAATCGAACCCTCGACCTACTGGGTGGGACTAGGGAATGCTTACCGGCTAGGCCACAAGGACACTAAAAGCAGTTCTAGACTCTGTTATATTTCACACAAAGCCTGTTCATTGAGCTGAAGGCGCCGTGAACCTCATTGGGAAACTGCCCGTGCCTCTTATGTGGTGTCAGTAGCATTTTACCGAATCCAGCTGGTATGAAACGCGAGGTACATATGTATACTTCATTTTTAGTCCATATAACACGCGGACTTTGAACATATAATCAACGACCTCACCAGCATGGAATCGAACCCTCGACCTACTGGGTGGGACTAGGGAACGCTTACCGGCTAGGCCACAAGGACACTAAAAGCAGTACGGTAAAATCTTTTGAAAAGCGAAAGTCATTGTTTTCGTCATGATTTTATCCCACTTTCCACTGTAATATGTACGTCATTTCAGCCAATATATTACATTTCCATATTTATTTCTGAGAATATATTCATTCAGTCACAGTTAAGGTAAAATATACTTGTGACATAATATTTTAATGAAAATATGGCATCGTAGTTTTCTTTTGTTTCAAATTTAATTAACAAAGATTGATGTTTCAAATGTAATGAACAAAACTTTATGTAAAGTATCTATAAATAAACTTTAAAAAATGAATCCTTTATGTTTTACATCGTCCTGTGTTACCATACCATGCATTTGGCTACTTTGGGCTTGCTATGATGACGCAAGAGATCTGCCCTGGCAACTGTGCCGACACTCACAGCTGGTGGTGCGTTGGTGCATCGTTTCCATTGTTTACTGGTAGTTACTGGTAAATATTTTTCAACCTAACGAAACTATTACCCATTTAGAGGTCGACCCCGAATTTTTTGCCAAATAATTTGGTCTTAAAAACTTGAACTACACACAGGTATACAGTGAACCCTCACTTTACGCGGTTAATTCAACCCACGGCGGCCCGCGTAAAGTGAACAACACAAAATATGGGATTAATTGAAATAGAGACCAGGCCGACCCCAAACTCCACTTTTTCAGACACAATACCTATATAACTTCTTAATTTTATGATGGTATGCACACACAATTAAAAATTAAGAGAAATATCAATAATATTAGGTTTTTTAACACTTACATTAGTAGAAAAGATGGCTGGGCACACGGGGATGGGGGGGGTTGGTTCCGAGGCAGAGGGCAGATTATTGGCCCTCACCTGTATCACTTGTACCAATTGTATCACTATCCACCACAGAGGCTTGCAGGGCCTCTTTGTCAAACCCCTCAAAGTCCATATTAGTCCATATCCTCACTATCATTATCACTGACTTGGGGCCGGCTGTGGTGGGTGGTGGGTGGCGCACCCTGCTCGCGCCGCTCTCCGCGTAAAAGGGTACACACACCGCGGAAAGTGAGCATTCCTGTTTCGGCAGGGTACCGCGTAAAGCGAGGGTTGACTGTATACGGTAAATAAGGACATGGGGGGGGGGGGCGGAGCAGCAATAGTACACGGATTTTTAACATTCACGGGTATCTCTGTTACCTACCCCCCGCGTATGCTAAGGGCCGACTGTGTGTGTATATATATATATATACAGTATATATATATATATACTGTATATATATATATACACAGTATATATATATATACACAGTATATATATATATACTGTATACATAAATAAATATATATATACAAACAAATACATATATATACATATACATATATATATACACAGTATATTTATATATATATATACACAGTATATATATATATATACACAGTATATATATATATATATATATATATACGTACATACATACATACATATATATATATATATATATATATATATATATATATATATATATATATATATATATATATATATATACATACATACATATATACACACACACACACACACACACACACACAGTGGTCCCTCGGTTAACGAGCACAATCCATTCCAGCAGGTTGCTCGTTAACCGAAAATCTCGTTAACCGAAACCATTATTTCAATGGGTTTTTGGGTAATTGGTTCCAGCTCACCGAAAATTGCCTAAATTCAACAAAAAAGGTAGAAAATTTCACTTACTTTGAGGTGTGTATGTAGAAGGCTCCTGGATGATGATGATGATGTGAATTTGAAGTGGGAGGTGGAGGTGGAGAAGGGAGAAGAGAAGGAAGTGAAGGTGGAGGAGAAGCAGTTTCCTGCTTCTTGGAAGGTGAGTCACCTTCCATGAAAATGTCAGGAACCTCTGGACTGACAGATTCTCCACCATGAACATCCTCTCTCCTTCTTGAAGTGGAAGGCTGAGGGATAGCATATCTTGTTCCCCCTGCCTTTTACTGAAGAAAGTGTCAATTGTGGTCTGTGGGGCATCTGTCCTCCTCACCATTAACTTATGTTTAAAGAAGGAGACCACTGAGTCCTCAACATGACACAAAGTTAGTTCAGTTTTTTCCACTTCTGGGTGCTTTGAAGCCAGTTCCCTGAACTTCTCCCAGTAGTAAATCACATCTTTCAACTGTTTAGCTGACATATGGTCATCACTTTCAATTTCTTCCTCACCACTGTCAGCCTCTACCTGTAACATCTCATCCAGTTGCTTCAAGTCATCAGGAGTAAGTTCCTCCTCATGAGACATCACAAGCTCTTCCACATCCTCCTCCTCCACTTCAAGGCCCAATGTCTGTCCAATGGACACAATCTCCTGGTCCAACTCTGTTTCTTCCTCAAATCCCTCAAAATCATGGACTACTGATGGCCACAGTGCTTTCCATGAAGAATTGAGGGATCTAGTGGAGACTTCTTGCCATGATGACACAATCAATTTTACAGCCTCCAGGATGTTGAATTGTGTCTTCCAGAACTGTTTCAGTGTTAGTTAAGGATCATTGGAAGTTGCCTGATGACACCTCCTAAACATTTTCTTCATGTACAACTTCTTGAAGTTGCTGATCACATTCTGGTCCATTGGCTGTATGATTGATGTAGTGTTTGGAGGCAAAAACAACACTTTCACAAAGTCAAATTGATACTCCAAATTTCTGGCAAGTTCAGGGTCATGACCAGGAGCATTATCCATGAGGAGAAGAGCCTTTAAAGGGAGTTTATTGGTGGTTAGGTAGCTCTTGACAGAAGGGCAAAACACATCAACAGCCCATTCATTAAAGAGCTGTCTTGTCACCCATGCCTTACGGTTGGACTTCCAATAAACTCCAAGCTTTGTTCTTACCACCCTGGGGTTTTCAGAGTGGTAGACAAGCATAGGCTTCAGTCGGAAATCCCCTGAAGCATTGGCACCAAGCAGTAGAGTGAGACGGTCTTTCATGGGTTTATGCCCAGGTAAAGAGGCTTCATCTCTGGTGATGAATGTTCTTTTGGGCATCTTTTTCCAGAACAGCCCAGTTTCGTCCACATTGAACACTTGCTGCGGAAGATAATTTTCTTCTTCCATCAGTTCTTTAAATTCAACTAAAAACTTTGCTGCCCCTTCCTTATCAGCACTAGCAGCTTCACCATGCCTAACAACACTGAAAATGTCACTTCTTTTCTTAAATTTTTCGAACCAGCCTTTGCTGGCCCGAAATTCTTCAAATTCTGTGCCTGAAGAACCAGGTTGATCTGTCTTTAAATGTTCATAAATCTCCCTGGCTCTTTCACAAATGAATTCAGTAGAAACTGAATCACCTTTCATCTGTTTTTCCCCTAATACAGATGAGAAGTAACCTCTCAGTTTCTGCAATTAGGGATCTGCTTTTAAACACTCTTGTAGATTTGTCTCTCACTTTCACTTCTTTAAATTTGTCTTTCTGTGCAAGAATTGTTGACACAGTTGATGTCAACATGCCATATTCTTTGCATAGCGCATTTGTTCGAATGCCTTGTTCATATTTTTTTATGATTTCCTGCTTGGTTTGGATTGAAATCACTTTTCTTGATCTCTTAGGCCCCATGCTGGATTCAAACAATGTCAATACGTGTTTTTTAAAGTTAAACGTGTTGTAAATAAAGACTATTTTCTTTAAAATAACACTGCACTGCGCTATATATTGTCAATATGTAAAATAAATTTCAAAATGACCAATAATTTGCTTGGAAACACAGAAAAAAAGCATTTAGTTGAAGAGAGTCTCAAGCAAGATGTTACCTCCACTGAAAACAGAGAGAGACTAACGCTTGTTTGCTGTGTTAAGAGGCTGGATGGCGCGCATTAAACTAGTCACTTTACCTTCAATTATGTTCAATAATTGTTAAAATGACTAAAAAAATTAATATTAATCTTTTAAAATTATTGAATAGTATAAACTTCTTGATATTTAATGTATTGGCAGACTAATACTAAAGCTGGTTGACCGCCAAGTGCAAGCCAAAACTTGTTGAGGTCGGCTTGTAAGAAACTCGTTAACCGAGGGATTGCTCGTTAACCAAAGTTAAGAATCATATGGGAGGTAACTCGTTAACCGAAATCTCGTTAACCAAAGCTCTCGTTAACCGAGGGACCACTGTATACTGTATATATATATATATATATATTGATAAAATCACACAGGAAACAGGGAAACAATGGAGCACCTTAGCTCTCGTCTTTATTCAAGACATCTTCAGAATGAAGACGAAAAGACGAAAGCTAAGGTGCTCCATTGTTTCCCTTTTTCCTGTGTGATTTATCAATATTTATCTTATCCACGTTTTCATTGTGGATCTACAGCTTAGAAGTGTATAAATCATCATGTGTCATAGAAAGGCTTCTGGTTGAAGTAAGTTTGATTAGAGAATTGAATTCTATAAACCTTAGTGATGGTTAGTACAAAACTGATAATATGTTACATAAATTTATTTGTCAGTGGCCCAAGGTTAAAAATGCTTTGAAAACATTCGAGTTAGATGTAGGATAGATGATTAGTGGGTCCCATATTTTTGACCTGACTTAACATGACTAGTTATGTTGCCCTTTCTTTTAAGCTCCTTTGTGTGTGTGGTGGTGTTGGTGTGTGGATCAGTGAATGTCATGTTTATGACCTGACCTCATGTTTAATAAGGTCACCCTGTGTACTTAAGCCTCTCTCGGTCCTTGTAATTCAGTTGCCTCTGAAGATGTCTTGAATAAAGACGAAAGCTAAGGTGCTCCATTGTTTCCCTGTTTCCTGTGTGATTTTTATCAAGATTTATCTTATCCACGTTTTCATTGTGGATATATATATATATATATATATATATATATATATATATATATATATATATATATATATATATATATATATATATATATATATATATATATATATATATACAGTATATATATATATATATAATAATAATAATAATAATAAACGGTTTATTAATAGTTGCAGCCGGTGGCTGAAAATATACAGACTTACATTTGATTTAGACATAATGATATAATATGCATTGAATATATTTACAGGGCTGTACAGTACATAAATCAGGAGTTGTTTATTATTTTAACAATAGATGGGATGGTGCTTTTCTTATATCTATCGGTGCAGGCTCTTATGGGCTGAATTTTGTTGTAGTGGCGGACTGCGCGAAGTGGGTGGGGGGCTGCCGGTGGCAGGAGGTGGCGGTCACGAGGGTGGTGCATTAGTTGGCTGCCAAACCTTTCCAGTGCTTGGTGGTGGAGGTCACTGAGGGATGACATTTCCAGGGTGTAGAGAGCGTTGGTGTAGCCGGAGTATTCTGCGCCGAGCATGATTCTGCAGACCCTTTTCTGTGTGTGTGTGTGTGCATAAAGAACTTCAAGGTAATATTACCTTGATGTCTTTGCCTTGACTTTTTTAATGTGTACACATGCACACACACATACACACATACAATATCACACAGTAAATTCTATATGATTAATGATATATAACAACATGCAAACGTTAAACACAAGCTCAGGGTGATCTGTTTTTGTACATGTGCATACGGCACACAGGTGATAGTGACACCCGCGCCTTGCACACTACCTCCATCTGTTGATCCCAGGGCCAACTATATGCTGTGGCGTATGCTGTTTTCGCCTTGCTAATTTGTAGACATAATTTTATCATGAACTGTTGAGTAAATTAAATGTTTTTGTTTGTTTGTTACAGATGAGTAACGACTAGACCCTTGAGAAATTAACTGGATCATGGAAACACTGCTGTTACAGGTAGGTCTTTATGTCTGTCTAACTATCTGTCTAACTGTCTATCTTTATGTATCTGTTTCTCTATATCTTTCTATCAGTCATTCAATACCTGTATGTCAGTCAGTCTGTCTGCTTGGTATCTATATCAACTGTCAGACTGTCTTTGTCTATGCAAGTATCTGTCTTATCTATATCTATGCTATGAGTAAGAAAGATATTGACAGTGAGTGAGGAAGGTGGGTACACAAGAGGTACAGTGAGTGAGGAAGGTGGGTACACAAGAGGTACAGTGAGTGAGGAAGGTGGATACACAAGAGGTACAGTGAGTGAGGAAGGTGGGTACACAAGAGGTACAGTGAGTGAGGAAGGTGGATATACAAGAGGTACAGTGAGTGAGGAAGGTGGGTACACAAGAGGTACAGTGAGTGAAGAAGGTAAGTACACAAGAGGTACAGTGGAGTGGATGGCAGACTGCTGGATGTTGCTGACTGTAAGTGTTGTGTATGTGCAGGTAAATATGTGTCTACAGCAAGACTGAAGAAACTCAACACTGAAGATTATCCCTGGACTGTGTGGATGAGTTCTGCTGCCTGGGTGACATCAGTGCTGGAGGGGGTGCTGAAGGCTGCTGTGTTGTGAGTCATAGATGAGTTCTGCTGCCTGGGTGACATGATCAGTGCTGGAGAGGGTGCAGAAGGCTGCTGTGTTGTGAGTCATGGATGAGTTCTGCTGCCTGGGTGACATGATCAGTGCTGGAGAGGGTGCTGAAGGCTGCTGTGTTGTGAGTCATGGATGAGTTCTGCTGCCTGGGTGACATGATCATTGCTGGATGGGGTGCTGTTCATTTTCAAAAGTTAGAAATGGCTGGAGGAAGTTTAGGGAACTGTTGTCTTTATTGTCAGCACGAGGACTTTCCCACCACATGAAAGGAAGAATGTATACAACTGGTGTGAGAAGTGTGGTGTTAAATATCCGTGAAACATGGGCAGTTAAAAAGGTTGGCATATGCAGTCTTGAGTGAGCTGAAATGAGAATGGTGAGGCGGATGTGTACCTTGACGCTGAAAGATAAGAATCATCGTTCAGAGCTAAGAGGACGGCCAGGTATTGAGAGTATCGGCCAAGATTTACGTATAAGTAGACTGGGAGTGGGGAGAGAATGGATGAGACCAGCTGGGTTAAGTGGTGCATGACTCTAAATGTGGTGAGGAGGAGAGCCAGTGGTAGGTGGCCAAGAATGACATGGGGAGAGATTGTAAGAAATGATCTTAGAACCTGACAAGACAGACTGCAAGAGATGGTGTGCAAAATGGCTGTATGATTTGGATGGTGATGATGATTTTGTTCTATCTTTCTGTCTAACTTTCAGGCTATCTATCTATACTACTGTACTGTATTTCTCACCATATTAAAGGCAACCACAGATATAGCATGAAAGGTTTATAGTCTCAAGAAAGTTCACCTAAACTAAGCTTTTATAAAAGGAACAAATATTTAAATGAGAAAAATTGCAATGTGTTCCATCACCTGTACAGTACAGTTGACCCTCGCCAATGTGAGGAATGAATAAAAATAATGATAATAAAGAAGAGGAAGGAAAAAATACTGCATGCCATTTGACAACTGTTTCACTAAAGATGTGGGAGACGGGTGTGCTCACCCCTCGTGGGCTGACTCCTGCCGACGTAATAAAAGTTTATTGTGTGTTTTCTTACCTTTTGATAATAATTTTTTGACTAAATCTAAGAAAGCTTGTGTGTGCATGTAACTGCAAAAAGAGTGAATAAAACTACGTATATCTACCCAAAACTACGAGTCGACAAATAACAACAACATGGCTTGGCCTGGTGTATATGTATACAGTTATATATGATGTAGGGTGAATTATGGAGACATTTGTTAGGTTAAAAATATGTCTTATATGGTGGGAAATATGGTATATCTCTCTACATCTTTCTGTCCATCTGTCTACAGTATATCTGTCTTATATGTACTGTAGACAGAACTACTGTACTAACCATGATAGACAGTTGACAATGCATGTGATTAATACCTGGAATACAAATATTTGCTGGAAAATGTCCAATATATTCAGCAACTAGACTACTTTAGAACCAAGAAAATATTGTTTATTGTTTTTTTTACCAAAACACTGGTGATTGTCTCTCAGATATACCAGGAGGTTGTATATCTTTAGTGGTGCATTACTGTGTCCTGGGTTCATTCCCCAGCCTGGGACAGATGTTACCCTCACTACCAAACATGGCAGGTTTTCTCCAGGTACAATACTACAGTTTCCTCCTATACTGTACAGTACAGTATTAGCAGACCAACTGCCCGAACGGCTCATTACCGGTAGTTACGACGTCGCTACAAAGGTGAATCCTAATTTAATGTTGACTCGGCCATAGTGAGCTTCTATGCCACTGATGAATGAGTCTTGATCATACACAACTATAACGGCCTTCTCTTGCCACTCCATCTTCCCTTTATTGTGTAAAAGCCAAGAATTATTATTGTGTGAAGATGTAGTGGATCTCTGAGGTGACAATGATAAATATTTTGGTGTTAAGTCGGTGGTGTGAGTCTGGTACTGTGCACGTCTGACCCACCTGTTACAAACTACTGCAGGGAGTGAAGACCTTCCTTAAAAGGTTTAACTTGGCAGTATTCAGAAGGTCACAACACAGACGTCCTCAACGGCACTTGATGGTTTATAACAAAGCCATTTTTTATTCCTTACTTTTGACCTTGATGATGTGGTTCAGCCATTATCAGATGCAGGTCAGGAACACTAAGGACTGTTCCTCTATAATGCTCACTGAGTAAATGAGGATAGTTGCTTCAAGGCTCCATGGGGCAGGTTGTTACCAGGTTTTATTTACAATTCACAATTATTACATGGAATTATACATTTTCCACACTATATACTGAACTGTATACCTGTGTTGTCTGTATACATGATGAACTGTATACCTGTGTTGTCTGTATACATGGTGAACTGCATACCTGTGTTGTCTATATATACATGGTGAACTGTATACCTGTGTTGTCTATATACATGGTGAACTGTATACCTGTGTTGTCTGTATACATGGTGAACTGTATACCTGCATTGTCTATATTGTTTTAGCTGTGGTAAGATACCAAACTATCTCACTTGTTAACACTTGCCTGAATGAGTGTCGGTTAGTCGCTGGTACCTTTGATACAGCTGAGTGAGATATAGGGTCATCTCACGTCATGTCACCTTTGATACAGCTGAGTGAGATATAGGGTCATCTCACGTCATGTCACCTTTGATACAGCTGAGTGAGATATAGGGTCATCTCACGTCATGTCACCTTTGATACAGCTGAGTGAGATATAGGGTCATCTCACGTCATGTCACCTTTGATACAGCTGAGTGAGATATAGGGTCATCTCACGTCATGTCACCTTTGATACAGCTGAGTGAGATATAGGGTCATCTCATGTCATGTCACCTTTGATACAGCTGAGTGAGATATAGGGTCATCTCACGTCATGTCACCTTTGATACAGCTGAGTGAGATATAGGGTCATCTCACGTCATGTCACCTTTGATACAGCTGAGTGAGATATCGAGTCATCTCATGTCATGTCACCTTTGATGCAGCCGTAGATAGTTTAAATCGTCACAGCTGTCCTGGGTTGTACTTGTAATTATCTTAGCTTGTAAGTTAAACAAGACACACAGGTAATGTTCTCTTCACTCGTTGTTCCTTGGTTTAATGTAAACACACTTGCTGATGTAATAATTATATTGGGTCGTAATCTCCGTACAATTATTTGGTATTGATAGACTAATGAGCATTAGCTATTGGCTTGTAATTAGCTGATATATTTAGAGAGAGGTACAGCCCGGAGAGCTGGTCTCACGACACGACTTTAGGGCATCGTGTCGGGCTGTGAACTGGGCTGAACTCTCTTGAGTCTGGTGACTGGTGGTTGGAGGGTAACCACACTTCAACGGGTCATTAACTAAACAGCCTACCACACACTAAGGGTTGAGTCTGTAGTTTAATGGGCTGTACACCATAGGAGGTGTTACAGAAAAATTTTTATGGGCTGTACACCCTAGGAGGTGTGACAACAAATGTTTATGGGCTGTACACCCTAGGAGGTGTGATAACAAATGTTTATGGGCTGTACACCCTAGGAAGTGTGACAGAACACATGTTTATGGGCTGTACACCCTAGAAGGTGTGACAGAACACATGTTTATGGGCTGTACACCCTAGGAGGTGTGACAGAACACATGTTTATGGGCTGTTCACCCTAGGAGGTGTGACAGAACAAATCCTTCTGTAGCTGTATGCTCGATAGTCTGGGTGATATAATGTATATAATGAATATATGTCCTTAGCTCATATTTATATAATATTAATGTGACAGAGGCTAATACAATATACTGAACTGTATACCTATACAGTATTGTCTATATACATGGTGAACTGTATACCTGTATTGGCTATATACATGCTGAACTGTATACCTACATTGTCTATATGCAGGTTGAACCAATTGTAAACTTATATAATAAGTTTACATAATAAATATATATCTATCTATCTAAAGTGGTCTAGTGTATGTAAATATTTTGATGTTTTCCCTGATAATGTTGTTTCATCACAGGTGTTACTCTGTTGTAGTGTGAGCCAGTGTGAGGTGGAGGTCAATATTAAACTGAGGTGTTTAGCTGTGGCTCTGGAAGATTGACAATTTGTCTTATTTTAATTATAAACCAGAACACCTTTATTTCTCACTGTTCATCCAGGTATAATTTGGCTAAATTTATCTTAAATTTACCTGGACTTAGAATGCCATCACAATATGATTTGAAATTAAAGAACAAAATCATATCCTTTTGTGTTTTTAAGGATTTTAGAATTAATAAGATTTAGTGAGACTGTTGAACCATTCAGGTACTTTACATATATTTACCATTTAGGTTAAACTAAACCGTAAAAACATTTTATTGTTCGTTAAGGAATTCTATCTCATTAGTTCGGTGTCATTTAATGTTGCCGTAAAATCTGTTGAGTGATTTAAGCGGCAGTTATTCTGTTATAGTCATGGCAGTTAATGTTGTTTTAGGAGATACAGTTTATAATGTTGTGATCTCCGTTAAAACAAACTATTTTTATTGTCCAAATTTGTCTCGCTGGGTAAGGAAGTTGTGCGTGGTGGGAAGGGCTTTGGAATAAGGAATACTGAAGGTGAAAGAACACTTGAGTTTGGGGATGGAATGTAACATGTGTTTAAGAATAGGGCAAGTAGGCTGACCATGTAGGCCTAAGGCAGGTGGCACAGAAACCCAGATTGGCTACATTTTGGTCAGGAAATTAGAACAGGTTGCTTGTGTGTGTGTGTCAGTTAAAGATGGAGGGAGAGGAAGAAGGTGGATGTTCCAAGAAGGAGAGTGTTGGAATTGTGAAGGAACTGATTGTAAAGGAAGCATTTTCTTGTGAGTTGACAGGCCATAATAAAAGATGTTCCGGTGAGTGTGGTTGATGGCGGGAATGATGAAGTGGAAAGAGAGATAAAAAGAGAAAAGAAGATTATGTGAGATGTGGAAGATGGTTGGCAACAGAGAGAAGTACAGTACCTGGAGGCTGAACTGAGATGGTTCAGGAGAGAAAGGAGGAAACTAACTGGGTCAAGAGATACACGAATGAATGTGGAGGGGAGGGGAGTTAGAGGTAGGCAAAGAATGACATGAGGATAGGTTGTAAAAAAATGTCGGTGCTACTGTAGTACCTGAGTATGTTTGTTGGTTGGAATGATGAGGAACAATCTGAACAGAAAACAAATGAATACAGTAATTGAACACAAAAAATTTAGGAATTGTCGAGTAATATCAAAATATTCGGAACTCAGTTAATTCATATTTTCAGTAATTCAAGTGACGCAGAGTCTCTTTTTTCAAATCAATGAGGGTATAGTGCTGTTTGTGGTGCACCGAATTACTGAAAATACAAATTAACCAAGTTCCGAATATTTTGACATTATTCGACACTTTCTCAATCTTTTTGTTCAATTATTCGTTCGTTTTCTGTTCAGATTGTTCCTCATTATTCCAACCAACAAACATACTCAGTTACCATGCCTTGACTGCCACACAAAATAATCTTATTTATAATTACTGTGCAAACAAATATTTTTTAAGTGCACAAACAGTAATAATAAAGTAAATAATACAGTAATAAATAAATGTAAGACTTACTGTACATTGTGAGGTGAACTGATAATATGTGGATGATATTCAGAAAGTGTAATAGTATTGAGGATCAGGTCTGAGGTCCACTGCTGTCATCAAGAAGATTATTCCCCAACCTACCTAACTCAGGAGACTTTTCCTTTGTTCTATGTGTTTCTCCCTTGTTTTGTTGTGTTTGTTGGCAGAAGAGGGACCTATTGTGTGTTTTATCCCAGCTGAGAAGAGGTACTTAATTTGTGTATTATTGTGGGTAAAAATAAGTATATATTAAATGCGTCCTCCGAAAGCGTCAATTTGCCACCAGAGTTTAACAGTTAATTCTTGTATAATATTTCTGATAAACTTCCTACGTGTTTATGTTTGATATAATTAATGTATGAATCTTTATATAATTTAGCTAAATGTCTTTCTCGTCAGAAATGGTCATTATGAATAAACTCATTTAGAAATACATCATTACTTCAGGAGGAAATCGGACAGATTTGCAACAGCCAATTAGGTGTAACTCTTGAGGAGGGGGCGGGGCATCTCTTCTCATCTGATAAAAAATGCACTATAGTCAAATCAGCTCCAAAATTTAAATCTTATATTTCTCCAATGAGGGTTTTTACTTCATTTACCCGTGTGGCCGTTACACTTATGGAATATCATCTACGATCTCACCTCTCATTATTTATTACTGTATTATTTACTTTATTATTGTAAGTACATTTTATAGCAATTTATATTTGCACAATAATTATAAATATAATATTGTATATGACAGCCAAGGCAACTTTTTGAACCACTCAGTTATTTCATATTCATTCCAAATTCAAATCGTTTAATTAATTTTTTGAGAAACATACGAATTAAACTGAAGTACGAATTACAGCGATCCTATTCAATGAAAGTCCAAAAATTCATCGTTAAAAATATTCTAAGTCCAAAAATTCATCATTTAAAATATTATAAGTCCAAAAATTCATCATTAAAAATATTCTATGTCCAAAAATTATTCTGAGTCCAAAAATTCACCTTTTAAAATATTCTTAATCCAAAAATTCATCTTTAAAAATATTCTAAGTCTAAAAATTCATCGTTTAAAATATTCTAAGTCCAAAAATTCATCTTTTAAAGTATTCTAAGTCCAAAAATTCATTGTTTAAAAATATTCCAAGTCCAAAAATGGCCAAAATTATTCCTGAGCAAATTTTGAGTAATAATAATTTTTTGTGTGGTTTTAGAGGTAAAACATTTGTGCCATTCTTACGAGCTCCAGCTTGGCATCTGTGTATTATAAGGCATAACGGACTACCTGGACGTGGGGAGAGTAACTCACTGGGCCCCTACTGAGTTACTCTTCCCACGGCCAGGTAATCCGTTAAGCTTGTATTTTTTTATATCATTGGTGAATGATAATTTGAAGGCCTTCCTCCGGAGACTCTTCCGATTATCCTTTACCAAATTTTTTCAACGTTAGTCCTGGCAATGGCAAACTCAAAAAACACTTAAGGGTAAAAACTGGGCAATTTTCCACCGTTTTTCGCTCAAATTTTGCTATTTTTAGCCATTTTTTCCATAAAAAATGCTATTTTTTTCATATTTTTAGCCATTTTTCTGTATTTTTAGCTGTTTTTAGGTTATTTTTATATATATATATATATAGATATATTTTATTTATATATATATATTTTTTTATTATTTATGTTTGTTTATTTATTTATATTTTTATTTATATATATTTTTTTAATATTTTATATTTTTTTTATTTATATATGTATATAGTATATACCTGTAGATATTATTTATTTTTCAAGTTTGTATATATTTTTCATTTGTATATTATATTTGCATATAATGAATTAGATATTTTTTTCAGGTATTTCATTAAATTATTTTGCTTCAAAATCTGAAGCTGAACTTAGTCAATTTTCTGTAAAAGTTGAAAAATATTGTAAATGCTGGAAAAGGTTACTAAAGACGTAATGACATTTAGACATTTATTAATGGAAACTTAATGGCTCTATAAATTTGCAGGCCAGGGCAGCACACACAGAGCAGAGCCGTCCAGGGCAGCAGCATGCACAGAGCAGAGCCGTCCAGGGCAGCAGCCAGCAAGCAAGCACAGAGCAGAGCAGTCCAGGGCAGCAGCCAGCAAGCAAGCACAGAGCAGAGCCGTCCAGGGCAGCAGCAGCAAGCAAGCAAGCACAGAGCAGAGCCATCCAGGGCAGCAGCCAGCAAGCAAGCAAGCACAGAGCCGTCCAGGGTAGCAGCCAGCAAGCACAGAGCAGAGCCGTCCAGGGTAGCAGCCAGCAAGCAAGTACAGGGAAGTCCAAGGCAGTAGCCAGTAAGCACAGTCTAGGGCAGCACGCCACTCCAGTGTTCAGAACAACATTTCTGTACAAAATAAAATGTAAAATTAATATTCAAATTTTTTAACCATAAAAATGTTTTAAATATAGGAATGACAAAATGAACTAGTGTTTTAGACGAAATTCCTTAACACTTGACAGAACCAAATTTATAAACTCAATAGAAAAATAAGAATTTTTGTTAATTTGAATTTTTCACCAAATGATTCTTGAGAACAAGTGTCTTGGGAATATTATCAGTAACTGTACAAGTTATGGTTCATATTAACTAAACTATAAAAACCAAAAACCTTTCATTACAAAACTTACCCACAAGTGAGTTTAGTTTAACCATAGTAGTTATTGATGCTTAACTACAATATTTCCTGTATCTTTGGTTCATAGTTTTGTTCATATATTTTAGATGTTTTCTCTCAATGACTTTGACCCAGAAATTATTGATTTGTGATGAATATTTTTACTTTCCACTAACTTTACGTCAATGAATTCCTCGAGTGGGTCAGTCACAGTATTACAAGTGAATGTTGCTAAGAGTACTTTATTATTTACTAAACATACTCGGCACAACACCCAGCAATTATTCACTAATCAAGTGTTCAACTATTTATAGGTAAATAATATCACAGCTGTTGGAAGCTGCAACCATCCAGGAAGAATACCGTGTATATTAAATATATACTGTACAGTGTAAGTACAGACTAATGCTATAACTCAACATTATAATCTAACCAACACCTAAACTTGTTACAATAAACTTGCCATTAATCTGTTCATCAATGTTAAATAACCCAGCCCTCGTCTTGTGTTGGTAAACCAGCTAAGGTGCCCGGGAAAGTCATTACTATTGAAGTGAAAATGAAAGCAATAAGGGTCGAGACAACAGATAAACCAGAAAATATTAACTAGCTGTGTTACTAAATTTATATTAATTTATTATTGATGTTAAAGTCTCCTCATGACGGGCATTTTTGTTGTATCATCCTCGAGTTTTCTTCAGCTTAATGTTTACTTGTACAGAAACGGTGGTGGAAAAGACGCGCATTTGTAAGCAACAGCGATTTTATTCTAATATTTAAGACTTATTTTGGAACATTTATTCATTATTTACTCATTCTTCAATAAAAGAGGATTTACTGTAAATCGTTTTATTTATCGTTTCGACAACCAATGTTGTTCATTATAAGAGTTATGATAATACTGTAGCAGGTCGTTCTCAGTTCTAATTTGGGTAATATTGGTCAATAAAATATCTAATGTACTTTAACACTGCTTCAGTATATAAAACAATCTTTCGAGTCAGTGACAGTCTTTACCAGATTATTTTTCTCTTCAGATAAAACAAAAGCTACTTTGTCTGGCCTGATAATATATCCATTACCTTACAATGAAGTGCTATAGGCACTCCACAGAGGACACTGCCATGTTATCCAATAAAACATTATGATCGGCAGCCAAGTGTGACCTTCCCATAACAAGTGAACAGACTACAGTACAGGTTGACAATCACTTACCCGAAATACTTGGGGCCAAAGGCATTTCGGATTTCAGAATTTTTCAGTTTTCAGAATGGTTAGTTTTTTTTTTTTTTTTTTTTTTTTTATATATATGTGTGTATTAGCCCACCTAGGCACAAGTCACGGACCCACATTGGGGCCTGAGGGGGCGAAAATATAAAAATTATAATAATAATTCATAGGTCTAAGTCGTGTTTCTCACTATCTTTTTTCATTCTTGTATTTCTTTATTATTATTATTATTATATTAATACAGTATTATTGTTATTATTATTATTATAAATTTTATTATTATATTTTATTATTATTGTTATTATTTTGGTCTATTTTTTAATTAAAATTTTTATTTACTATGAATAATTATAATTATTATTATTATAATTAGTATTACTATTACATTTTCGCCCCCCAGGCCCCAATGTGGGTCAGTGATCTATGCCTGGGTGGGCTAATCCCTGTATATAAAAAAAAAATGCTCTACAAAAAAAAACTTTCGGTTTTCAGAGCTTTTCGGAATTTCAGAAAAAGGGTTGTCAACCTGTAACTGGTTTCCGTAATCACTGTATTTTGCCGATAATAAAAAGGAGTAATTTATTAACACAAAACAGACAGCAAAATGGCATCAACTAATACTTTGTTTACAGATACTGACTATTCAGCAAAATATTGATACTAACTGTAGCAGTTATCAATTAATTGGTGCATCCCGAGTATTGTATTATACAGTACTAATAGTCTATTGATATTTACACTTAGAAGAGTTAACTAGACAAGGCAGTCCATGGGTTACAATTACTGTACTTTGTCAAGAGTTTAGTGAAGAAACCACAATGAGAGATAACCTGTACTGTACCTAACCTGACTTGTGTCTGGTGCATTATGAGTCAGGTCACCAGAAGAACTCTTGTGGTCATCATTTCCTCCATCTTGAAGTCATCATCCTGGAATGAATAATTATTACAACTCTGTACTAATATATTAAATAGTATACCTACAGTACAGTACACTGCCTATATACAGTACAGGTATCCCCCAATATACAGTACATGATAAACAATTTTCAACAAATGTCTACACTATAAAAGCAAACAAACAATGAATAAAGTTTTGTTGTTTTTATCAATGTAAGGATTTTCCCTCACAGGAACATAACCCTAATATATAAATTACTTTAAGACTTAGTTTAAGTATTTCCAGGAACAATATTTTAGTACATTAAGGAACACCTGTGAACTAGTTTACCGAGTACAGTTTAATAAATAACCAGTAAAAACTTTAATTTCCATCGTTTATAAGAGAAGTAATCCACATTCTTCACCTGGTATAAAGTTTATATAGAATACAAGTACAGTATAGTATTTCCCTGCTAACCTGACCTATAAGCCACGCCCCTCTTAAATACTTATAGCTGATTGGTTCCCCTGAGCATTTTACCTCCCCAGACTGTGTATACAAGCCTGTATTTATATCAACCTTTTATAATAAATAATTAACATTTTCTAACATCCTCTAAAGAGCTAATGACACGAGATCATTTACATTACGATAGTCCAGATAGTTAACATTTTACATATTAACAGGTCTGTTTCCCTATTGTGAACACATTTAATTAGGCTTTTCTATGAACCAATCAGCTGTTAGTATAGAAGAGGGGCGTGGCTTATAGGTCAGGTTAGCAGGGAAATACTATACTATGGGCCAGGTTAGTGTAGAAAGAGTATTTACCTGTATTAAGTATAGTTAACTGTATTAAGTATAGTTACCTGTATTAACTGCACTGGGAACAACGTATTGGACAAACTGAGAACTATAGATGCAGGCAAGTTAATAATGCCAAGGTTGACGGCAGTTATACGTGTAACTTAAGAGGGACCCAGTTACTGTACAGGACCTTAGAGCCAGCCAGGTGAAAGTACTTTAAGGGGAAGAAGGATTGTGAATATAAACGTCATAAAATTAAACTAAAGGTAAGAGACTTACACCCGCATTATTAAACATCTTGCCTTAAAGAGGGTCGTCGTGTTTCTACCAGACTTTTAAAACTAAATTAGTCCTGAAGGACACCACAGTACTGTACTTAACGGGGTGTGGCGGTAAAATGAACGAATTCCAATACAGTCAAACCTCACTTTACTTGGTCCCACATTCGGCGTTTCCACGTTTACGCCGTGCCCTGCCAGAACCCAGGATGCTCACATTCCGCGGTGGGTGTACCCCTTTACACGGGTGAAGTATAATTTTTTTATTTAGCTCATAAAATTCATACAAATTATCCGGCCAGAATATAATTTACATTGCTGGAATTCTTACAATTTGATGATCATTTTGAATATAAACATCATAGATTTTGCATTAGACATACAAATTTTAGATATAATGTTTACTCTTGAGTAAATATGTTATCTTTTGTGCAAAATATATGATATTTATATTAAAAATATTCCTGGTCTTACAAGGAATCCAGCAATGTCAATTATATTATCCTAACTTTAGTTTGAGGTATTATTTATTACTATACCTGGTTTTCCCCCCAAAATTTCTCAGAGGGAAGAGCCGGCAGTGTAGTGTGAGAAGAGGGGGAGGGAATCGTGTCCATTATTTGAATGGACATTAACTTGGCGACTGTATTTCTCTGAAGTATTAATAGTGTGCATGTACCATCATAAAATTAAGATGTTATTTTTACTACAACATAGTTATGTGTCGTCAAAAAGTGGAGTTTGGGGATCGGCCAGGACTCCATTTCAATTAATCCCATATGTTATGTTATTCACTTCACGCGTTTCTCACTTTCCGCGGTACCCTCCGGGTTACATTAACCGCGTAAAGTGAGGGTTAACTGTATTATAAATTAATTTTATAGTTATTAGTTAAACTTACCGCCACACCCCGTTAAGTACAGTATTGAGGTGTCCCTCAGGACTCAGTTTAAAACTCTGGTTGAAACACGACGACCCTCTTTAAGGCAAGATGTTTAATACAGGTTTAATCCCTGTTGGATGTATTTATACATCACAGAACTGTAGTTTAAGCCAGGTCAGTTTACAGGCATTAATACAACAAAGCATTATGGGCGACTGACAGGAGGAATGAAATTACTCAGAAAAAGGAAAGTAAACAATGTTGAATATAACCAGTATACAGTATATTCCAGATCAAACCCACCGACTCAAGAAATACAGAGACCATTCAAGATTGTAGAATGACTGAGTAAGATTGCCAGTCTGATTCCAAACGAGGTCATCAAAGTCCCAAAAGTTTACTAAGTGTGGGCATCAGACTAAAGACAAGATGGTGGTTATGCACTCAGGTCAGAGCAAGACAAGAGGCATTAAATAGTACAGTTGTACCCCGCTTAACGCGCTTTCACTTAATGCGATTTCTCATATACGCTGTGCCTCGCCAGAACCAAACTTTCACTTAACGCGGTTCATCTACTCATATACGCGGTGAAATATAATTTTTTTTTATTTTTTTTATTTAGCTCATAAAATTCATACAAATTACCCGGCCAGAATATAATTTACATTGCTGGAATTCTTCCAATTTGATGATCATTTTGAATATAAACATCATAGATTTTGCATTAGACATACAAATTTTAGATATAATGTTTACTATGAGTAATATGTTCTCTTTTGTGCAAAATATGACATTTATATTCAAAATATTCCTGGTCTTACAAGGAATCCAGCAATGTCAATTATATTATCCTAACTTTAGTTTGAGGTATTTATTAAAATCTAGTGGTTTTTCCCAAAAAATTTCTCAGAGGGAAGAGCCAGCAGTGTAGTGTGAGAAGAGGGGGAGGGAGTCGAGTCCATTATTTGAATGGACATTAACTTGGCGACTATTTCCCTATTTCTCTTAAGTATTAATTGTGTGCATGTACCATCATAAAATTAAGATGTTATTTTTACTAGAACATAGTTGTGTGTCGTCAAAAAGTGGAGTTTGGGGGTCGGGCCAGTCTCTATTGGAATTAATCCCATATGTTCTGTTCACTTAACGAGGTTTTCACTTAACATGGTACCCTGTGGGTTCAATTGACCGCGTTAAGCAGGGTACAACTGTACATGGCCAACAGTTGTGCAACAGAGCCAGCACATGCCAACAGTTGTGCAACAGAGCCAGCACATGCCAACAGTTGTGCAACAGAGCCAGCACATGCCAACAGTTGTGCAACAGAGCCAGCACATGCCAACAGTTGTGCAACAGAGCCAGCACATGCCAACAGTTGTGCAACAGAGCCAGCACATGCCAACAGTTGTGCAACAGAGCCAGCACATGCCAACAGTTGTGCAACAGAGCCAGTTGTAGTGGACGTCTCCCCTACAACTGCGTATCCGCATTCCAATGGGACAGTATCCTAGCAATCAAACGAGCGGCCCGGGAGGGGGGGGGGGGGGGGCCTCACCAGATGCCACAGTATCCTAGCAACCAGCCACCTGCTACGTCTTCCCTAGCAACGGAGTCAAGAAACCGGCGAGTTCCCACGGATTTACTTCGGCTGCTGTGTATATAAGCTCCGTCTCTCCATTAAGATTCATTCTACTCTACGTTCCTGAACACGCAACACCTCCTCCAAGCAAGCTCCTCGCTGTCCAGCTCTCATTCAACCTGGAGGCCAGCAACAGGCAACATCTCCTCTAACGAAGCTCCTGCACATCTACCTCCTTCAGCACGCTACTCACCGAACGTGTCTACTGAGCAGCTCCTCACCACACGGCATCTCCAGCACCAGACTGTCTTTTATATAACTTATATAAGAAAACCACCACCTTAGATTCCATCCATCCATCCTGAGTGCTAGACAACATAATATCACGTAACCCTACACAGTACATGCCAACAGTTGTGCAACAGAGCCAGTACATGCCCAGTACTTGCCAGTATGTCCAGATGTTATCGACCACACCTTGACCCCAGCTCCATAGTTATTGCAGAAGACTTTACACTTCACTATAGAACAAAAAGTAATTTCTCCCTTAACCACCCATTATCACCTTTTAATAGATCATCGACAAACTAAAGAACATACTTTAATTTAGCGGCATTCCAGAAATAAACGCAACATTCACCATTTATTTGTGGTAATGAATTTTTCCAAGTCCCAATTTGATGTTATGGTGACACACAACGTCGCTCACAATTCGTTCAATAACACCAAACAAACCTTTGAAAACCTGACCTAATGTTTCCCAAAAATGCTTATAAGATAAACTTTTACCTTTGGATTTTTAGAAGTTAGCAAACATTAGGTCAGATTTTATAGGAGTTGTTTGGTGTTATTTATAGTATTTTACCCCACATTTCCCTCTACTTTGAAGTAGAATATAATATAATAAGTGATTTGCCCCAAAGATAAATGTTAAGAATCTTCCAAATCTAGAAAACTGGAGAAAAAAATATGGAAAAACGGCGATTGGTAGTTAACGAAAACGTATCTAATAAACTTACCTCAATAAATAAGGTGTTGTACTATCCATGCTAACGACCACTGATGCACCAAACTGGCCTTTAACACAACAGTAACTGGATCCACCATCTGTAAAGAAAAGATAACTAATGTTAGTCCATTGGCTGTCCTCAGGTTTTGGTACGAGAATTTTTTTTTTTTTTTTTTTTTTTTTTTACTTATTCAGTTTTTACTCAAATTTGGCCTTTATTTCATTTGCAAATTATCGGTTTCTGCAAAAAATGAACATTAATTTTTGACAAACTACTGATTTGCACAAAAATTTCCGTTAAATTTGAGTAAAACGCCAAAATTACACAAACCAAAGGAAGGAAACAACCTAACCAAGTGAGTAAGACCTCGGGTAAACATGGCAGGAACCTATGGCCAGCCAAAGGTCCATCCAGTATTACCGAAAATCTTACCAGCAACATACTTTTAAGGTAAATCCTGTAACACACAACACCATAACAGTCACTATGAACTGGACAAAACTAAATCACATTTCAATAATTTAAATAAAATTATAAAGCCAAAATAGTTAAGTATTCTCTAAGGTAACTTGTCAATGTGATTACGAGAGTAACGACCATTAATTAACCTATGCTTCTTGTACCATTTTAAGTACTGTATTTCCTTTTAAAATAAATCGGTACAAATAAATAACCTTAATATATCAACCATTACACAGTATAAATTTAACCAATTAAATACAGTAAAAATAACACTTACTACATCTCACGAAGGCTCTGGCACGTGAGAGAGACGACGGACAGCACCACCCACCTCGGTGTCTGTATTAGAAATGAATCGTCAATGTGTCAGTCGCCTCTGTCTAGTCTTCTTTCCTCCAAAAACTGTATCCGAATAAGGTAAACTTAAAAAATAAATCCAACCTTAATCGAACATACAATATTTAATACAAATTTTATGTTAAATTAATTAATATCGTAATAAAGAAAAGAAACAACGAGAAAAACTTTACGAAAAAATAGACAGAAATAATAATACTGTACATTACTCTAAGTTGTTCAGCTTCGAATACACTTGTGTGCAAGTCGGAAAAGTTACCATCTACGTCGATATAAAAATGTGATGTTTTAGATCATCCTATCAGCGCCATCTATTGAGCTGACCTGTTACTATACGAGAAAGGCTTTAAAAATGGTATTACTCATTGTCATGTTTGTTTTGAATTTGAGTTTCACCCTTAAGATGATGTAAACAAACCATAGATTTTGTAAATAAGCCATAGTATATGTAAAAAACACAGTAAATGTAAACAAGCCAAAGTATATGTAAACAGATCAAACGACGCAGAGCTCACTACCTGCCATCTATTGAGCTGATCCAGCAGTTTTAAGAGCTAATGAACACAGTGATTGGTTTAGTTTCCTGTCTTTCGTATATAGTCTTTGGTGTGTTGACCAATCAGAGCTGCCCACATTACCGATTTACTTGAATATAGCATAAAAAATACTTTAATTTGACAAACATATTTACTTTTATCTAATAATAATATATTATTTTTAAATAACCCTTTAACTCAAAGAACCTTTCGTGGGAAAATATAAAAGAAATACTTCCCGACTACAATAATGGTAGTTACCGCACCTTACTGAGTGGTTACCGCTGATTAGTAATATATATATATATATATATATATATATATATATATATATATAATATAGATATATATATCTTGATAAAATCACAGGCAACATCATTATGACCTGACCTCCTGTTTTTAGGTCACCCTGTATATTTAAGCCTCTCTCTGTCCATGTAATCCAGTTGCCTCTGAAGATGTCTTGAATAAAGACGAAAGCGAAGGTACTCCGTTGTTTCCATTTTCCCGTGTGATTTTATCAAGATTTATCTTATCCACGACCCATATATGTGAACATGTAATTACTAAATGTAAACAAGTTATATTTACCAGCACTGCAGGCAATGGTAGGTGACACAGGCATGGTAGGTGACACAGAGGCATGGTATGTGACACAGAGGTATGGTAGGTGACACAGAGGCATGGTAGGTGACACAGGTATGGTAGGTGACACACAGGCATGGTAGGTGACACAGAGGTATGGTAGGTGACACAGAGGCATGGTAGGTGACACAGAGGTATGGTAGGTGACACAGAGGCATGGTAGGTGACACAGGTATGGTAGGTGACACACAGGCATGGTAGGTGACACAGAGGTATGGTAGGTGACACAGAGGCATGGTAGGTGACACAGAGGCATGGTAGGTGACACAGAGGCATGGTAGGTGACACAGAGGCATGGTAGGTGACACAGAGGTATGGTAGGTGACACAGAGGCACGGTAGGTGACACAGAGGCATGGTAGATGACACAGAGGCATGGTAGGTGACACAGAGGCATGGTAGGTGCCACAGAGGTATGGTAGGTGACACAGAGGCACGGTAGGTGACACAGAGGCATGGTAGGCGATGCAGGTGGCCACATATGCCAAGATTTTTCCAGATAATTTTATATGTCACGGCATTTCCCAAGTTATACTAATACATTCCAAGACCATACCCATGCAGAGTTATATGAAATTCCAAGTTATCAAGGGTTTACTGTATGTGGGAATAACTTTCCTTCTTCCCCCTACTGCATACAAAATCATAAAACCTTTGATTATTATATAAACCTCAATGCCTATGTGGGTATCTGACGGATCTGTAGTGGATATAATGTGGATGCTCAGTAAGTCACATCCATCACTGGTCTCATTGTATTTGTGCATCATCATCAGTTTCATTTATTGATTACCTAACCTTTTTTCTTAAACACTTCATTATTTCTACACGCTCAGCTAATTGTTTCTTATTTACATTATAATTCATAATCAGTAAAATGCTTACACAATGTATCATCATCCACCTATAACATCTTGAGAGTAACTGAGTCACAACACATGGTACAATCCCAGTATTCACATGATAGCAGATGATGCACAGCTCATGGTAACAGTTATTGATGGGGGAAATTACTTTTATCAGAGTATCGGTTTTCTTCATTTTATATTTATTTAGTAACCCTTTAAAAACTTATTTAACAAAAGAAACTATTAAACACCGCATCATATCCCCACTAGATATCCACATTATCTCCACTAAACACCCACACCATCTTCACTACATACAGTATCCACATCATGTCCACTGCACATCCACACCCACATCATATCCACTTCCTCTCACATTACACATCCTAGGAGATTCGGGACCTTTCAAGAATCTTAGAAAAGCTTCCATAATTTTTAGGGAGACTTATACTTTTCCGACCTAGAGAGAGGATAAACTTATAGCAGAGGTGTGCGCAGATGCACATGTTTCAGCTATTGGTAACTAGTCAAGTCACCAGACGCGCTATTGACAACCACCCACTGACTTGACATGTATGACAAATACACTCACCTCCCAAATAGAATAAACACAATGTTCTTCATTTTCTCTTATTTTATTGTCTTAATCCAATAACTGGAACATACAGCCGAGTTGTAGATAATTCAGAATCGAATGTAAAAAATTGGCATGCTGCCACGTGAAAAACAGTGAACCACAAATAGCAACAGGCCTCCTCTGCCTGCCCATACACATGAGACATGATCAGTGCATGTGTAGTAGTAATGGAGGACGGTAGTTTGTCATCATCTCCTGGTTACCGGGCCACCCCTGATCATCGCGGTCATGGTAGGAGCACCAGAGGTAGAAAAAAGAGAGTGTTAGTGAAGCGAAAACTTACCCAATACTTTGAAAACAGTGATAGTGATCTAGATAAACCCTAATCATCCACTTCATTTGGTGTGCGGAGGAGGAAGTAAGGCGCTCCACCACCACCACCACCATCGTCCCCCACACGTAGTACCTCACCTCCTCCCACACGCTCTGTTACCGAGTCAAAAAATACCGTACAAGAATATTCTGCAGTGATATATTTGCTGGTGTGCTATTTAGAATAAGTTATAGGAAGTAAGAAATATATGCAGAAATGACTGTCAAGTGTTTATTACTATACTACACCTCTCCTGGACCCTTCCAACTCAGCACCGATGACACTCCTCCACCCTGCCAGTACAGCCACACGCAGGCAAATAAAACATTTTATTTCTCACTGCTTCATGCTCTGCTTGTATATTTTGTAGTAGTTCATAACACAAAAATTTTTATTCTGGAAAGTTGATTTTTGGCCATTTATTGCACCCCCACATGTATGGCGGATTGCATAATTGCACAGTGATTGGATCAAGTGATATTTTCTTTATTTCTAAATCACATAAGAGTGATGAAATTACTTTTCCACAATTTATACAGTTGTTTTATATGTAACAATGGCATGGAAACATGCAAAGCCATTTCACAGGATACAGCTGACTGGTGACGTGTTATATTTTGAGTTGCGCACTTTGTTCTGATCGACCCGAATTATAGAAAACAACAATAGCGAAGCACACTTAACGGATTCCCTTATTTTTTATTTAGTTTTTCAATGTTTTTTGAACTTAGGTCAGACTGGGACACATTCTCGTATCTCAGATATTATAGAGATTAACATAAACTATTTACCTTAACTAATACAAAATAAACTCATACAGATACTGTATACAGTGGTCCCTCGGTTAACGAACACAATCAATTCCATAGTCGTTCATTAGCGGAAAATTTTGTTAACCAAATCCATTATTTCAATGGGATATTGGGTAATTAGTTCCAGCTCACAGAAAAGTACATACAAAGTATAAACAAAATGCAGATGATGATGATGATGGGAATTAGAAGTGGGGGTGGAGGAGGAGAAGGGAGAAGAGAAGGAAGTGGGGATGGAGGAGAAATCGCCTTTCTTTGGACCCATGCTTGTGCAGTAATATCACCAATAAAATTTTAAGTTCACTAGCTGCAATTAAAGATTATTTTATTTAAATCAACAGTGCACTGCACTATATATTATCAATATGTTAACTAAATTTCAGAATGACCAATAATTTTAATGTAAAAACTTAAAAATACTCTGCGTTCAAGAGAGCGACACACACGATGTTTACTCCACTGTAAACAAAGTTAAACTGACGCTTTGGCGGGTGAGTCAAGCAACTGATGGGCGCACAAAAACTAGTTCCCTGTACTGTCTATATTATCAATATGTTAACTAAATTTTAAAATGAATAATAATTTTAATTTAAAAATGCAAAAATATTCAAGAACACAACCTTCTTGATATTTACACCACTGGAGACGAATGTAAACATAGAACCGATTACTGTATTGGCAGACATGCCGATCAGCTGATGCTCACAACAAAACGTGTTTGTCATAAGGATTTTGTTAATCGAAGTTTTGTTCGTTAACCGAATTGAAGATCCTTATGGGAGATAATTCGTTAACCGAAATTTCGTTAATCGAGCCGTTCGTTAACCGAGGGACCACTGTAATGTTTTTCTCTTGTGTTACTGACATATACTCTTATATAACAAAAAATCAAATATTGTGAAATTTATCTGGACTAAAAATACCAAACTTTTTTCATATACCCTGTATATAGTACTAAGCAAAGTTCGGTATTGAACAAATTTTTGGATTGGTTTTAAAACAAAAACCTCCCTATACCGAATTGGCTGTTCACCATTTATTTAGATAGAGGTAATAATGTACTCCATAAAAATGCATATATAGTGTTTAGTACATGTAACTACTGGTTGATGAGTGTCCCTCGAACTTGCTTTGCTGTTGAACTGTCTTCTGCTGCAAGTTGGCTCTTTCGCTTATTCATACCTTTCCGCTCTAGTTGCTTCTCAATAATTCTGGCATTGTTTGCATAAGAATCGGCAACTTCTCTCTGAAAAAAAAAATAAATAAATAAATAAATTGCCAGAGAAAAACGAAAACATAAATGTATATCCAAGAGGATGAAGCAAATACTGTCCAGGCAACCTCCGAGATATGATGCGATTACGTTCCTGAAAAAAACATAGCTTTGTAAAATATCATAAATAGGGAGCATTATAACATGGGGTCCAATGGGATACGTTCCCAGCCAGTCTCCAAACACATGTGTCACTGACAAAAAATTTCCTGCACCACTAATAACCTTACAAAACTAGTATACACTCACCACCTTATATTTGACAAGTCTGGTCATCATCACATGTCTCCTTCAAAGCTAAGAAGGACTCTTGTAGGTGAAGTGTAGACGTCACTCTGACTTACACACAACTTTTGGAGTCTCATGCTGCTTAACAATGTCAAGCTTTGCTTCAGAGACACGGTTGTCTTGGATGCCCTGACCTTCCCAGACATGTTCAAAGTTACACTGCTCATTTCACAGTCACAAAAACAAAGCAAAAGCATTTGTCGCATAAAAAGAGCAAACGATAACATAAACAATGACAACAGCTGTCACTGCTCACAATTTCAAAACAAAGTCGACGCAGTTTACAATCACAAAAACACGAAAATGTCACTTCACAGTCACCATAACACAGATCAATCTAAATATTAGTGATGTCTTGTTGCTATATACCGTATTTTACGGCATATGACGCACTTTTGTCTGAAAAATGGCTAAAAAATCAGCCTGCATCCTGTATGTGAAGTTGCAGTCTCCTGCAAGCTAATGAATCCCCCATTGCCGTCTTCAGTAGACTAAATTCTACCTAACTCAACTCCAGAATTGAAAATATGTTATTGCTTACTTAAACTTTATTATTAGTTTTAATAAATTAAAAAATATTAATTATTGTAAAAATAAAAGCTTGAACTATAACTACTCTTGTTCTGTACTGATGATGATAACCTGAGACGATTAACGTCCATACAGCAGACACCCAACTCTTCAGAGGTAGCTAAGCAGTACCATTTCTGAATTCTTACAAGCATTACAATCTATTAATGCCATACCTGCAACATTTATTTTTCAATCTACAAATACCTGATAAAAACTGAAGATTTACAGATAACTTTACTTTTACATTTACATCTGTTAACATCACTGGCAGCATTGTAACCAGGTTAGACCCATTTCTGCAACCATCAGGCTACTGGGCTAAGCTGTTGGTGATGGGAACGTTACTATGGAATCGGCGGAGGTAGTGTCACCGTATTTTTTGTTGTAACTAATTTATATTATTTATTCCTCACATTTACTAAGACTGTATATAGTTTTAAGAAAACTATGGCTACAGGAGGAAGATACACACAAAAGTTTTTTCCTAAATGCTCTCTGCTAAAATAGGGTGTGTGTCCTCTATGGCCATGCGCCATATATGCAGTAAAATACGGTAAGTGAGAAAAACAAAAAACAAACGACGATAAGTACAATGTACGATGCTGGCCATGTGATGGCAGATTTTATGATCGACAACGAGCCAGACACAGGGCTGTGGTGCGCAGGTTGGCTGTGTGGTGGCACGTGAGTAGGCTGACAGGTGAAGGTAGTGACGTGTGGTGCACAGGGTTAAATATTGTTTCCTTATAAAATGTTACCGACTTAACGTAGAAAAATATAATTACTGGAATCCTTGCAGGACAGCGATTAATTCGAGTATAAACAACCCATAGTTTGCACTAGAGAAAACAAAAATCCGTCCCATGGCTATCGATGGATATCATTAAAGCGAAATGTTTTGATCCTATACAGTGAGTTCTGCTATAACGCGTGTTTTGATAATGCGAATTTGCTCTAACGCGATTTATGAATTAGGAACGATATTTGTATAACGCGAACGCTTGTTTGCTATAACGCGATTTTTGCTTACTATTTCTCCAATTTTGTGGTACAGTGGGGTATGCTATAACGAATCTAATTGGTTCTAGAACCTTGTTCGTTATAGCATTCGTTCGTTATAGGATTAATCCGTTCCAGGCCCCCAAATACAACCACTTAACACTGAAAAATATAATATAAAATTGTAAAAATTGTAAAAAAGTGCATAAATATGCATCTAAACCACTGAAATAAAGAATATCATCAATATTTGTAATAAAAAAACAATAAATTAGAAAAAAAAAAAAAAAAAATTAAATAATGTTCGTTGTAGGAGTTTCGTTCGTTATAGCATTCTCAGTTTTATAGGTAAAACCGTTCGTTATAGGAATATTCGTAGTAGGATCCGTTCATTATAGCATACCCCACTGTATTAACTGTGAATATAGTAAAGAAGAATATCAACAAGAAGCGTTCTGGTGATAGAATTCCCGGTGATGATCGTAAAAGAAAGGATATAACACTTGAAGAGAGGCTCGATTTTATCAACCTCAAAATCACCCTTCTCCCCCATCAAGTAAAGTGTTACATTTACCGTATGATTTCTTTATTAGATATGAATGTAACATTTATTTAGACTGTGCTATCCTTTGTGTTAGGCTAACTACTAAATTTTTTCGATTTTGAGTAATCTGCACCTAACCCTACTTTCTCCATAAGCCCTGTTATTTCTATTACGCGATTTTCTATAACACGATATTTTACAAGAACACAATTATCGCGTTATAGCAGAACTACCTGTACAGGGAGATGGTGTTAATATATAATCATCGTTAATGTAAAATATCGCATCTTGGGGTTTACCTGTACCTGAAGTGAATGTTTAATATGTGTAATAATCAAATGCGAGGGTAATTTGTATTCACTATTCCCTGTTCATCTTTACAATTGCAGACATATTGATGGCTGATGATTGAAATGTCTGGCAAGGACTCTATGTACAGCATACTGTACCACTTTGAAATGAACATAAAAAAGAAGAATTTTCATATACTGTATAAAGTAAACTGGCACAGACATTAATGAATATACAATATTACAGCTTTAAATATAACAAGCTATCCAAGCTGATTTTAGTTTTATGCCCTACCCTGTAATAAGGTCAACAGCCCCTCAAAAATGTTCAAGAAAGCAAACAAATACAATCATAAACATAACACCTCATGGTTATTTAATAGATACATATGCATGTACTGTCTGTACAGTACAAAATCTGAATCTACTGTACACTCTTGAAAGGAAGAAACAAAGACTGTGAAAGTGAATTACTGTACAGTATTTATGAAGGCTTCCAAATATCAATGTGTACTTGCACTTTACAGTAATGTATTGTATTGTATTGCATCAACATGGAACTCACCGCCTCAATTTCATCTTCTTCTTCGTCAATTGTCGAAACAGTAACTGATGAAAATTTGCCCATATTCTTTGTATGGCGTGTAATAAGTATGCGATCCTTGGGCTTATCTGCAACTTGCTGTGCGACTGATTTTCCACCACTTTGTACCACACTACCCTATAAAAACATTGAGAGAATTTGAGACACTAAATAAATAGACAGACAGACAAACAGCTAAATATTTATACAGGTACAATAAAATTGTCATACTAGTTCACATAAAGTGCAGGGGTATAATCAGTTGTAAACAGTAAGTCGATTCAACCAAAGGTCACCCAAGAAAGTTGTTTATACTTTACTCCCATTAACCCCTAAAGGACTTTGACAATTATTATCACCCAATACATCCTGTGGGCCGAGACGAGTATGATCATCCCTCCATAAATTACCATAAATTTGTTCTGGCATGTTTGAGAATCATCTAGCAGAGAGAAGAATGTGTATGTTGCAACTGTTAAAAAACAACCATAAGAGCTGTAGAAAAACTATTTCAATGTTCATTATAATAATGGTATAGAGTACCTTGTACTGTATAGAAATAAGTAAAATACAATACAAAACTATAAAATAAAAAAAAAATAAAAAAGTATGGGGATGTATTCTGAGTACTGATAGGAAAGCAGTGGAAGACATGACAACACCATAATGGGCTCGGAGAACACTGCCTCAGCTGGAGGACATTCTCATGCCATTATGATGTCACAGAACTTTTCATCATGCCGCAGGACATTTAAATAACATAATAACAAGAGCATGCAAATTTTTTTGTGATTTCTTTATTATTTAGGATTGTTAGGAATTCTTAAGTTGGTTTTTGAAAATTGATTTTGGTAGACCAGGGGGTGGACTTATGAGGGGAGGACCGCTACAAGTTAAGGTCCTTATATGAGGTTGGTGTAACTAATCAAATTACAGGTAACCTTCGTTTAATGGGGGGGGAGGGGGAGAATAATAGCAAAACATGGAAAGCAAACAACAGGATCAAATGGCAGAGCAGTAAACACTGAGTACAGGTATCCCGGTGATATGATCATTCTAGATACGAAAATTCACACATACTAATTTCATACGCTCCCTTCCTTTAAACCATCTCTTAGAAAATATCTATTGTCTAAGTATTAATATTTCTTGTAATACCTACTTCATATACCTGCTTTTATTGTACCACCAAAACCGTTTTATCAGAAATTATCATGTAGATAAATAAGAAATTAACATTGCAAAAAATATATTTGCCAACTAGACATAATCCTGACAGCTCTGTCCTCTTGTTCAACCTTAATACAACCCATGTTGTACTGCTTCCCTTATTATAATTATGTTTTTAAATTCCACTGTAACTTATGTATATACTTAGACAGTAATATAAATGTAAAAACAATAAAAAATAAAGTAAATAAATAAATAAATAAAATAAATATACCGGTATATCAATGTGATAACCGTAGTAACATTTTGATATGTTCTTATTACCACCATGTTATGTGTACTATTCCAGATGATACTAAATGTTACATAATACTTCCCTGAGATAAATGTACAGTATATATCAGATATAAAGGCATTCAGTGTCTGATTGTGATAACAGCCCTCTGTGAAAGCGACGAGCAAGGGCGGCATATTTGTTTGTTATTGTTCGGTGGTTGGTCGATGCTCTTCCAACATTCACTCAAAATCTAATTATAAATTTATTTGAGCCCAAAAACAATGAGTGGTGAACATGCATTATGCACCACTAGTGGTTGTGGTCACAGAAAGAAGAGGAAAAGTGTTACATTAGAAGTTAAATTAGATGTGGTAAAGAGATTTGAAGAAGGACATAACAAAAGCTGTTGGTTTGCAGCCTACAACTGTACGAACAATTTGTGAAATGCAGAAAATATAAAATCTTGTGCAAAAAGTGTTACTCCAATATCTGCTTGTAGCAGAAGTGGCATTATGGAGAATATGGAAAAAATGCTGAACATGTGGATCGAGGATCAACATCAACAAAACTTTCCATATTCATTGTTTTCCATACAGGCGAAAGCTCTAAGTTTATTTTAAACTTTAAAACAAGAAGAGGGTGATAGTGCTGAAAGTGAAATATTTGTGGCAAGTTGTGAAAAAATTTTGACCAGAAATGTACCCAAGGAACATAACCCCTATTTATATTATTGCGTTTATGGTAAATTGTTTTCACTTAACGTCGTTTCACTTAAAGTCATTGTTTGCAAGGACCTGACAAAGTCATCAGTGGGTAAATTGGAGTAGTTTTTGCTCTCCTTACCATTTTGGGGGGGAAACAATCCCTTAAACAGTATGGCTCCTAAACGTACATTATCTCCAAGTGGTGATAGAGTAAAGAAAAGCCGTAAAGTGATGACATCAGAATGATAAAAGTAAAATTTTTGAAAAGCGGCATGGGTGCAGCAGTGGTAGCCTGCTCGCCTCATATGATGTTAAATTGTAATGAAATTATAAAAGTTGTGGAAATTTTTGGAAAATATATAAAATGATAAAATAAGAACAATAGGGAACATATGTGGGAAGTAAATGTGTTATGAGGCGGTGGGTTACTGGGCTTACATGTGCGACATGACGTGGCGGCATACACACCCACCACGGTGGCCGACACACATCTGTGAGTCAGCTGGGCTGGGTAAATGCCTGAACTGTGCCATGAACTGGATGCGTGGGAGGTATGCGTGTGGAAGAACTTATTCTTTGTGCATAAAAGACGATATACTGTACCATACCAGTAAATGTGAGGAATAAATAAAAGAAAAAATACAGTACAGGTTGTACCTCTCTAGTCCGGCATTCTGTGGTCCGGAAACTCCCGTGGTCCGGAACGATTTTAGTTTGTCCAATAGGTAGATAGGCAGCTTTTTTTTTTTTTTTTTTTTTTTACTTATCTGAATTATTATTATTATTACAGGAGTATTAAATTTTTGCCCCTCAGGCCCTAATGTGGGTCAGTGACCTATTCCCGGGTGGGCTAATCCCCTTAAAAAAAAAAAAAAAAAAAGCCGCGGGAAATTAAGGTTTGTTTACATCCAGCAGTTCGGCTGCTCTCTCTCTCTCTCTCTCTGCTTGTCTATACAGAGTACAACATTTAACCCTTCAATATATATGAGCAGTAAATAAGTGTTGCTTTTATATTCTTATGTAGAGTAATGACAATATATTTTCACATGTGCGCACTTACATACGAGCAGTCTCACTTTTTTTTTACCATTAATGGTTATCTACTTATATTGTTCCATTTATTAACATTAAATAACATTACAGGTACTTCAAGCAACCATATTCATTTTTTTACATTAATTTTACTACAGCTAAACTCAGAGTCTCATTTTCTTCAGTTTTATATGTAGAATCAATCAGTCACTGGTTTCGTAAGCTTTAACATAAACAATGCCGGCAGCCGTCTCATCTCCTCTAATATTCCACATATTATTAATAAATTGCATTGTTAATTTTGCACACACGTACATTAATTCAATAAAAACAAATTCAGAAACATTAATTAAAATATATATGAACAGTAAATAAGTGTTGCTTTCATATTCTTATGTAAAGTAATGATGATATGTTTTCACGTGTGCGCATGCGCACTTACCATTATCGTTAGCTACTTCTATTGTTCCATTTATTAACATTAAATAACATTACTTAAAACAACCATATTAATTTTACTACAGCTACAACCAAGGTCTTATTTTCTTCAGTTTTATATGTAGAACCAGTCAGTCACTGGTTTTGTAATCAACGAATACAATGCTGTGTCATTTCCTCGTGTGTTTTAATATTCTACATATTATTAATGAATTGTATTGCTCATTTTGCACACATAAACATTAATTCAATAAAAAATACATTCAGTAATAAACAATAAGGAATCTTTTGTACATAAGAGAAATGAAGCTGTTTACACGATTATGCACGTCGTCTGCACGTAAGCGGGCCGTTCAAACCCGTCGAAATTCAAGTTTCCGCCGTCAAAATTTTTATTTATTTATTTTTTTGTGTGTTCCAATAAAATACGTTAAGAATTAAAAACTTGCGAAATTTGAGAAGCTACTATACGACATTTAACCCTTCAATATGTCTTCAAAGAGACCATGATGCAGAGAAAGTGGTGCGAGTGCTTCCAGGCTTAAGCACAAGTCACTATCTATCCAGGAAAAGGGTGAATTTCCATGGTCCGGCACCGGTCAGGTCCCGAGGTTGCCGGACTAGAGAGGCACAACCTGTACTACGTTGCCATTTAGTAGGAGACGGCGAGAGAACAGAGCAGGAAACATCAGTTGTAGCTCTCTCCCTCCCATCCTCAATGCTTGCTTCTACACACAATAATAAAATATAATAAAGTGATTTAATTCATACCTTAACAACAAAGACAACATTTGTTGTGGGGTTGTGCTGATAAAACAAAAGAAGACCACACTTTTTACATTTCTTTCTGTACTGCTTCTCAACACCTTCTGATCTTCGGATAAATACAGTTTCATCAGGGTCACAAACAAGGCGGTGGGCATGTCGAGAGCCATCGATGACTCTTGCTCCATCACGCTTACGTAAGGGTAACTTCTCCATGCTACAATCTGTAGAAGAATAACCATTTTCAATAAAAATATTGTTTTTAGCTTGTATTCTCAAGGACGGCAGTTTAATCAACTGAATTGCCAAGTATGCTATAAAATTATTATTGATATAAACTCCTGAAACAGTATTAAAAATTTTAACAAAAATCTTTATCTTCCTTGTAGTGAATAACATACATACAGTATACAGTAATATTTGTTATTATAAAACTTCATATTCTATGTTTATGTGAGCAAAATGGCAGATCATGTAGATGTGAACAAAATCCTTGGCTGGGTTATCTTACAGGACACTCAACAAAAAACCCATAGGCTGTAAATTTTTAGATAAGCTATTGTACAATGCATGTGCATCTCAGAGGAACCTATATAAATCCAAGTAATGTAGAAGAGAGAATTAGATCATGTTTCACATGTTTCATGTTGCAGAGAATACAAAATTCACACCTAAAGTTCCACGTTTTATGGCATACAAGACTCGCCACCCCCTGCTTCAGCAAGGAACATTTATGAAAAACTTAAGTGTATTTAAGCGTTTAATGTTTACTCCTACTAATATAGAACATGATACAATAAGTCTGTAAAAATTAAGTACATTTTCAATGACAATTCTGGTAGACAAACCTAATAGCACAGTGTTCTTAAAATGAGGGTAAAATTCAGTAAACTCTACGTGTTAGCACCGTCTTTCTTGTTATGTTATTACCAGGTTGTTGTTATCATCTTCATTCATTGTACTAAGTTGTCCATACTATGGTAAGCACTGCAAAAAACACAAAATGATAACTGAATACTATTGTGTACTAGTCTTTGTTTCATGCCAATAGATGGGGTTACAGGCAATGACCGTTATACAATGGAGTTAGGGACTTCAAAAAGCCATCTTCAAGTGATCGATCATATATCGATATTAGTAACTTCTGGGGTAAAATACGGTAGGTTCCTTTCCTGAGCCCCTGAGGAGCCCAAACAAGTTTTATATCCTGCTACTATAATGATTAAATAATGTAAAAAAAAAAAAAATTAAATAATTTATAAATACAGCTGCTCCTCGACTGACGACTGGGTTAGGGAAACAAATCCAGGTCGTAAGTCGAACTGGTCGTAAGTCGAAAATGTGAAGATAATACTGTACATAGAAAATCTAAAATGGGTGTTTCTTTTTCTTCACAGCACCACAAAACTCTCACTTTTAAGCATGCCAGCCACTTTAAAGGGAATTACAAACGAAAATTTTTTCAGTACACAGCGCAATCACTTACGTCGGGACTCAAAAATACGTAATTAGAAAATTTTTTGGTACGACTGGGGCAGTCGTATGTCCGGGTGGTCGTAAGTCGAGTAGGTCTTAAGTCGAGGAGTAGCTGTAGATATAAATTCAAGAAATTTATACAAAACAATTTAATTTTACCTTACATGAACGTGTGTGTGTGTGTGTGGACTTGGCAGGTTGCCAAATTAGATGTCACCAAAGGTACATCACCTTGCCTCTCCTCCTACCAGGAGAAGCTGTTATTGTTATTATTCAACTCGTAATTTCGAGTAGATATATGTATTTCTATTCATTTTCTTTTACTCTGTTACATGCATGTGCAATTGTTCATACAGAATGTGCAAATATAAAAAAAACAAAAGAAATGATTATCATAAGTCAAAAATATAAAGATAAAAAAAACAGTTCTTACATCTGCAGTAGTTTGTGTGTGATGATAAGAAGGAAAGAAGGGAGGAGCGGGAGGGGAGTGATGGTAGTGGTGGTGATGATGGTGGGTGGTACTGAAACAGTCTATTTAGCCAGAGACTTACAGATACTGCAGAGTGGACAATAATAACAATATTGACATGACTTAGTCAATTGAAGAGCCCAAGCTCTCTTAGTGGCAATAGTGAGTGTTGGTGGTGGTGAATGCTAGTGGTTATGATGAGTGTTGATGAATATGAGTGGTGATGATGAGTGTTGGTGAGTGGTGGTGGCAGTGGTGGGGAGTGGTGGTGGGGAGTGTTGGTTGTGGTGGTGGGGAGTGTTGATGGCGGTGGGGAGTGGTGGTGGGGAGTGGTGGTGGTGTTATGGTGGTGGTGGTGGCATGAGTGTGAGTTACGTCATTGTTATTTTTTTACTCGTATTTTCAAGTAATTTCTTTTTACAGGGAATAGCCAACCTGGGCACAGGTCACCAACCCACAATGGAGCCTGGGAGGGAGAAGGGAATAATAAAAAGAAATAAAAAATAGGTGAGAAAAATACTAAATTAATCTACACTACGAAGAAGCAGGAAAACCAGCTTTTTGAAGTGAGACAGATTGTAAAAGTATGGGAACAGAAGAAGGCAGAGCATTCCACAGTTTGGTTGTGTGAAGGATGTACTGTACTATAACGTTTTATTCTAGTGTGACCGACATCCACACAGAAACGGTGGGCACTGCGGGCAAGACGAATGCTACGAACCCACGGCCTTGTCGGCGGTACACAGGATGCCAAAACTACCGAACATTGCCCATTCAAGTACCTGTTAAAGAGAGAGAGTGAAGCAACATTGTGGCAAAGAGAAAGGGAAGAGAGATAATTATCAACTAAAGGAGGAGAGTTAATAAGATAAAATGCCTTTGATTCCACCCTATCTAACAGATGGACAAAAGAAGAGCCACCCCAGATATGAGAGCAGTACTCCAAGTTAGAACGAATGAATCCCTTATAAACTTGAAACAACTGCTAGGGGTCTGTGTTTGCATGCTACATTTAACAATTTCACTAACCAAGAATAACAGCCATCTGACCACAGAGGCAGTAGTAAACAATGAGGGGTTTATCTTCACTGTACTCCTGCTGGTCCTTGGCATCTGATACCACCACACTGCCAGACACTACCTTTGGCATTATTTCTCCTTGTTAGAAATATAGCACAGTATCTGGAAAAAGGTAAAAGTTCATCTGAAATAAGACGCACAACACTGTACGGTACAGTACATAATATCTAGAAAATTTCAGGGCATGCATAACTTAAAACAGTATTACTGTACCATATAGTACAGTATATATTAGTATCTGTGAAAAGAATAGTAACTTTATAAAAATACAGTAAAATATCTTCAAATTGGATTAATTGGCGAGTTGCCAGTCTGGTTGGAAGAGAATTTCTGTTCCTTAAGGATAATACTAATCAGCTCCTAAAGGTACAGTACAGTACTTTTATATTGTACAGATTAGTGTAATCAACCAATGCACAAAAAGCTTACAGTCTACATTCAGTGTTTCTATAAAATTAATTTTTATATTTCCACCGAAGTTATCAGTGACTTTTAAATATTTCAACTGACAATTTGCCAACAAGAATTCTGTAAGGTGTTCATGTGCACAGATAGAGATCTTTTGTAACAATTCATTACTGTATTGTACTGTATCTATTTTAGTTGTCAGGGTTATGTCATTGATTTCTCCATACATTGTGAGTAAGCCTTCATTCACTTGTATAAATGATGATGATGGATTATTATTACAGTATTGTTATTTACTGTCTGATGAACAGATCTGTAAAAAGTACCAGACTTTGTTACTCAAGTAAAAGTATTGTTACATTGGCAAAATGTTACTCAAGTACAAGTAAAAGTATTCAAAGTTCAATGTACTCAAGTAGAAGTAAAAAAAATATTTCATTTGTAACACAGTAGTACTCAAGTACTGAAAGTAAAAAGTAACAATAACATTATTAATTATCTCAAAAATTAAAATAAATGCACAGTAAATTATAAAAAATCTTGCTAAATAAAGCCAAAATAAAAGACATAGCATTATACATGTTCATTTCCAAATCTTTTCATTGAGATTAATCAATAACTTGACTCTCGAAATTATGGCTGACCTGACCTCCCACTCCGCGTGTTTCCTTCATAGATCATCACGCGCATGCGTTCCCATACACGTCACGCTGCCAATGAAAAGAGTTTTTTCTACCAATTACAATGATTTGTGGTTTAATTCACTGTATTTTTAGCCCAATCAGATTCGATTTTTATTTTGGGTCTCATATTTCGAAATCAAATTCATTTCCGACCATGGAAGTATGCGATGGGTGTCACTTCAATTATATGGAGTTGATTGCGAGTTTTTTTGGAAAAAACGAACAAGCCATATTAGTTTTTAGATCTCATGGTGTTCTCCCGACCTCAGTAACGTGTCTTAAGTGAAAGAACCAGTATAAATATCGTCAAGACAAAGAAGAGACGTTGGTGTTGGTACACCGTCAGTGATTACAAAGGAACAATTTTAGAAAAGTGCCATTTTCACCTGAAATAATCACAGATCGAACGATGAACCAGAACCAGGCCAATAAGGTAAGAAATAAGTGATTCCATCATATGGTGAGTTAGGTCAGGTGAGGTTAATATGCCTGTTTTTTTTGTGTGTGTATTTTGTATTCGATTGGTCATAAGTTTGGTAGGAAAACGTCCCACCCAAAACCCCCGATAACTAAAATACAGGCAATTTCCAACGGAAACCAAGGTCAAAACCAATCAAAACACAGAAAAATACACTAGAAACACATAGTTTTAACTTTCAGAGTTGTGAGCACTTATGCAAATTTACCGAAATGTCATTGAAAAAAATTGTCTTAGAACTGCCCAAACTACTGATGTATTGACGAGAGAAATAATTTATTTTGATCCTCAGGTCATCGACATTCACCATAGCAAGCATAACTATAATTAGAATGAAAGCTCTCGCATGATCACTATACTGTAGTTACTCACCAATAATTTAACCTCGGGTAAAATAAACAAGAACGTCTCCTCTCGTAGATTGTTTACAACGCTACAAGAGAGGCCGGGCCTAACTAGTTTCAAGAGGAGACAACAGGGCTATATCTTTTTCATGTTCCCTAATTTTAATATCACTAAGTGCAATCAAAGCGAAGGGCCCAGGGCAAATACGAATATTTTTTCAACAGGAATTTCACTAAAACTAAGCTAATATGTGTATAAGAAAGGCGTACACTACTATCACTTTAACCTCTGCTGGACCTCTTCGCCACTTTTTTTTTTTTTACTTTTATCCGCTTCACCACTAATCGGCTCGTTAGCCGCTTGGGCGATCTGTCACGTCTCTGTTACGCACAATTGGTAAATACTAGGCATGCACCAGCTCCTGAATGTACCTGAACCAGCTCCTGAATGTACCTGAACCAGCTCCTGAATGTACCTGAACCAGCTCCAGTGTTGGTCAAGTCTGGACTTGAAAGAGCTCACACTCAGTGCCACAACACTTTCTGGCAGCTTGTTCCAAGAGTTCGCAACTCTCACTCCGAAAAAGTTTGCCCTCACAGTCTTCTGAACCTGCTGCTTCTTCAATCTTGAGCTGTGACCCCTTGTGGGGCGAGCGTCCGCCAGGTCCAAGTAAGGACACTCTACTGACACTCGATTGAGTAGTGCCCCTTGAGATGCTTATACACCTCAGTTAGGTCGTCCCTTGCCCGTCTGTAGTATAAGCTAGGTTAAATTCAGGCGCTCCAATCTCTTAGGGTAGTTGAGGTGCCGAAGCGCAGGTACCAGTCTGGTGACCCTCCTTCACCAACTGATAGTCCCTTGTATATCTCGGGGACTAGACAGGGTGACAGTACTCCAGATGGCCCGAGAACTTCAGCTCATTGTCAACATACACACCTAGGTCCTTCTCACATTCAGTCTCAAATAGTGCAGTTTCTTCATCCCGTTGGGACATATGATACGCCTCCTTACCGTTGGTACGCCCCAGGTGCATCCTCACATTGAATCTCAGCAGCCATTTCTTCATCATTCTTGGAGCTCACAGAGATCCTTCTGCAGCTCTTCACAGTCCGCAAACATTTGTATGGAGGAGTGTACAACGTCAGGCATGTCATTTATGAAACAAACAAACAACAGTGGGCCAAATACACTGCCCTGTGGTACCCCTGCTTGTGACAGGTACAGATCATGATTTCGTGACATTGATTATGGGGATTAGCCCACCCGGGCACAGGTCACTGACCCACATCGGGTCCTGGGAGGGGGGGGGGGGGTGCCAAAATGTGATTATAATAATAATAATAATAATAATAATAATAATAATGATAATAATAATAATAATAATAATAATAATGATAATAATAATAATAATAATAATAATAATAATAATAATAATAATAATAATAATAATAATAATAATATTAATAGTAATAATAATAATAATAATAATAATAATAATAATAATAATAATAATATTAATAGTAATAATAATAATAAAATAATAATAAAATTAATAGTAATAATAATAATAATAATAATAATAATAATAATAATAATAATAATGATAATAAAAATAATAATAATATTAATAGTAATAATAATAATAATAATAATAATAATAATAATAATAATAATAATAATAATAATAATAATAATAAACAATAAAGAAATACAAAAATAAAAAAAAAAGATCAAGAGTGAGAAACAATATATGTATGTTGTGTTGTCAATGGTAAGAGAAACAATTGAGACCCTGCAATTGTGTGTAAACGTGGCAGAAAGTCAGATCAGCAACCTGGGACTTGGTCACAATATTCGTGATGCCATATAGCAGCAGGGTCTACCATTAGACAAACACATTATGCTTCCAATATCTTCCCAGGCGGTAGGACCTCCCTGTTTGGTAGCTGCCTACTACCTACTACCTACTGTGTGACAATTTTATTGAATAAATATTATCATTATATCATATTTATTATTTACGTAAATTACACTGGAATTAAGAAAAGCCTCTATGAGCAATATTGTAGTAATATCTCTCTTAAAGTCTCACATAACCCGAAAGATATCACCAGTGTGACAGTGAACATGCTGCTGAGAGCGTGGACTGGTCAAATATCAGTTAGACAATGTAAGAGCCCATCGGGGGAGGGAAACTTGACTACATAGCTCTCTACTCTGACCCTCACCGCCCACACTCCACCCGCATCCTCCACTCCCCCCACAGTGACCATTTCCCTATCCACACTACCCTCCAGTATGTGAGAATACCCGTTCCACCCAAGGGCCCTAGGCTCAGGCTACCCCCTGCCAACATACCTGCCTTCATCACTTCCATTGCTGAATGGTTTCAGGGTTACACTGTCACCACCGCAGACCAGCTCTACCTTGATCTGTCCAAACAATGCACTGACCTCCTCCGCCCTGTCCCAAAACACCGCCGCCCTAACCGCCAGCCCAGGAGTCAGTGGAACGTTAACCGTGACCCTCATGTTAAGTCTATACGAGTAACGCACCGAATAGCAGTCGACCAGTTGAAGAAATCTCCCAGCTCCCCTGACTCGCTACGCTTCCTGATGCGCACAAATAAAGAGCTCCAATCTGCCATCACTCTCGCACGAGAGAAGCAGTGGTTTGATTTTGCTTCTTCTATTAACCAGTCTACATCTATAGATGATATATGGCGCACCATTAACCGTGCCCGGGGCACCAACGCCAGACCCGCGCTCCGCCCCAGACCAGCTGCCCGAGCTGAGGCGCTCTCCCAGATGTGGCAGGAGGCCGCCTCCATTGATGCGCTACCACCCGCTGTACGAGACCTCACCCTCGCACTGCAACCACAACGCCGACAGCGCATCTTCGAGTACCAAGACCTATTTGCAGACACTGACGTGCCTTTCACACAGTGTGAACTACTAAATGCTGTTAAGCGTGGTCGGTCCACCGCCCCAGGCGATGACGGCGTCACATATGATGTGTTAAATGCCCTTATTGCCACCCCTGGTAACCCCCTCCTCTGTCTATTTAACCTCTCTTTTGATACTGGTCAGCTGCCTCACTCATGGAAGACTGCCACCACCATCCCAGTCCCTAAACCAGGCAGACAAGATGAATATCGTCCAATATCCCTCATCTCCTGCTTCTCAAAGATGATGGAGCGCATGATACGCCACCGCCTCCACTGGAAAATTGAAGCCCACCTGCACCCTGACCTCTATGGTTTTCGCCCCGGAAAGAGTACTGCTCACTGCATCGCTCACTACATGGCAAACACCTCCGCCAAAACCTCCCTCTTCGTCGACTTCAAGGGTGCTTTTGATAAAGCCAACAGTGAAGTGATCCTTGAGGGCCTCACTCACACGGATGTGAAGGGCAAACTCCTCGCGTGGATTGCTGACTACCTCTCCCATCGACAGGCCCGTGTCCGTTTTCAGGGCCACTACTCTAAGATCAGGGACCTTGATCTTAGCACGCCTCAGGGAGGTGTACTCAGCCCTACACTCTTCAATGTTCTCATGAACTCCATCTGCCGTCTCAACGTCATCTTTGCTGAGCGAGCCCTAGACGGTCACATCATAAGCTACGCTGATGATATCCTCCTCCAAATTACTACAGTGCAACATGAACAACCTATACTCTCCACGTTTGCCCGGACCTGTCAAACACTCGGGCTAGTCATCTCACACACTAAAACCAAGTTCATCTCACGCTTCCGGCGTCAGACACCACTGATTCTGCAAGGACAAGACATCGATCAAGTACGCACCTACAGGTACCTTGGTCTACCTGTGCGAGCCACTACCAGAGCCACGACCTCCGCTGTCGCCGCCCACGTCGTCTCCCAGTGCCGCCAACGAACGAGGCCCCTCCAGTCCCTCACTCACGGCCTCAAAGGAGCCTCTGTCAGGGTCCTACGTCTCATGTACATTGCCATCGTCAGAGCTGTCATAGATTATGCCTCTCCTATCCTTGTAGTTGCCTCCCAGCACGAGAAACAAAGCATAGAGAAAATCCAAAACAGAGCGATGAGACTCATCCTCGGCTGCCCTATGACCACCAGAATAGAAGTCATGCAGCGCGAACTAGTCCTGCTTCCCGTCTGCAATCGAATTACTGCTCTCAATGCCATCCTTGGTGTTAAACTTCTTCGCACTGAGCAACCGACTCCCCTGTCGCGCTCACTGAACTCACATCTTAACACCCTCCTGCGCCGGCCTGTCCCCATTACTTTCCCCCCTCCCTCTCAACTCTGGCCCGTCCACACTGCTGCTGACATCCTGCGTTATCACCTCTACACCCCCTCGACCTCTCTCCCTCCCGAGTACACTCATCCGCCTCTACCGCCGTGGACCTCCCCGTGTGTTGATGTTGTCGTCCACACCTTCCCTGGTCGTAAATCCACCCAACTGAGGTATATGCTCAAACTTAACTGCCTTGAGCAGATTAATGATGTCGCTTCCTCTCTAAAGACCTCCCACCCTCCTATCCTCGTCTACTGTGATGGGTCTGTTACCACGCTGGGCAGCGCTGGGGCAGCTGTGTGGATTCCTGAGCGCCAGACCCGCAGGAAAATCAGTGTCCACGACTGGGCCTCCTCCACTGATGCTGAAAGCATAGCCATCCTCGCGGGCATTCATGAGGGGGCGACCTATGCTCGCACTGAACGCCGGAACCTCCTTATAATCAGTGACAGCATTTCTGCGCTAGCTAGGCTCAAATTACCCTCCCCCTCCTCCCCTGCCTCCCAACACACCCTAGCCGCCGTTGCCGGGCTAGAACAAACTGATGACATCCGTGTCAAGTTTCTTTGGATCCCGTCACATATAGGAATAACTGCCTGTGACACTGTGGGTCGGCTTGCCAAAGAAGCTACACAAGAAGAAGATACTGAAGCCACTCTCGCCCTCTCCCTGAATCAGCTCAAATCTCGCATACACGCCACACAACGAGAGGCATTCAACGAAAATTGGACACACCTGAAACAACGGGGTAGCGTCACACTATGCCACTATGACGCTGTAACCGGTGACGACAACCACCACTACAAAGAATATCAATCCCTGACTCGATCTCAACAGCTTATATACATGAGACTGCGCCTAGGGTACAGGTACCTATGGGAGTACATTGGCAACCCTGAGCCTCACCGCACTGTTTGTAAACTTTGTGGCCAACCCGACTCTCACACCCTCTCTCACTACATCCTCACTTGCCCTAAGACCTCCTCCTACAGGTCCCCAGCCGTTACCAACACCTCTTCCCTCCCAGACCAGATATCCCTCCTCCTAGTCACAGGCCTGGCATTTGACATTATTAGGGACCTGCCACTCTTTGCCATAAACAGATAAAATGTACCGGGAACTTTCTCCCCACACACTCATCATTCTCTCACTTTATGTAACTTGACAGAACCTATGACCCTTCAGGCTTTTACGCCCTTAATGTACGAGTCATAAAGGCAAGTATGAACTTTTCATACTTCCCTGTTGGGCGCTGTAAACGCTTCTGCGCTTCACCTTGCACAGGATGTAAGGGGGTGCCCAATAAACTAGCCCCCTCGGGGGCAAATCTGAAATCTGAATGTAAGAGCCACTAATGGTGGACACATGGAAGTCTACTAATATGTCCATTTAAACTGCATAAATTGGGGTACAAGTTGGTGCACACTACATGTTTGCAGTTTAATTATTTATAATTTACATTCAAAGGAGAAATAATTTAGGAATATAAGGTCCAATTAAAGGTCTGTTGTGTTGGCCATTTATTGACCTCAACGTTACGGACTTGTCCAAGTTATCACCTGGAGGCTTGACAACATGAATACTATATACAATTTTTTTGTGGTTTAGTGAAGCAAGTTAGGTATGAGGGGTTACGGGGTGTAGGGGAGGTGGTCAGTGTGGTGTGGGGTTAGGGCAGAGGGGGTGGCCCTGCTGACGGCGAAGTGGTAGGAGGGGCCGACCGTCACGTTGGTACACCCAGACATGTTGATCACCTGGTCCACTCCACCATCCATGTAGTCCTCCGCCACCAGCCTCAGCTGAGAAGTCATCTGAAGTTAGAAAGTCTGTTTCTGAGTTAACGATGCAGAACTAAACAGGAAAACAGAGTTTGTATGAATGAACTATCTCGCAAGTTACTGGATTGCAAGATGGGTGAGATTAAGTTCTATTGTTAAACTGTTGTGATATGTAAGATGATGCATCTTGGTCGCACTATTATTGTACCAGGGAATCATATCACATCCCAAAGAGAAAAATACATTTCCCAAACTGGGTGGTTATGTCGTTGACAAATTGAAATTATCGGACTAATACGAAAATCCTATACATAATTGCCTAGTTTACACCACAAAGGCGATTTAATATAAGCACCTCGAAAGACATTTCTTAGTTAAATGTGCGCATCTGGAGTAAGCAGATGGCCGTCCCAGACAGCTTCAAGTTACAGACGCCATCAGCACAGTAAACTGTCAAGAGCTAACTTCTTTGGGGGTTAAAGTTGTGAACTCTTAGTGTAACTTGCCAAAGAATGTTGTGACACCACCACATGTTAAGTTCCTATCAGAGAATGTTATGACACCACCACATGTTAAGTTCCTATCAGAGAATGTTGTGACACCACCACATGTTAAGTTCCTATCAGAGAATGTTGTGACACTACCACATGTTAAGTTCCTATCAGAGAATGTTGTGACACTACCACATGTTAAGTTCCTATCAGAGAATGTTGTGACACCACCACATGTTAAGTTCCTATCAGAGAATGTTGTGACACTACCACATGTTAAGTTCCTATCAGAGAATGTTGTGACACTACCACATGTTAAGTTCCTATCAGAGAATGTTGTGACACCACCACATGTTAAGTTCCTATCAGAGAATGTTGTGACACTACCACATGTTAAGTTCCTATCAGAGAATGTTGTGGCACTACCATATGTTAAGTTCCTACAAGTCCTGACTTGACCAACACTAGCACATGTTCAAGTACACTCAAGAGGCCATACATGCTCAGTACGTGCCAATAGCGTGAAACAACTGAACGACCGTCCATCCAACTAACAGGTGGCAAAGAAGATAAAGTAAGCAAAGTTAAGTGACACAACCTTGACACCACCTATTCATTGACCAAAGGATGAGTGACTTCATGTGATCTGTTTATGACGAAGGAAGTGACGTCACAGCCCAGAGGCCAACACCCTGGACGACCTCACCTGTTGTAGTTGCTCCGTGGGGTCGTAGTCGTCGCCAAACTCCTGCCGGAGACCTTCCACCACCTCCCGGATCTGCTGAAGGCGTTCTGTCCTCTGGCGAAGGATTCTGTTCCTGTGTCTCTCCTCGTCTCTCTGTCTCTCTCTTCTCACCTCCATTTGTTCTTCTAAACTGATGGCGTTGCTCACCTGGGAGGTCAAGGCAGGTGAGGTTAGGTTAGGTTAGGTCAGACTAAGTTAGGATAGGTGAGGTTAGGGTAGGTCAGATTGGGCTAGGTTAGGTGAGGTTAGGGTATGTCAGCTTAGGTTAGGATAGGTAATTTCAGATTAGGTGAGGTTAGGACAGGTCAGCTTAGGTTAAGATCGGTCACGCTAGGTTAAGTTATGTTAAGTCAGGTTATCCAAGTAACTATTGAAGGGAACTAGAGAAACAACTCACTAGCTGTAGTGTCCTCGGGTCGTTACCGAGAGTCAAGCCTTCAATGTTGTTCAGACCAAAGATGACAGCTCGGGGTTCTCCTGGCACTCTGAGGGGAATGATTTTACTCCGCCACCTGTCCTGTAACACCTCGGCCATCAGCGCATCCTACAGGAGGGAGAGACAGTTGAGGCGAGAGATGGTTAGAGAGATAGATGGTTGGGATGAGAGAGGGTTGGAGTGAAAGAGAGAAGGGGGTGGGGGTGAGAGAGAGACGGTCTAGCAGTGGTTCTCAACCGGGGTCCACATGGACCCCTAGGGTCCATGTGGACCCCGGTTGAGAACCACTGGTCTATCTCTTGAGACTAATTAAAATTTATGTTAGTGAAAAATAGAAAATTGTTATGTGCAATAGCTATGAAGGGGTCCACCAAGAAAAATAGAAGGGAAAGGGTCCATGGGTAAAAAAAGGTTGAGAACCAGACTCTAGCTGATCCTTGATACTCAGTGTAACAGTAATAAGACTCACCTGAAAGATGAACTTGTGCACTCCGGGTCTATTGAGGTGTTTGCTGGCCAAGATGAAGACTTTGTTGCTGTTCTCTACCATCCTGGACGCCTCCGCCAGCGTGTTGTCCCCGAGCTCTACGTCTGCTAATGACCTCCCTGTGTGGGGGGGGGGGGGAAGGGACGTCAGGGAGAACAAGATGAGGGGTAAACAGGAGAGATAAAGAGGAGATAAAATAAAAGTAATGAAGAGAAAGAAAAAAGATGAAGGATAAGAAATGAGGAGAAATGCATATAGGAAGAAAATAGAAGAGATGAGAAAAATAAGATGTAAATATTATGAGAAATGGAGGAGAAAGATGGGGAGTAAAGAGGATTAGGAGGAGAGGATGAAAGTTTGGCGTCGTTATTGTCTGTGTGTGTGTGTGTGTGTGTGTGTGTGTGTGTGTGTGTGTGTGTGTGTGTGTGTGTGTGTGTGTGTGCGTCAGTGTGTGTGTGTGTGTGTGTGTGTGTGTGTGTGTGTGTGTGTTAATGTTAGGTTAGTTTTGGTTTGGTTAAGATAGGTTAGTTTGGGTTGGGCTAGGTTGGGTTAGGTTGGGTTAAGTCAGGTTGGCATTGATGTCTAGGGGGAGTTAGGTTGAGTTAGGCTAGGTTAAATTAGGTTAGCTTGAGTAAGGTTAAGTTAGGTTAGGTTAAGTTGGGTTAGGCTAGGTTAAATTAGGTTAGGCTAGGTTAACACTAACCTGTAATTCCTAGGGTGTGCTCCACCAGGCGCCTGAAGCTGTCCACTATCTCCAGGTCGCCCGGGTGCTTTGTATGTATCACCCCGAAGTCCCACTGGGAGTGTCGGTACCTCCGCCTCTCAACCTCCTCCCACTGTTCCACCTGAAGGTCAGGATTACTCGGGTCAATAGGTCATGTCGGACTAAGTTAGGTTATGTCGGGTTAGTACTGTGGTAGATGACAAGTACTCACCTTGTTGTACAGTTCCACAACAAAGGACCGCCACAAATCAGCCGTGGGACCATCCGGGAGCTGCAGTCCCCGCAAAACTCTATTCACTGCCTCCCATTGATGGTTGTTTGCCATGCTATTGATAGATATAAAAGATATTCAGTAAATCGTCATACATTAAACAATGTAGGTATACAATTCAGTAAATACTGTACATAGGCAATGCAGAAATAGTGTACATGTGTACACATACAGTACAGGTATACAATTTACAATGTATACCTAGACAGTGAAGGTATATTAACAATGGTAAATTAAAGTAATTCGACCAAGGATAACCAACAAAGCCACCACCAGTTGCTGAGTTCCAGGAATGTGCCCGGTGAGTCAGTCAGTCTATTCCGTTCTCACGTCACATATAATACGGCAAACAATAACATAGGGAGCTTGGAGAATGGAGCAAACACATAGTTAATATTTCTCTAATTTTATACGTATTTTGGGATACTTGAAAATATTTTTTTTTTTTGAGAACTTGATTCAGAATATTTAGGTTTAGTGAGAGAAAGAAAGAGAGAAGGGAGAGAGAATTACACCATGTTATTCGTCACCTTCTGTAGCCTATCTGTTTACGTCAGTGTTCTTTCCTTCCGACCTTCACACAATATTTCTACCAAACAAAAAAACAAACACTATAAACATCTTGTAACCTCTACACACATACACTCTACAGTACTAAACATTTACTAACCTTAGAAAATCTGTTATGCGATGGACCTGCACCTAGAGCTTATGTTAGGTGGCCCAGCCAACTTTAGTTAATTCTCATCGTTGGAGGAATTAGCTGGGATCTTGATGCACTTAAAACTCAACACTGATGGATTAAGTTAAAAAACGTGTCAGTTTACCTCGCGTGGCAGGTGTTTGACTGTGGCAGCAGGTGAGGAGTGTGAGAGGTCCTACTGACTACAGGTACAAACTAATAATACGTGCATGACCTTCATCCAACCCCTCCCTCTCCATCCCTCCTTCTCGCAAAATTTTCCTAGTGTGAGGTTCCTACTATCATTTTAGTCCTATAGCTCAGATAAACAACAATATACTTCCATAAACTCGGTAACAATAACAGCCCAGGCTTGAAGGAGTATAAGGTTTAAGGATTTGATATTATTAAAAAGTTTTTCTGCCATTCTTCCATCAATGTCACCCCCTTCCCGTGTGCCAAGTTCTCTTTAAAACACCCCCATTTTATATATTACTAAAGGTCAATTAATATATCTTGTACTATATCAAACTAATATATCGAGTAAGTACGTATAGGTCGGTGATATGTGTACAGTACAGTAGATCTATGAACAACTGAATTGAGATAGTAAAAAAAAGAGGAAATTCCGTTTAGGCAACTTGAAGGTTCTACACCAGTGGTTCTCAACCTTGTTTGCCCCAGGCACCCCTTGCACCATATGTCAGAATGTCATTCCCCCCTCCTTTCCAAGATTGTCTGCCTCAAAAAGTGCATTCCAAATAATATGCATATAATACTGAAAATCCTTTCTTTTTTCCATATTAATACATATACATTTACAATTTTACATGGATTATTTTTAAAGTAGAGTTTTACAAATTAAATGTCAATTGAAAATGTTGATGGATTTATAAAACTTGAATAAAAGTAAAATAGTTTTTTTTATATTTATAATGAATTACTTAACAGACCAAACTGAAGCATAATGCAATAAACAAAAAGTTCAATAGAATACCAGGATATTGTAAATTTCTAATTAATTTTATTCAGATGAAGATTACAGTCAATGAGAAACCTGTGATTGTTTTTTCTTCGCCAATTCTGGGATACGCGGAGGAGTGCTTGAAAGGGCACAACGCAGGTTATTTTCTACCTCTAATCTACTACGTTGCTTCGTTTTAATTTGCAACAGAGTTGAAAAGCCTGACTCACAAAGATATATCGACACAAACGGAAGCAATGCACGGATAGCTCTTTCTGCCACTTTTGGGTAGGAATCGCACATCAAGGGCCAAAATTCTGTGATTGATTTCTCATCGAACATATCTCTTGCTCCCGAATCAGTTTTCCCCCCCCCCCCCCTGGTTGAGGACCCCTGCTCTATAGGATCTAGGTTGAAATCAAAGAAGTTATTGAACATAAGGACATTTTTTACGGTATGGGCAACGTGAATAAGAACTAGTAGTTCAATTTTTTTCAGAGAAAGACTCCTTCGTTTATTGTAATAATGTGTCTGCTTTAATTAACTATTTCGGCATTACCAATACAGCTACTGAATGAAGGATTGTTCATTGATTTTTCAAAAACAAATCCCAAAGGAGTTTTACTTCATAATGGGAATGTATTTTTATCAATTCCTGTGGCTCTCTCTGTTCATCTTAAGGAAACTTAGGAAAATTTGCAGATATTTCTAGAGAAAGTTCATTATAAAGATCATGGTGGGTTCGTTTGTGGAGATTTCAAAGTCAATGCTTTGTTGCTTGGTCAACAGAGTGGATACACGACAATGCAATGTTTTTTTGTGTGAGTGGGACAGCAGAGCAGGACATGAACATTGGGACAAAAAACACTGGCCACCTAGACAGGCTTTTGTGCCAGGCTCAAAAAATATTCTACATGAACCATTGATTGACCCCAAGAAAGTGCTGTTACCTCCTCTGCATATTAAATTAGGTTTAATGAAACAATTTGTAAAAGCCCTAGATAAGGAAAGTGATTGCTTCAGGTACATCTGCAGGGAATTTCCATCAGTCACACATGAAAAACTCAAAGCTGGCATTTTCGTAGGTCCTCAAATCCGAAAGTTAATGTTGGACCACCAATTTGAAGAATCGATGAACCAGTGTGAGAAAGAAGCAAGAAATTGTTTCAAGAATGTTGTGTATAGTTTTTTAGGCAATAGAAAATATCTAAAATATCAACACATTGTTGAAGGTAAGTTGAATTACTTTAAAAACGTGGTTTGCAATATGAGTGTAAAGTGCATTTCTTACATTCCCATCTTGAATATTTTCCTTAAAATTTTGTAGTTTAGGTGAAGAGCAAGGTGAAAGATTTCACCAGGACATTAAGGAAATAAAGGAGGTATCAAGGAAGGTGGAATGTGAACATGATGGCAGACTACTGCTGGATGCTGAAGATAGGTTGTGCCAGTGAAAAGATTGCCAGAAAATCGAAAAAAAGTTTCATCCATCCTAGAAGCCTAATACAGTATTATGTTCATACATATTCATATACTGCAAATAATTTATTTCTATATTGCAAACAAATAGCCTTAATTGCAATAATCTTTAGGTTTAGTTAACTTTGAAGCCGACTGAATTGTCTTATTTGTATTATCTTGTCATATTTGTATGTTGTATTTGTATATTTATAATTTATAGCATCTTGTCGTATTGGTAATAAAGTATGACGTCCTAGAGCAAAACAAACTTTATTTTTGAAATCCTTGAAAAAAAAACGAATCAGAATCACGTCTCAGTTTTAAAACATTCAACTTTTCTTAAAATGCAAACCGGTGGAAAATCAATCATACACTTGGCCTATGCATCATAAATAAGCACTCCCAAACCTTTCTTCCAGCCTGGTATACTGTATATGGGGTTTAAGATGCTCAGAATGGGGAGATCTAAATGTTTATAATTTTCGGGAGCGCTATGTCCTAAAGTAAAATATATGTATACCTAAGGGTAACACTCACAACATCCTGACCTTAAGATAACACTCACTAAACTGCATTAATATAATATCACTCACACAACATCCTGACTTAAAGATAACACTCACTAAACTGTATTAAAATAATATGATATAAGCAATACCAAACGTGTAAGCACGTACGTGTCATAGGAATGCATGTCCATCATCTAAGCAGAAACTGACTTTTTTAACTGAGGCTGACTGAGGAGCAACACTGCTGTCACCAATCTGACTCCTCGCCAATCTTGTATGGCGTCCCCTAAGGTTCCATTCTTGGTCCAGTACTGTTTTTGTTGTACATAAACGACATAGTCCACGCCAGCACACTCCTAAAATACAATTTATTTGCAGACGATAGTAATCTCTATGCCAGCAACTCAGACCTCCATTCCTTGATGAGAACTATGAACACTGAATTGACTAAAGTCAGGATCTGGGTAATACGTAATAAACTGACCTTAAACCTTGAGAAAACCCACTACTCGATCTTTCACAGAAGGAAAAACTTACCCCCAGACTTGGACCCCCTGTACCTTTGTAATGTCCCCTTTGTTCAGCCCTGACTTCCATTTATATACCTCTATCATATCGCCCCTCACTCTACGTTATTATTATCCACTCTGTATCTGTGTTTTTCTGGCTAAATAAACTGTTTCAATTCAATTCAATTCAATTCAATACGTCTGGCACTTCACTTTTACCTAACACTTCAGTTTTAACTGCTACACCGGGCGTGGTGTAGCTGCTCCTACCAATCAGGGTACAGACCCACTGCCCTCACGCAAGCTGTGTCTAGCCACAGCACCTTTCTCCCCCCTCTACAATTCCCTTCCATCCTCCCTTTATCCTTCCTCTGAACCTTCTTCCCCCTTGTCACTCGCCTTGAGTCAGTCGCCGTGAAGGCCATTCTACTCAGAGCACTCAAACCAGCAAGACCTCCTCTACACACTGCAACTCCCCTGCATCTTACTGCACTTTACATACAATATATGTATGTTCTTACTTGGAGCTGGCGGACGCTCGCCCCACAAGGGGTCACAGCTCAAGATTGAAGAACCCGCAAGTCCAGAAAACCGTGAGGGCAAACTTTTTCGGAGTGAGGGTTGTAAACTGTTGGAACAATCTACCAGAGAGTGTTGTGACAGCACCGAGTGTGAGCTCTTTCAAGACAAGACTTGACCAACACTGGAGCGGATTCAGGTACATTCAGGAGCCGGTGCATGCCCAGTATTTGCCAACAGTGCGTGACAGAGACATGACCGATCGCCCGGGCAGCTAGCGAGCCGATCTTTTGGTGAAGAAGATAAATGAAAAGGAAAAGTAATCAGAGACGTAACCGATCGCCCAAGCGGCTAACAAACCGATCAGTAACGATGAGAACACATAAAATGAATACATGTAAAGAAAACTTTATTGTGAGTTTCCTTTCTCACCTCCATCCTGAGTGCGAGTTCTCCTCTATGTACACGTGTATGTGGGCCTAAGAAAGAGAAAATTGACACATAAAAAAGAGAACTTTGACTACTGGCCACATGTACTACTATATAAGCTTTGGGTAGAGTTCCCTTTAACTTGGCTTATATATAAATAAGTTGAGGGGTTAAGTTACAAACCCAAAATGGTCTTTTCTCCATTTATTGGTAAAACGATATTGGTCACAGTCTATTAGTAGATACATCGTAATTAACACTGTAAGCTGTGAGTGATTGCTAAGGAGGGGCTCGGCTTGACTGAGTTAAGTCACCCGTCCGATTCTCGTGAGGCTCAAGTGAAGACTGATCCTCGTGAGGGGAGACTCTGAAGGAGAGGCTGGGCTGACCCTACATTCTCAAGGTCGGCCTACTGATAGAGGAATTTTCCACCACGTGAACAGCACATGACAACTCACAGCTTAATAAAAAATTACAGTAGGGTGATTGGATAAATATAAACTAAATGTATTAACCCAAACTTATATAATTGTTATTGCCGTGAGACATGAGCAAACACACTACGCTACGTCCCTATACATCATAGAAAATGGTTACAAATAGTGGGCAACTAATTTATTTTATTGTTTTCAATTGTGCTCTATTGATCGTGAGATATCAAATTATACAGTGAAGATGAGTAAACAACAAATAATAAAACGTAAAACAATAGACAATATATATATATTTTTTCACGTACAGTACATACTTTCCTCATAGGCACTTTTGTTTTTATTCAAATTCGTATATCTACTTCTTTCATCTTATATTTAAATATTTCAATTACATTTTTAATTTGAATTTTCCTTGATACACACTAAATGCCTGGGGGGGAGGGGGTTAAGTGTAATAGCTATTTATAGGGTGAATTACCACAGGCTAGATGGTCACCACCTGCACCATCACCACCTGCACCCTCACCCTCTGCACTACCATCTACACCATTACCACCTGCACCTGCACTACCATCTGCACCATTACCACCTGCACCTGCACTACCATCTGCACCATTACCACCTGCACCTGCACTACCATCTGCACCATTACCACCTGCACCTGCACTACCATCTGCAAGCACCAGACCCATTTGTCACACTCATCCTCTGACCAAGTCATTAAGGTCAGATGTGTCACTTCCTGAGGGCAAGCTAAGGTTAGCTTGATTTCCTAACATGCCAGGTCTCTCTCTCTCTCTCTCTCTCCCCAGTTTAAGGTTGTCACAAAATAATAATAATAAAATATTCAGTAACTTTATTTCTTATACAACACAACAATACAAACATTACCAATTATTCATTATACTGCATATATATATATATATATATATATATATATATATATATATATATATATATATATATATATATATGTATATATATATATATATATATATATATATATATATATATATATATATATATATATATATATAGGGATCCTATATAATATTTGTACACACAAGAACACTTTTGTTATCTAAGTATGGTGTAGCATTCTACTATAGTTTCAAGTTTTCAATAAAATAGAACAAAAGTATGCAAAATGTTTTCAGAAGTCTGGAGAACAAATTTATGTTAAATATTGTTTGTAAGTTAGAGAAGAAAAGTATTGCAAATATTCCCTTTAGTTTAATAAACCATATAAAATATTTTCAATAATTTCAGGTAGAAAAATCTCTAAGATATTCTCTGAAACAATAATTGAAAAAAAAAAAAAAAAAAAAAAAAAAAAATATATATATATATATATATATATATATATATATATATATATATATATATATATATATATATATATATATATATATATATATATATATATATATATATAAAAAAGTTATTAAATGGTGATTGATTGTTTATAAATGCAACAGTAACGAATATGTGAGGCGTTGTGAGAGAGGTAGTGTGTGTGTGTGTGGCAGCCAACTACACTCCAGGTCGGGGTAGCTAACAGAGGAGTCATTGCATCCTTATACATTTCAGAGAATATTACAACAGCAGGAGAGACTGATCCTAGAAATTAATTAAAAACTGTTGCAACACAAAATCTCTCGAAACTATGATCACATTAAGTGTTTAAAAGTTGTGAGTTTCTGATATTTTACAAAAATTTCTACTACCCTCTGTCCTGCGTGGCAGTGAGAAGTGATACCACCCTCAGTGTCAAGACCCGACTGAATTACTCAGAATTGGCAAACTGTACTACAAGCTTTGCCAATAAATTTGTTAAACTAAAAAAACTACTCACCAAACGTTTCAAAATATCTAATAATTCTGTCTCTATTCGGCCTTTACAGAGACGTAACTTTTTTAGATTGTCTTAGATATAATTTCATATATTATATTAGTTTTTATCCCTCGTCCAGAAATCGTGAGAGAGACATCAAGAAACTCACCTCTGAAGGCACGGAGATAGTTACCCGCAGGGCCATCGGGAGAGAGAACCCAGTTTCCAATATATAACCATTAATAACTTGGGGAGATTCTTTTTCGACGACACCGCATGTGTATTCAGAAACTAGCACTCAGAAGAAGAGGACACGATACAGTAGGCACAATAAACAAGTGTTATAAGATCACTCGGCGTATCCTAAGGCGAGCACAACTTCCTGAAGGCTTGTGAGGGTAAAACAGATTTACACGAGGTTTGCTTCACACAGGAGAACTTGTTGCAAGGACGGGGTGCACTTGGACGCTTCAGGCAGCATAACAGCTGTGAAAGATGATTTTGATATTCTAAAGATTCTTCAATTTAAAGTTGCTTAGCCAATAGGCTACTATAAAACCCTAGTTATTAAGGCCATCGTGAGGCAAGTGTCACCTTTCAACCACGTCACCATATAATAGGGTGGTGCATAAGTCTGTTCACTGAAAGCAATTGTATTATATATATTGTTTTCGGTAAAGCGACGTATGCGCCACCCTGTATGTTCCATTTTTATAAACCAGAGACTAGCCAACAGTTGATTTATTTGGTAGTTTCATCTTTTGGGGATGTTTCTCGCGTTTGATGTAGATGGATCAGTTCATTAACATCACCACGGAAAGGCACATATGGAGGAAGGCGACCGAGATAAGAACTCTCTACATAACTCGATGCTGGCTGACACTGGCGTAGGAATCTTTGTGTGTGAAGGTTCAGCCATCCGCTGCTCTGACAATATTACTTGAAAACTTCTTGACCTACAGAGATGAAACTTTGTAGGCTCATTTACACGTCTATGATGATAATGTTCGAATATAAAATGGAACCGTTTTCTGTCGTTTCCCTCAGGAGGGTCAGGAGGCGGCACCGATGTGAAGTGTCATCAATGGAACATAATATTACTTTGGGTTTGTTTTGGAATTTTTTCAAGACATTGTTTGATTAAATTACAATAGGGAGAGGATCCCATATAATTCTACAAAAAATGATGCTTAATATGACCTCTGACCTATCCTACGAGGTCAAACATGGTATTTTGGCATGTTTTGAGTGGTCTTAACTCCCGGATGTATACATATAGACGGGATAAGGTTTTTAATCTTATACTAAAAGGACTCTCAGTGTTGTTAGACCCAAGTAATCCTAACGTCACTCATAACGCTGTGGGGACTGAAGGCCATTCTGAGGGTTACATGTTGCTGTCACTGAGTGGAAGGGACGTCAACGAAACAGTTTCAGGATATTACAAGAGAGAGGATTAATACAGGGGTAGGGTTAGGGGGTCGAGGGGTAGGGTTAGGGGGTCGAGGGGTAGGGTGAGGGGGTCGAGGGGTAAGTGATCGAAGGGTGGGGTGGGGGTCGAGGGGTAAGTGATCGAAGGGTAGGGTGAGGGGGTCGAGGGGTAGGGTGAGGGGGACGAGGGGTAGGGTGATGGAGACTAGGGGCGGGGTGGGAGCCGAGGGGTTGAGTGAAGGGTCGAGGGGTGGGGTGATGGGGTCGATTGGTTGGGTGGGGGTCGAGGGGTGAGGGTTCAGAGGTAGGGGAACGAAAGTCAAGGTTCAGAACTACACAAAATAAATGCAACATAAACATCTCCACAACACTTAAAATCAACATACAAAAGTTCGACTCTATAATACGGTTTGAGGCACAGAGAATGAAAGCACTCAGACATATACAAGTGCAAAGTGACTCGTGTTAAGTGCATAGAAAGATTTGTTTTGATCTAATGATGTATATCGAGAAAAAAAGAGAATCAATCCTCTTGGCCAGCTGTTAGTGACCTAAGAGAATTCATCTTACTGGCCACACATTTTAGTGATGTAGATACTCGGCCTGTCTCTTCTGTGATTGGAGGAAATAACGTACCAATCAGCTTCTTTACCAGATATTATGGTTGATGATAATTATTTTTTCCTGGATATAACCTTTGATATGCAGTAGCTACACACACGATGCCGACTCTCAAGTACTAAAAACTACATTTTCAATTATACATTACACATTTATACATCATACATTACAATATGTTGATATGGCAGCTTTGTGTGTCGATGAATCAAATACAATCCTGCATTTTTTTTAATATCTTGTATCCTTCTCCCTAGCAGGGCTGTGAAGGCGAATTATAAAACTATCTAAAGAGAAAATAATGCCCTTCCTTGTATAAAATATTTTATATATGTAGTGTAAGAAAATAAATTAAAATGCATCAAGGAATACAAGGCTTTACGGTGTATGGCGGAGACTTGGCTGGCTGGCTGGCGCGTCACAGCTGAGATAAATAACATTGTTCCATGAATCGCATGACGGGAAGTGTTGGAATTTTTTAGCGAGAAATTTAATGGGAATTTTTAGTATTGTTTATGGGTTACATACGTCATTTTTAAGATATATTTGTTTTTAATAAACAGAGTATTGGCGACCTTGTTATATCTCGTCTTTACAATCAAGGAGGGTGCTCAATAAACTAGCCTCCCTCACAGGGCAACTCTGAAATGTCGGGAACCTTCATAACATCCAGCTCAAGGTACAACTTGGTAGATGAATTCAGAGGCCGGAAAGAGGAAATTGTCTTTGGAAACCCGTTCGTTTCTAAATCGTATGTGATACCGCTAAGCGGTGTCATGTTAACAGCTCCGTGTAATGTAGACGATATTAACAGTTTTTCTCCACAGTTACGAAGCAATTGCAGTGGGTAAATTTCACCTTTTTTATTTACATACATGTATGGATAAGTTTAACTAGCACGGGTGCGAGGATGACACAAAAAATTGTGTGTAGTGTGCGTATCTGAGACGCTATCATGTTTATCTAGTTTTCTATTAAGCGTTTATATAAACATCAATAGTCAGGCACGAGTGTGTTAAAACGTCGACAGAAACAACTAAACACGTGGTATAGAGCTTCCTCTCCACGCTGGCCTCTACCGCTATATCAGGCCTTGAACAACAACAAAGTACGATACAATAAATTCGATAATGAAATGCAAATACTTAAACATCTACAGGAGATACATAACTTCATTTAGCGTATCTCTCCTTGCATATGGAAATATGACCCTGATTAAGATATGACCAAAATTATCCCTGATACTACAAAAACACAACATTAGTTCATTGATCACCACAGGTACGATAAGACCCTTCACCTCACTACTCCTACCCTACACGTCGACGCCTGAACAGTTCTCATACTTCCTCTTCGTCGGAGTCTTGGAGGATGTTTTTGGTATGATCAGGTTCGTAGTTCTTGAGGCTCGGGACCTGTGGGAGGTGGTGGTGAAGGCTGTGATAGAGGGCGGAGGGCGGCAGTGCTTTAACTCGCAGGTAGATGAGAAAGCCAGCCAGCACCATGATGACGAAGATTGTGGCGTTGTGCCAAGTGAAGAGGAGAGTGACGATCATCATCTGGCCATGGTCGTGCTCTGCCCACTTCTCCCCCCATGGTGGGTATAAGATGAACCCGATCTGATAGAACCACGTGCCCTGGGGAGAAGAGGTGTGTGACGTCATAGAGAGTATCACAACAAAGACAGTGTTTCATAATACAAGACATTACTCAGACACCTTATCACCTCCCTGCCAACTCATTACCGGGTATTTTTTTTTCTGACATAATAAAGCATCATGGAAGACACCACTCGAGCGAGGTGGTGATGACTGCCAGGAGATGGGAGGTTGACACTCAGCATTTACACGTCCACGTTTTATACATATTTACACGATTTTAGGGCTGAATATCCATTGCTTGCTCTCGCTAGCTGCATAAAGATGTTCCCGTTACTCTTACATAAGCCGACTTTCCCCTTAAGCTGTCTCTCCTCCCTTCCCCTTCAGCTGCCTCCCCCCCCCCCCCCCTCACCTGTAGGAGGGTGAAGTAACAGCGGCACAGTGCTGGCAGGACGTTTGTCTTGTAGCACATCTCCATGGTCACCGACACCGCGCTCGCCACCACCACGTACACCAGCAGCATGTGTACCTGTCAGAATACCTGTTGTTAGTATGTCAGAACATCTATTGTTTGTACCTGTCAGAACACCTGTTGTTAGTATGTCAGAACATCTATTGTTTGTATCTGTCAAAACACCTGTTGCAATTGTCTGCCAGACCAGAGACCACCTGTTGTTATTGTCAGAACGCCATATATTCTAAATTGTCAAAACACGTGTTGTTAACACCTGTAAGGCCACCTATTATTCTGGTCTCGGGAACCAAAGTTAGTATTAACTCGGCTGCACTCGAGGGAGATGTCAACTTACTCTGGTGTGACCTTGACCTTAAATCATAGCGCCTGTAGGAGCTATTTGATGAATATACTTGTCAAATATACATACATACATACATACTTCGTTTTTAGTCCATTTAACACGCGGACTTTGAACATATAATCAACGACCTCACCAGCAAGGAATCGAACCCTCGACCTACTGGGTGGCCCTAGGGAACGCTTACCGGCTAGCCCACAAGGACACTAAAAGCAGTTCTAGACTCTGTTATATTTCACACAAAGTTTTGTGTGAAATATAACAGAGTCTAGAACTGCTTTTAGTGTCCTTGTGGGCTAGCCGGTAAGCGTTCCCTAGGGCCACCCAGTAGGTCGAGGGTTCGATTCCTTGCTGGTGAGGTCGTTGATTACATACATACATACATACATATATATATAGTTAGCCCTTTGAGCAGTACCCACAGGAATGTACAGTACAATATATTAATGTACTGTGCAGATGTGAAGGTGACTCAGGTGTTATGTACTACGGAGGAATTAATGAAGTACATTATGAAGCACATGTTAGCAGTACTTAGAAGTATGTAAGTATCTCTCTCTCTTGTTACGAGTTGGGATTTAGAATATAGTTAAAAGTCTACCCAGATCCCAAAAGGCAACAACAACAAAAACACAAAGACAATCGGACTATAAAAGGGTAGACAAAGGATGCGATTTTGTGTTGTGTATAATAAAGTACCATAAATTCCTTAACAAAATATTCAGCTTTCTATAATTTACCCTTAACCATACTTAACCTAAACATTAACAGTATATACATATTTATACAACATACAATAATTTGAAGCAAGGTGGAGGTGGGGGAGGCAATATAAGATTACAAATACTTAAGTGCGGAGCTGAGATGGCTGACGAGTAAGGCTGAGTATTGTAGAAGACGGTAGGTAGTCACTGTGCTGTAGGTTTCCAGGATAGGTGATCCTGTGGTCACTTCCCAGAGTGAACTGCTCTCTCCTCGAACTGGAGCTGACAAAGAAGACTTTGAGGAGGTGACGCAACAACCAGGATATGGAGAAGGGAAACCCGGGAGTGGTAACTAAGACGAGTCATACTCGTGTTTCGTCCCTAGATGGCGTTGCTCGTGGTGCTGGGTAGGTAGATCAAGACAATAGATGGCGTGGTTCGTAGTGCTGGGTAGGTAGATCATGACAATTGGTAGCGGGGTTCGTAACACACCCCCCATCCAAAGACCTCCGTAGCGCGGGCGCAAAGGAGGTGATCACCTGGTGCGTTTGGAGAGTAGCTGCTGCATTTCCACTGGAGCTCGGGATAAGGAGTCCGCAATCATGTTGTCCACCCCCTTTATGTGCCGGACTTGTAGATTATAGGGCTGGGTGAGGAGAGCCCAGCGGAGGATTCGCTGGTTGGAGGTCTTGTTGGTTTGGATGAACGTGAGTGGGTTATGGTGGGTGAAGAGGAGGGTTGTTTGTGGGCAAGACTGGAGGTAACATTCAAACTTCTTTATTGCCAACACCAGAGCTAGGGCCTCCTTCTCTATGGTCGAGTAGTTGGTCTGATGTTTTTTCAACTTGGCGGAGTAGTATGCCATAGGGTGAAGGACATCAGTGGTTGGGTCGGGTTGTAGGAGCACAGCCCCCACTCAGACACAGCTAGCGTCTATTTGCAGATGGAAGGGCAAGGTGTAGTCAGGGGGGATGGACTACAGGCTTGGAGGCAAGGAAGGCTTTGAGGCGGTGGAAAAACTGGTCGCACCTCTGGTTCCAGATGTAAGGGACCGCAGAACTGGTAAGGTCTGTGAGGGGTCCGGCCACGCTGGAGAAGTTACTGCAGAACCGACGGTAGTAGCCGCACATCCCTAGGAAGCGCATGAGTTCCTTCCTCGTCCTTGGAGTGGGGAAGGACAAGATGGCTTTAACGTTTGCGTCCTTGGGTCTCACCATACAATGCCCAACGATATGTCCCAGGTAAGTCACTGAGGCCCGGCCAAAAGCAGATTTAGCCAGGTTTATGGTGAATCCAGTATCTCCAAACGCACCAGATGTTCGTCCCAGCCGTCCGACACCACCACCAGGTCATCCAGGTAGGCGAACGTCCCACCTAGGTCCTGAATTAGGTAGTTGATGGCCCTCTGGAATGTGGCCGGAGCATTAGAAAAGCCAAACGCCATAACCAAATATTGAAAAAGACCAAATGGAGTTATAAATGCCGAGATTATTTTTGCCCTATCCGTGAGTCCCACTTGATAATATCCTTTCAATAAGTCCACCGTACTGATAAATTTGGCACAGCCTATGCTGTCTATTATATCTTCAATCAAAGGTAAAGGGTAGGAGTCTGAGACAGTGACCTGGTTCACTTTACGATAATCGGTACAGAAACGAAAAGTGCTATCGGGTTTTGGAATGAGAAGGCAAGGTGAAGCCCAGGGGGAGGTACTAGGCTCAGCTAAGTTATGTTTTAACAAAAAATCTACCTCCTTTTTCATAATCTCTCTTTTTTGTGGATTTAGTCGATATGCTGATTGCCTGATGGGATGTACATCATCTGAGATTAGCTTAATATCATGTTTAAGTATATTGCAAAACCCTGGGAGGTCTAACGTGACTTTAGGAAATGTTGATAATAACTTAGTGAGATCTTTTGCTTGAGATGGATTCAGAACAGAAAAATACTAATCCAAGTTGTTGAGTATGTGACTGTTAGCAGGGTTTTCTTTAGGTAGAGGGAAGTCTAAATTCTCCAATAGGTCCATGTCATCTGTCTCCGGCTCCGGCCCTGACAAAACCGTATGTAATACAGGTAGGCTTATAGCCTCTGGGATGTCTTCCTCTGACTGCCTGGAATGGTAAAGTTTCATGAGATTAATGTGAACAAGTTGTGAATCTTTTCTGCGATCAGGAGTATGGACTATATAGTTGAGAGGAGATAGTTTATTTGCAAGGATTTGAAAGTTTTCATGGAACCGTTCCAAGCAACCTTGGGACAGTGGGTGGTAAGCCGAAGATGTACAATGGTCCACACTGAGGTCTTTCATCACTTGTTTGAACAAAGATGGATCAGATTGTTGGGCTTCAATGAGCTCATCCTTACTAATGGTCTTATTGTACAGATCTTCTGTGGGTAGTAAGATATTGGAGGTGGTTTTAGATGAAGAGGGCCCATTTCGCACACTCTGTGACCGGGTGACAGCACAAGATGGGAAAAGGTGAGGAGTAGTTTCTTCAAGGTCAGTGGTGGAGTTGACAGGTAAGGGAGAGTCGACTGTCTTTATGTTGGGAACCACGAGATCTCCTACCAAGTCATTACCCAATAATAAATGAATGCCGCTCACAGGCATTGGATCTTTCCTAATGGCTATTTGCACTTCCCCAGTAATCAAGGGACATTGGAGGTGCACTTTAGCTAAGGGATAGGAAGAATGGGATGAGAGATCTGCAATTAGAACACTCTCGTTAGTAAATGCGGTAGATATATCAGGAATGACGTTAAACAGGAGGATAGATTGTGCTGCGCCCGTATCACGTAGTATACGAATAGGGAAAGAACGAGACCCCTCTATGATTGAAATTTTTCCCTCATAGGTGAATGAAGAGAATAGATCCTGATGGGGCCTTTCCACATTGGTGGTTGCTATTGTTTTGGATTTGGGATCCAGGAAACTACTTTTAGCAATTCGACACTTTGTGTGTTTACAAGTCTGGATCGTATGGCCTGGTTATTTACAGTAAGAACAATAAAACTTGGTTGCATCAGGGGGGGTAGGTGTGGAACCTTTCCACCTACCACTCACGTCCCCGAGGTTATCATCAGAGGAGGACCTAACATGCCGGAAAGTACCACGTTCCCTACGGCACAGTGACTCCATCAGCAAGGCGTACGCATCAGCCAGCTCAGCCGCACGTCCTAAATTAACCTCTCCAAGCTCCTCCACATGCTTCAAGATGTGAAATGGTATCTTGCTCTTCCTTTCCTCCAGGACTACCAAGTTTAACAAATCCTGAGGTGGCCATTAAGAAAACCTAGATAAATTAATTAATGGTCAAAAAGATAAGATAAGTGGATTACCCTAGAAAACATCACGGCAGTGGATAACCAGAAAGTCCCGGAAACTAACCAAGTTATACCTAGGGAAATTACACTTATGAATATTGTTCTTCTGATAAGATCCTTAGATAAGGACAAGAGACTTGAAAGAGGAAGGGCGTATTACGGCATTTATATAAAGATCCGGATTAACAACCCTGAGATACTTGAAAGAGGAAGGGCGTATTACGGCATTAATATAAAGATCCGGATTAACAACCCTGAGATACTTGAAACAGGAAGGGCGTATTACGACATTTATATAAGGATCCGGATTAACAACCCTTGAGTAAACAGGAAGGGCGTATTACGGCATTAATATAAAGATCCGGATTAACAACCCTGAGTAAACAGAAAGGGCGTATTATTGCATTAATATAAAGATCCGGATTAACAACCCTCGAGTTACTTGATTATTGACCCCAAATGAGATAATGAGAAGAACAATAATTGAGGCTTTATAATTATGGGGTTCTGGTAGAGCGGGGCGTCCCAAGATATCACTTCACCCTAAACTAGTGACTGTGGAACAGCCTACTCTGGAGTGAGGGTACGGCATTAAACAGATCCCGATTCTTCCCTACACTCGATAAGACTTACTACACGACTGCCACGTGTAATAACAGGTAAGCCTTATGACACTTGGAACCTAATATCCTACGTCTGTCACTCTTACTGTATGATAATACCAATATATGCACACACATATGAAGGAAACTTTAAGCCACCGTAAAGCAATTGTGAACAGAAGTGACTGGGAGGGATAATTAACAAGGAGTAGAAAGGGGGGAAGAATTATGGCACTTAATGTTGGGTCCTGTCACGGTCGCCATTTGGTACGAGTTGGGGATTTAGAATATAGTTAAAGGTCTACCCAGATCCCAACAGGCAACAACAATAAAAAAACAAAGACAATCGGACTATAAAAGGATGCGAGTTTTAGTTGTGTATAATAAAGTACCATAAATCCCTTAACAAAATATTCAGCTTTCTATAATTTACCCTTAACCATACTTAACCTAAACATTAACAGTATATACATATTTATACAACATACAATAATTTTGAAGCAAGGTGGAGGTGGGGGAGGCAATATAAGATTACAAATACTTAAGTGCGGAGCTGAGATGGCTGACGAGTAAGGCTGAGTATTGTAGAAGACGGTAGGTAGTCTGGAGACCTTGCCAGGATTCGAACCTGGAATGCCTCCTGGCTTGACTGGCAGATGAGGGAGGTAATGACGAGTTATTTGTCGTACAGGTGAGATGTGACTGCCAGGTGGGTCTGTGTGGAGCTAATTGGTAAAGGTAATTGAGAGGTGTGTATCTACCCCGAGCTTCCTTCCTCCTTCCTTTCTTATTTCGCTTCTCTTCCTTTCTCCCTTCCTTTCCTCCTCCCCTCCCTACCTATTTCACTTCCTTTCTCTTTCTCCCTTCCTCTTTCCTCCCCTCCCCTCCCCACCCTTCCTTGTCTTCCTCCTTCTTCCCCTTCCCTCCCTTCCTCCCTCCATTCTTCCTCTCCTCTCCTTCCCTTTCCTCCTTTCTTCCCCTCTCATTCCTCAGCTACCCATCCTTTTCCTTCCCTCCTTTCCTCCCTATATCCTTTCTCCCCTTCCCCTCCTTCTTCTTCCCTTCTCTCACTACCTCATTCCTTCCCCACCTGTATATCCATGGGGTTCCGGCCGTGTAGGTGGTAGAAGAAGATGAGGGCCTCCATACCAAGAGCCAGGATAGAGGAGACGAAATCCATGTCAGGCGGGAGAGGTACGCGGTAGTGGGTGATCATGTCCACGGCGCCGTTCAGCCCGAAGAAGAAGAACATAGTCATGTGTTGGGCGTTACCGAGGTGTGAGAACTTACCGTCGACGAACCCCGTAACGAATTCACCTGTGGGAGTGTGTTTGTTGTTATTTGAAGGTAATTATAGGAGAGTGCAATTATGGTAGGAAGCAGGGACTTGTGAGTTGCGGGAGTGTGATTGAGGGAATTTATAATGGTAATAAAAGCAGGAAACAGTTAATTATAATACGTAAATTTAACTAATAATAGAGTAATATTGATAATAATACTGATTACATGTGATAATAGAGATAGTAGCGATTATTAATATTATTGAGTATTTAACTACGAAAGGCGGAGGATTGTCAATTTTAATGTAAAATAACAGTAATAATGTTGGTGATGACGGTGGTGGTGATAATGGCGGTGAAGACAGTAACAACAGTAACAGTAACAACAACAGCACCAACCCGTCATGCCGACGACGGAGGCGACGATCTTGAGGATACCTTCCAAGGGCACCCGCGGGCAGCAGGAGACGCAGCGGAAGGAGGAGGTGTTGCGGTAGCGTGTGCGGCATTTGTCCCCAAGAGCCGACGCCGCACGCTGACACATGAAGTACCTCAGGAATACTCGGTACGTGAACCAGACGCCGAAGAGAGCGAAGAACGTCCCGGGAACCACGTGGCCGACGAACGACCCCATCCTGTCTGTAGGAAGCGAGGAGATGTTACGTCAGAGTCAGGTTCCCTAAGGAGGTGTTACGTCAGGGTCAGGTTCCTTAAGGAGGTGATACGTCAGGTTCAGGTTCCTTAAGGAGGTGATACGTCAGGGTCAGGTTCCTTAAGGAGATGTTATGTCAGGGTCAGGTTCCTTAAGGAGGTGTTACGTGAGGGTCAGGTTCCTTAACTCAAAAGTATTGACACCTCGTGTGGCGCTCCTCCAAACGTTTCGGTGTGGAGTGATCGTCTCCCAGGTGAGGGGGGTCTATTAGGCACTTTTCCAGGTTTGTCCTTTGATTACACACACACACACACACACACACACACACAGGGTGTGGTGGGTGGGAGGGTGTGACGAGAAAGTCCATTAGTGTTCTACTAATTTTGCCGTTGTATTAAATGTCCTTGTTAGTTAGTGACCTTTTAACAGTGTGTGTGTGTGTGTATGTGTGTGTGTGTGTATGTGTGTGTGTGTGTGTGTGTGTGTGTATGTGTGTGTGTGTGTGTGTGTGTGTAATAATAAATGTATATTTACGTATATGTATGATAATGATACGTCAACATGTATATACGCACCTGTTTCAATATTTGTACATATGTGTATTTGCGTGTTTGTGTTTATGAATGTACTTGTATATGTACCTGGGAGACGATTACTCCACAGAGTCCACACCATAACGCTTGGAGGAGCACCAGAAGGCGTCAGTACTTTCGAGTTAGCCCGACTGCAAACCGAGGCAGACAAGCGCCAGCGCCGGAAAGACGCTGCTACTGCCCCTCCCGCACTAGATGTAGCCCCCCACACGTGCAACATCTGTGGACGTCCTTGCCGGTCCTGTATCAGCTTCTCGAACAACTCAGAACTCACCAACCTACTATAGGTGACATCCTTAATAACTCATATCATTGTATCATAGCTGGATGATCGTCATACTCGACTCCGAGTGACAGCAAAGTAGTAATTTGTATTGTACATAATTTATAGTATTTGTTGGTCATTATCATCTCATTTTCGGCTTTTGTGTATGTATGTATGTATGTATGTATGTATGTATGTATGCATCAGTGCACAGCTCAGGTAAAGCCTTTCCCCTCACCTACTTCTGACAAATGGAACTTGGCCAGGGGGGGGGGGGGGATCGATCCAGGGCCTGATGGTAATTTGTAAGTGTTAGCCTGAGTTAATGACCATTCCCCCACCACCCAAATACCCATCCCTTCCCACCCACACCACACCTAAAATTATCCACCCCACTCCCCAAATAAACCTCCCCACCCACTCCCTTCCATAACCGCCCCACGACCTCACTCCCTCGTTCGGTCTACCTCTCCGCCATCTTCCTCTTTGTCCTTTCCTCACTTACCTACGACCTTCCTTCCCTCCCTCCCTACCCTACTCCCTCATTTTTTTCCCATTATCCCTCTTACTCCCTCTTCCGTATCTCCCCTCTCTTCCTCTTCCCACTGTTGGTCAATTCTCATTTCTCTTTTCATTCTATTTATCTTTTATTCTTTCAATATTAATATGGTTTTGAAATATTAAAGGTAAAGCAAAGTGTCTGACTGTTTATAAATCATTCGTATTTCTTGACATTTTGGTTCACCTGAAGATTAGAAACCTGAATTTACCTAACCTAACCTAACCCTCCCCTCCCCTCCCCCAAGCTATCAGTGGATCATCTTCAGGTAAAATAAGTTAGGGTATCTAATCTTCAAGTCGTCCAACATTTTTTACTCTTAATTTGAATAATCTTAACGGAGCCGATTTTTTTTTTGCTGTTGAAATAGTCGTCAAATAATCACTCATAAAATGTTGACATGAAGTTTTTTAATATATGCAAATGAGTGTTTTAATACCAGTGTACACGTGAATGTTGTTAGTATACCAGTGTTGTTTGTTGAGGCTTCTGCAGTGTAGCCTTTATCACTGTAAAAAAAAATAGTCTGTACATTTCTTCACCCTCACCAGACAGAGCGTCACCTCCCTTGTATACCTCCTCACCAGGCAGGGCGTCACCTCCCTTGTATACCTCCTCACCATGCAGGGCGTCACCTCCCTTGTATACCTCCTCACCAGGCAGGACGTCACCTCCCTTGTATACCTCCTCACCAGGCAGGGCGTCACCTCCCTTGTATACCTCCTCACCTGGCAGGGCGTCACCTCCTTTGTATACCTCCTCACCAGGCAGAGCGTCACCTCCCTTGTATACCTCCTCACCAGGCAGGACGTCACCTCCCTTGTATACCTCCTCACCAGGCAGGGCGTCACCTACCTTGTACCTCCTCACCAGGCAGGGCGTCACCTCCCTTGTATACCTCCTCACCATGCAGGACGTCACCTCCCTTGTATACTTCCTCACCAGGCGGGGCGTCACCTCCCTTGTACCTCCTTACCATGCAGGGCGTCACCTCCCTTGTATACCTCCTCACCATGCAGGGCGTCACCTCCCTTGTACCTCCTCACCATGCAGGGCGTCACCTCCCTTGTATACCTCCTCACCAGGCAGGGCGTCACCTCCCTTGTATACCTCCTCACCAGGCAGGGCGTCACCTCCCTTGTACCTCCTCACCAGACAGGGCGTCACCTCACTTGTATACCTCCTCACCATGCAGGACGTCACCTCCCTTGTATACCTCCTCACCAGGCAGGGCGTCACCTCCCTTGTACCTCCTCACCAGGCAGGGCGTCACCTCCCTTGTACCTCCTCACCATGCAGGACGTCACCTCCCTTGTATACCTCCTCACCAGGCAGGGCGTCACCTCCCTTGTATACCTCCTCACCAGGCAGGGCGTCACCTCCCTTGTATACCTCCTCACCATGCAGGGCGTCACCTCCCTTGTACCTCCTTACCAGGCAGGGCGTCACCTCCCTTGTATACCTCCTCACCATGCAGGGCGTCACCTCCCTTGTATACCTCCTCACCAGGCAGGGCGTCACCTCCCTTGTATACCTCCTCACCATGCAGGACGTCACCTCCCTTGTATACCTCCTCACCAGGCAGGGCGTCACCTCCCTTGTATGCCTCCTCACCAGGCAGGACGTCACCTCCCTTATACCTCCTCACCATGCAGGGCGTCACCTCCCTTGTATACCTCCTCACCAGGCAGGACGTCACCTCCCTTGTACCTCCTCACCAGGCAGGGCGTCACCTCCCTTGTATACCTCCTCACCAGACAGGGCGTCACCTCCCTTGTATACCTCCTCACCAGGCAGGGCGTCACCTCCCTTGTATACCTCCTCACCAGGCAGGGCGTCACCTCCCTTGTACCTCCTCACCATGCAGGGCGTCACCTCCCTTGTATACCTCCTCACCAGGCAGGGCGTCACCTCCCTTGTATACCTCCTCACCATGCAGGGCGTCACCTCCCTTGTACCTCCTCACCATGCAGGGCGTCACCTCCCTTGTACCTCCTCACCAGGCAGGGCGTCACCTCCCTTGTATACCTCCTCACCAGGCAGTGCGTCACCACCCTTGTATACCTCCTCACCAGGCAGAGCGTCACCTCCCTTGTATACCTCCTCACCAGGCAGGGCGTCACCTCCCTTGTATACCTCCTCACCATGCAGGGCGTCACCTCCCTTGTACCTCCTTACCATGCAGGGCGTCACCTCCCTTGTATACCTCCTCACCAGGCAGGGCGTCACCTCCCTTGTACCTCCTCACCAGACAGGGTGTCACCTCCCTTGTATACCTCCTCACCAGGCAGGGCGTCACCTCCCTTGTACCTCCTCACCATGCAGGGCGTCACCTCCCTTGTACCTCCTCACCAGACAGAGTGTCACCTCCCTTGTATACCTCCTCACCAGACAGGGTGTCACCTCCCTTGTATACCTCCTCACCATGCAGGGCGTCACCTCCCTTGTACCTCCTCACCAGACAGGGTGTCACCTCCCTTGTATACCTCCTCACCATGCAGGGCGTCACCTCCCTTGTACCTCCTCACCAGACAGGGCGTCACCTCCCTTGTACCTCCTCACCATGCAGGGCGTCACCCCCTTTGTACCTCCTCACCAGGCAGGACGTCACCTCCCTTGTACCTCCTCACCAGGCAGGACGTCACCTCCCTTGTACCTCCTCATCAGACACATGATTCGACACACAATTTGGAAGACTTATTCATCTGCTTATACCTCTTAGATAACTCACAGTTCACGGATTCCACACATTTATCTTGTATATATTGCAACGTGTTTCTGTAAGGCAGTAGATAATGATTATATACAAATTAGCCTTTAAAATAACATTGCCGAGGCTTAGCAACTACCGTGTACGCTGGGAGGACTGTCAGGGCCTGTGTCCTGGACAGGCAGGAAGCCACACCACAGTAAATATTTCCATCTTATCTAAACAGCACATTCTATAGGGCCTCTACAACACATTGAATAACAACTTTCTTAAGTGTATGTTTATGAAATTTTATTTTGATTAATTTTTCCGTCATAAATTCAATGCTTCGTGATACAGAATTCCTTAATCACAAAAAACACGGAAATACAAAAATAAATTAAGCCAAAACGGAAATACGCAAAAAAGAAGAAAAATAAATACGCGTAAAAAATAGCCAAAACAGAAATACGCAGAAAAAGACGAAAAACAGAAATGCGCAAAAGATTCTGACAATATTAATGTGTAAGAAACAAAACAATCCCTAATGTTTTAAATAACAATATTAAATTCTACCCTTCAGAGCATCACCCCAATACGCACACATACACACACACACACTGTATACCTTCACTCCTCTGTAAACCGTAATTAACATTTATTCAAACTAGAATAATATGCTTCTGTGTGAGAGGCAATCAGTGACACGAGGGAAGGTGGAGGGAAGACACGTAACTTTAGCTCACGTGAGAGTTTGTGTCTATCGATCTGGGGAGCGGAAGTTAAGTCACAACTCTGGTCGCTAAGGCTTGTGGATCGTGTTTATGTCCTTAGCAACTACACAACAACGGGAAGCCACTTGATGACAGACATGACATAAAAAACGGAAATAACGAATAAAAATCAAAGGAAAAACGATATAGAAACCGGAAATAAATGAAAAACAAAAAACGATATAGAAAATAGAAATATTAAATGAAAAAAACGACATAGAAAACAGAAATATCAAATGAAAAAGAAAAGAACGACATAGAAAACAGAAATAAATTAAAAACAAAAGAAAAACGACACTGAAATCGGAAATAACATATGAAAAATAAAATAACAACGATATACAGTGCAGAAGAAAAGTGACACATAGAGTGGAAACGACACAGAAAGAAGTGACACATAGGAAGAAAACGACACACCGAAGAGGAATGACACATAAGGAAGACAGGATACATATTAAAGGAATCACTAATATGAGTGAAACAATACACAGGAAAATAACCAAAAAAATACTGAGAAAACTCAACGTCATATGAGAGGGTTGTCTACCCAGCAGTAATTGGGAACCTGGATGTTAATCGATTTGCGGATCGTATTCCGGGGTAATGGTTAGCCAGTGCAGTTGGCGACTTGTCCGGTCTTCTCGGACTATTCCCTTGACACCGGGTCATGCAGCTCGTTTACTTGGGGTGTGATTGTTGTGTTGGCGACAGCTTCTACACCTTAAACAAATTCAGGCAGGGCAACTATTATAGATGCATGCTGAATCACTGTAAGCTGTGTGATGATTTTACTTAATATAAGAACATAAGAACATAAGAAAATATGGAGTCTGCAATAGGCCGGTTGGCCTGTGCATGGCAGCTCCTGTCGAGAGTTACTACCACTCTCTATCATCCATGAATCTATCTAGCCTCCTTTTGAAACTGTCCAGAGTTCCCGCACTTACTACAAAGTTGCTAAGCTTGTTCCACTCGTTCACCACCCTATTTGTGAACCAGTTTCTTCCTATCTCCCTCCTAAACCTAAACTTATCCAACTTGAATCCGTTGCTCCGAGTCCTATCCTGCTCGGATATTATAAGAACTTTATCTATATCCCCTTTATTGATTCCTTTCACCCACTTAAATACTTCTATCATATCTCCCCGCACTCTTCGTCTTTCTAGGGAATGCAAGTTAAGTTTCTTTAACCTATCCTGATATGGAAGGTTTCTAAGTCCCGGAATCACTTTTGTCATTTTTCGCTGCACCGACTCTAGTGAATGTATATCCATTCTATAATAGGGGCACCAGAACTGAACCGCATTATCGAGGTGCGGCCTGACTAGCGCAAGATATAGTTGCAATAAGACCTCTGCACTCTTGTTACTTACACTTCTAGATATAAAACCCAATACGCACTGTTTTCTAGGCCGTAGGTCCGGGCTTACAAGTACCCCTAGGTCTCTTTCACAAGTCGACTTCTCTAGGTTGATGTTGTTAAGGCTGTATACATTATAAGTATTTGTTCTTCCAATATTAAGTACGCTGAACTTGCTGGTGTTGAATTTCATTTGCCATTTTTCAGACTACCCCTGCAGTTTATTTAGATCCTCCCGTAATGCATTTGCATCCTGCCCTGAATTAATTTGCCGCCCTATTTTGGTGTCATCCGCAAACTTGCTTATGTCACTGCTGATCCCAGTATCTAGATCGTTTATGTAGATTATGAACAAGAGTGGGCCTAGTACTGACCCCTGGGGAACCCCACTGGTTACACGGCCCCACTCAGATTTAACACCATCTACGCTGACCCTCTGCGTTGTATCGGTAAGCCATGATTTTATCCAATTTAAAACTTTCCTCTCGATACCATGAGCCATAATTTTTCTCAGAAGCCTCTGATGCGGTACTTTGTCAAATGCTTTGCTAAAGTCTAAGTAAATAACATCGTAATTTTCGTCATTATCTACTACCTCGAAGACTTTCCTAAAAAACGTTAGCAGATTTGTTAGACAAGATTTTCCCTTTGTAAACCCATGTTGAGAGTAGTAGATTAATTTGCTTTTCTCTAGATGCGATCGGATGCTATCTGCTATAATTGATTCAAGACATTTCCCCACTACTGACGTCAAACTGATCGGCTGGTAATTTGACTCTGATGCTCTGTCTCCCTTTTTGAATATGGGTACTACATTTGCCTGTTTCCACAAGTCTGGCACAACTCCAGTGTCTAATGATTTTGTAAATATAACAAGACGGATCTTGCAAGAAGAATATTTATATATATATATATATATATATATATATATATATATATATATATATATATATATATATATATATATATATATATATATATATATATATATATATAGGAAGAATATTTAGTAAGAGAGTAAAAGAGAGAGGAACGTTTTGGTAGCGTGGCCGTGATAGTTATTTACACTGTCAGTACACTTATCGTATCTTCTAATGTCAATACACATCTATTACGTCTTAAGGGCGACTTCTCAAACACCGCTTCGTTACAACTCTTTATTAATTACGAACATGACATGGACACATTAATAACACCTTCTATTGAAGTTACCAGGACATTATATTTACGTTACTAGGACATCATATTACGTTACTAGACACTGATTCTCGGACACGAACCTGAAATGAATACACTTCCCACATAAGTAACTCATCCCATGGAAAGCTCTGACAAACACTCACGTGACCTAGGGGAGGCCTAGCAGGTAGTCCTGGGTTGTCTCTATGGGAGACTGCTTAGCTGGGCGCCGGAGGGAAGTCTCGGTCCTGACCGGAGGCGACTGGAGGCGACCGGAGGCGGCTTGCCTCCGGCCCCTGACTTCTCTCGAGCAGGACTCGGGACGTGGTAGCTGGCCACCTTGTTACAAGACACACTCTCTCTCTGTCTCTGCCTGTGTGGCCGAGGGAGGACTAGCACGTCCTATATATTGGGAGGCGAGCCCTCAGGTTGAGCTGATGGGGGGGGGGGGGGGGGGGGCGGTGAAGGGTCTCCTTACATTTGCCCTCGCTGATGTAGGGTCAGGTCTGGACTTTTTCAGAGACTATAAGTTGTATCTTCTGGAAAAGTCATCAGATGGGGCCTTGTGACATGAGAGGCCCTGGTTGATTTGTGGCCCCTTGAGTTGGGCTCCGAGGGTTACATTTGACCTGGCTAATGTGAGGTCAGGTCTGGACTTCTTTCTGCGGTGTAGGATATTGTGTATATTGGGAGAGAGTCGGCTGGTGCCTTCTTACATGTTTGTTGGCCGTGTGACATGGGAGAGGAGCCTGGCTGATTTATAAACCTTTGGTCAACCGTGAGAGTTACCCTACACTTGACCTCCCTAATGTCGGGTCAAGACTGGCCTGTCTCTGAGATGCAAGCTGCGGTCTGACAACCCATCACTACATAAATAAGTTTACGAGGGGTCCGCTAATCTGTTCCCTACACTCTTTCAAGACTCGAGGGAAAATTTCATCCGGCCCTGGGGATTTTGTTTTCTCTAGTTTATTTATCTTCTTAAGAACATCCTCTTTTCTGATGGTGATATTCTTTAATTTCTCTTCTTCCTTTCCCTTAAATATCAGTTCCACCTCTGGAATTTCATCTCAAATTTCTTCTGTGAAAACTGATAAGAAGAAGCTGTTCAATGCTTTGCTTATTTCTTCACTGCCATTTATCACTTCTCCCCTCCCTGACTTTAAAGGCCCAACTTTGTCCTTGACCTTTGCCCTATATACCTGGAAAAATCCCTTGGGATTCGCCTTGGATTCTCTTGCTATTTTGATTTCATAGTCTCTCTTTGCTTCCCTTACATTTTTCTTAACATTCCTAGATAGTTCATTATACCTGTTTCTGAGCTGCTCCTCCCCTCCCTTTAATTTCTTATATATTCCTTTCTTTATTCTTATGTTATGTTTAAGTTTTCTGGTCATCCACCTTGGCTCATTCTTATTTGACCTAATTTTTCTGTATGGTATATTTTGTTCTTGTGCTTTATGTAGTATACTAGTGAATATATTATAGTCATGATCAATTATTGTGTCATCTATGACCTCACCCCTTCCTACTGGGGACTGACGTGACTGTTCCCAGGTGACCTCACCTCGGTACCTTCTTAACCCCTGATAATCCGCCAACCGAAAGTTTGGGACTCTGACCATATTGTCATTGTTTTTCGCTTCCCAATTTAGGGTGAACCTGATTTCTCTGTGATCACTGTTACCTAGTTCTTCCCCTACTGTGATATCTCTGATAATATTTTCTTTATTTGTTAATACTAGGTCTAATATATTGTCACCTCTAGTAGGTTCTGTAATTAGTTGTTTCAAAAAATTGTCCTGTACTGCGTCTAGGAAGTCTTCAGATTCATAGTCGCCTACAATGTTGTCCCAGTCAATATTTCTGAAGTTGAAATCCCCCATAATGCATAGGTTGTTATATTTTGCTGCCCTACTCATTTCCTGCCCTATGGGCTGAGCTGCTTCTTTGCCAAGACTTGGGGGCCTGTAAATCACTCCCATAATTAGTTTTTCTCTTCCTTCCGTGATTTCTACCCACACAGACTCGGTTCCTATTTCACCCTTTATTGAATTATTAATACAACATTCTAATGTATCCTTTACGAAGAGTGCGACCCCTCCCCCCTTCCTACCTTCCCTGTCCTTGTGAAAAAGGTTGTACCCTTCTATGTGGTACTCTGATAAAAAAATTTTGCTCGCCAGATTCATCCAAGTTTCGGTGATTGCTATGACGTCTACATTCTCGGTACATACAACCGCTATCTATCTATTGTAGTGGAATTCTCCCCTACAAACGCTGTTTGTCGCTGCCTAGCCGACCCCACCAATTCCCCAGTGTATGCCTCGTGGTCTAGGTCAACCAGCGCCGCCATACACCATGGAGCAGGGGTCAACTGCTAAGCCACGCCTACCCCCGCTATTTAAGACCTGACCTCGTGGTGATCTGTCTCTTACTACCTACAGCCGCAGCCAGCAACACCTCCTCCTCTGCCGCTGCCTGGCGGCCCTCGCTCCTCCGCCTGCCTGGTGGTCCTCTCTCCCGCTGGCGAGCATGGCGACCCACAAGCTGTCCTTCTCTGAGCGTCCTCACCAACCAGCTCTCTCTACATCACGCTTGTAACCATGCTGCCTTCCTAGCACCAAGCTGCATTGTACATCCAATACAACATGTATATAGAGAGCACATCGTGAGTTTCCTTTCTCCATTCCATCCTGAGTGCGAACCAAACATCTCATACCCCACAAATGGTGACTCCCGGAGATTCGCACTCACACAGGATGGAGGAGAAACTGATCACGCTCCCAGTCTTCAAGCAACATGGAAGACTGGCTTATCCACACAGAAGCAGCTCTCATCGGCTCTACAACTACTGTCTCTACACCGCAGGTTAGACACCCTAGAGCAGCACTGTTTCTCCTAGCAGACATCAGCTCCTTTTCCTGCCCCCAAGCACCACGTCCTACCGACCCCAGCACACCCGTCCTGCCTCAGACGCCGACCCCGGCCCAGCAGTAACCCCTGCCGCCCCTGATGCGGCCTCTGTTCCTGAGTGCGGACCCACACCCCTCTTTTCTCCCTCAGGTACTCCCTGCTAATGTCCTGCACCCTGCTGCTGTCGTGGACCCAGCTGCTGTCACGAGCCCTCATTCGCTTCTGCTGACGCAGCCCTTGCTCCTGACCCAGGCCCACACACCCCAGCAGGCGCATCTGACGACTCTGTACCTGAAGTGAGGGAAGCACAACATTCATCGCCTCCACACACCCTTTTTCTCCCTCTCTTCTCCCACAGATAGTGTGTATATAGACAGTTGTATCCAGCGACCGGCTCATCCACGCCATCGCCGTTGTCTCACATGAGGCACGCACCGCCCGTTCTGCCTCACATGTGCTTAGCAACTCTGCAGACAACAAGTCTCCTACACCACCTGGAGGGAAGGGGGAGTATTGTAGTGGAATTCTCCCCTACAAACGCTGTTTGTCGCTGCCTAGCCGACCCCACAAATTCCCCAGTGTATGCCTCGTGGTTTAGGTCAACCAGCGCCGCCATACACCACGGAGCGGGGGTCAACTGCTAAGCCACGCCTACCCCCGCTATTTAAGACCTGACCTCGTGGTGATCTGTCTCTTACTACCTACAGCCGCAGCCAGCAACACCTCCTCCCCTGCCGCTGCCTGGCGGCCCTCGCTCCTCCGCCTGCCTGGCGGTCCTCTCTCCCGCTGGCGAGCATGGCGACCCACAAGCTGGTCCTCCTCTGAGCACCCTCACCAACCAGCTCTCTCTACATCACGCTTGTAACCATGCTGCCTTCCTAGCACCAAGCTGCATTGTACATCCAATACAACATGTATATAGAGAGCACATTGTGAGTTTCCTTTCTCCATTCCATCCTGAGTGCGAACCAAACATCTCATACCCCACACTATCTATCTATCTATCTATCTAATATAAACAAGAATAAGAAAGGTCAGAATGGGGAGGTGATGGATGGGAGAAAAGGAGGAAGGGGAAGAGAGGAATAAGGGAAGGGAAGGGGGGATCGGAATGAGGAGAGAGGGAAGGGAATCAGGAAAGGTGAGGTCAGGTACAACAGGTCAGGTCAGTACAACAGGTCAGGTCAGTACAACAGGTGGGGGCAGGTACAACAGGTGGGGTCAATACAACAGGTGAGGTCAGGTACAACAGATGAGCTCAGGTACAACAGGTGGGGGCAGGTACAACAGGTGAGGGCAGGCACAACAGGTGAGGGCAGGTACAACAGGTGAGATCAGGTACAACAGATGAGCTCAGGTACAACAGGTGGGGGCAGGTACAACAGGTGAGGTCAATACAACAGGTGAGGGCAGGTACAACAGGTGAGCTCAGGTACAACAGGTGGGGGCAGGCACAACAGGTGAGCTCAGGTACAACAGGTGAAGGCAGGTACAACAGGTGAGCTCAGGTACAACAGGTGAGGGCAGGTACAACAGGTGAGGTCAGGTACAACAGGTGAGCGCAGGTACAACAGGTGAGCTCAGGTACAACAGGTGGGCTCAGGTACAACAGGTGGGGGCAGGTACAACAGGTGAGGTCAAGCACGATAGTTTGAATAGGTAAACAAAGACCCTTCTGCCAGACGTATGATCCACACTATGTTAAAGATCAATATCAGCGTTTTGCATGTTTGTGTACTACGGTATCTATTAGTTACACAGTCAACAAACAACAGGTGTGTGTGTGTGTATATTCCAACAGTAGAAAATAAATAATAAATAAGATAATTATTGTTTCGTTGTTTTTTTATGACATTCTCGAACGCAAAGGAGTTTATATCCTGTATTTATATATTCGCAGTAAGAGTATCACGTCTGTAGGTATTTTTTTTTCTAGTGTAGCTAAACTTTATAATATGTAGAATGTTATATAATTTATCCCTTCTCCCTCAGTTCCTTTCTTCCCTCATAATATCACTGTATACGACACAGACAAAGTGACACATCTGATGGGGGGCAGACTTGATTATGTGATTGGGTATAACCTAGTAGACAGTAATGTCAAGGCTAAGGTCATCTCAGACTACCTTGTCAGTGATCATTATGCAATACTTACTGAATACACTGTTGCTGATGTCAAGTGTGAACCCCATCCTAAGCTCAGAATTAACATCCCAGATAATCTTAAACTGCACTTCAAGGCCTACATCCACAGATGGTATGCTGGATATACACCTGGGTCAGTGGATGAATTTTGCTGTGATCTTGTAAATGTCATTACCACATATTATACCACCTGGGTTAAGTCAAGGAGGAAGGGGGGCAGCACTAAACCACCTCTGTGGACACATGACCCCATCCTCACCAAAGAAGGAGAGAATGTAAAACAGCTTGCCAACACTTATAAGCAAAATAAAACTAGTGATAACCTTTTGGCATTCCTCAAAGCTAACAGAGAATTTCGTGAACTCAAAGGTCAGGTGAGAAACACCTATTGGGAACAATTCTTACAGGGGATTAATAGAACAACCACTCTAGCAGAAATGTGGAAGAAAATTAGAGCCATTACCAAGTCACCCACCCCAGTCCAGCTTCATCACAGCCCTGCAGAATATGCTGACATGCTATTAGACCAATGGTCTAGTGTGTCACGAATCACTTCCCTGCCTCCTGACATACAACAATATCTTAACACCTCACACATTAATAGGGGTTTCAATATTGAAATAGCCTATTCCTCACCAGACCTTACCGACCAGTTTCCTATAACGCACCACGAACTAACAACAGCACTAATGAAAGGTGAGTCATCCTCCCCTGGTGAGGATGGCATAACCTATAACACCCTGAGATTGTTGAATGAGATCCCTAACCATCCACTGCTTGACCTGTATCAAATGAGTCTCACACAGGGTATTCTGCCTAAGACATGGACTCATGGAAACATAGTTCCAATCCCTAAAGCTAATTCTCCAAACTTCAGGCCAATTTCACTTACATCCTGTATGTGTAAAGTCCTTGAAAGAGTTGTTCTAAACCGTCTCATGTTTCAAGTCAAAGACAAACTCGCCCCTAATCTGTACGGGTTCATGCCCGGGTGTAGCACACAGACATGCTTTGCAGAATATCTTGTTCACTCAAAAGATAAGACACAAACAGCCTTCATAGACCTTAATCAGCCTTTGATGTAGCTAATAGAGACATTATACTTGAGCAACTAGCAAATTTTGGCATACAAGGTAACCTCCTGACATGGATAAAGGGTTATCTGTCCAACAGGTATGCCAGTGTTCTGTTTAGGGGAGTTAAAAGTACCAGAATGAGATCATTTGAGCTGGGCACGCCTCAGGGAGGAGTGTTAAGTCCTATGCTCTTTAATATACTGATGCACAAGCTTATTGCTGACATTCCAGTTCAACCAAACGAAGCCGTAATATGCTATGCTGATGATATCTGCATTATGACACAAACCAAACTGAGGCTCCAAGCCTTGCTGGATGTATTTGCTCGGAGAACTGTTGAATGCGGTCTCATAATATCTGTTGACAAGACGAGGGTCCTCAATCCTCGTCCTGCTCACCCTCTGCCTCTTGACTATAACATTAACAGCATGCCCTTGGAACTATGTAGCTCCTATAAATATCTTGGAATTTGTGTGAATGATGCAAACTTTGTCAGCAACCTTCGTGACAAACTAATGCAGCGCATTAAACCCCTCAGAACCCTTGTTGGCAAGGGCTATGGAATTAACATCACCTATGCTCGTACTTTTTATCTTCACTTCATTCGTTCTGTAGTTGACTATCATGCTCTCCATCTTGTGACTATTCCGCCTAAACAACTCAACAGCCTTGAGGTAGTGCAAAATGAAGCCATGCGCATCATCCTAGGTTGCCCAAAATCAACCAGAATTGTAAATATGAGGAAAGAGCTCGGACTGCCCTCCCTATCTGAGAGGATAGCCCTACTTAATACCATGTTTTGTGTCAAAGTTTTGAAGAACAATAGTTCTCAAACTACAACTCAAACTGAGTTGATGTTCTATCAAAGTAATCCCGACCATCTCGCCAACCTTTCAAAAAAGACTCTCTTTGGGGCATGGCTTCATAAGTGTTGCAGATCTCCTGAAACTGAATGTCCCAATCACCCCAGACGAACCTATTAATGCCATTCCTCCTTGGCTGAACATATCAGTTCCTATTAATTACACTCCTGTTGGTAGTAAGCAAATGTTAAACACCGATGTGATGAGATGTGTCACACTAGAAACTATTAACAGACACATAGAGAGTATTAAATCAAGTGAATGTTATGCTTTTACTGATGGTTCTGTGCAGACAAACACAGGTAGAACAGGCTGTGCAATTGTAATATATAAAGAAAAAGAGATGATAGTGTCAAACAAACAAAGGCTAAACAACTGGGCCAGCACAACACAAACTGAACTAACTGGAATCTACTTAGCCACAGATTACCTCAAAGAAAATGGAGGCGGGGTGATATTCTGTGACTCTCAAAGTGCTTTGAAATCAATGAACAGCCCGTCAGGTTCTATGTCTAAAGTTGCATGTGATATTAAAAGGAATGTGATAACTGCCAATGAGAACAACTTTCGTATCGAATTTGTGTGGATTCCGTCCCATGTTGGAATCAGGTATCATGACCGTGCTGATAGACTGGCCAATGAGGCATGTAAGAAAGAAAATGTTGACCGTGACCTTGGTCTGTCCAATGCCGTAATTAAAAACATTCAAGTCAGAATCATGAACTCTGATCTAGAAGAAGTGAGAAATGCAGAGAGACCTGACAGTTGTAGCATTAGTAAATATGACAAATTTTGTAACAAGAGGTACCGGTATGGCCAGCATAAGGACAGAACCAGACAATGTGATGTAGTCGTGGCCAGAATTAGGCTAGGATACAGACACATCTGGCAAGTTAGTAACGCTGTACCCATACCGGAACACTCAGCATGTAAACTTTGTGATAAACCTTTAAAGCATACACTTGAACACTATATTATTGAATGTGACACTGTCAAAGACTTCAGGCCACCTGACTTACTGTATCTTGAACTATGTAATTACTTCATTGAATCAGGTGTGCTTGAGGACAGTCTTGCTGTTTATCCCAAATTTGCTAGCCCACACTGATTAGTCTTCAACTAGAATATGACTCCAATGTATGTGATCCACTGACCCATATATGCTGCTGGTGAATGTGATGTATTTCCTTCTTTGTGTACGAACCTCTGTCCTGCGTGGCAGTGAACAGTGGCATTACCCACATGAATCTGACCTATATATAGTGTCAATGAATATGATGCATTCTTTGTGTACGAACCTCTGTCCTATATGGCAGTGAAAAGTGACATTACCCACATGAATCTGACCGACGTATATGTATGTATGTATGTGTGCGTGTGTGCATGTATATGTACGTGTACATGTATATGTGTATGTATATACGCATATGTATGTGTATGTGTGTGTGTGTGTGTTTACATATATGTATATGTACTGTCAATGAATATGATGCAAATCTTTGTGTACGAACCTCTGTCCTGCATGGTAGTGAACAGTGACATTATCCATATGAATCTGACCACTATACATTTATAGTTGTTAATGAATATGATGTATTTCTTTGTGTATGAACCTCTGTCCTGCGTGACAGTGAGAAGTGATACCACCCTCAGTGTCAAGACCTGACTGAATTACTCAGAATAGGCAAACTGTACTACAAGCTCTGCCAATAAATTTGTTAAACTTAAAACTCTTCCCTCTCCTTTATCTCTTCCCTCTCCTTTATCTCTCCCCTTCCCTCCCCGCCCCTCTCCCAAGTCAAGAGATATATTACGTACAACACACCTTAACTCATTAATGCACTCAGAGTCAGGAAAACCTATGCTTAATTAATACAAGCAGTACTTACCTGTTTGTTAATGTCTTGGGCCAGCAGGAAGAGGAGGAGGGACGGTGAGGATAACACAACGGGGAGGAGGCGGGACGGTGAGGATAACACAACGGGGAGGAGGCGGGACGGTGAGGATAACACAACGGGGAGGAGGAGGAGGTGAGGGAGGAGGAGAGACGGTGAGGATAACACAACGGGGAGGAGGAGGTGACGGAGGAGGAGGGGCGGTGAGGATAACACAATGGGGAGGAGGAGGTGACGGAGGAGGAGGGGCGGTAAGGAAAACACAACGGGGAGGAGGAGGAGGAGGAGGAGAAGGAAGAACAGGAGGGACGTTGAGGAAAACACAACGAGGAAGAAACAGAGGGGGAGGAGGAGGGGAAGGCGCTGTTTACAGTCACTCTGGAGCGGCCATGTTTACACCTCAAGCTGTGATCTGTACGAGGAAGTAAAAAAAAAAAAAAAACATTAGTCAGAAGTTGTCGAATGTCTTTATTTAATATTATATGATCATGTTTTTAGTAAAATATATATGTATACCTGAATATATACCTGTAGTGGTATTAACTGGTTCTATATGTAATAGGATTATTGTAAAGGTATAAGGTAGGAGATTAATGAAAGTATATTGTTTAGATAAGAAATTGATCTCTTAGAAAATGTGATCTCAACATGAAAAAAATAGCTTGGTTGACCACATAATTCCCCAGAAGTGATTAATATCCCCCACAAATAGAAAATAATCCCACCAAATAGATAATATTCCCCCCAAAATAGATAAACAAAAATCCCCAATATAGATAAAAAAATCCCCCAAATAGATCATAATCCCCCCAAAAGCGATAATATTTCCTTACGTCATCATCCCATTAATCCCTAAAAGGCGAGACAACAATAAAAAAAAGTCTATTCAATATATACTTTGGTCAAATTTAATACAGTATACTTTCCAAGATATAACGAAGGTGAAAGTATAATAAACTTTCACTCAGGTATGAACCACATTGGACCACACACAACGAAATTATTTAGAAGAAGGAAATGTCATGTCCAGTCTGTGTGTATGAGTGGTGACTGTGGGTGTGTACAGACAGGTGTGAGACAAGGTGGTGTAGATGGCTTAGACAGGTGGTGTAGATGGCTTAGACAGGTGGTATAACTGGGACATTAGACAGGTGGTATAACTGGGACATTAGACAGGTGGTATAACTGGGGCATTAGTCAGGTGGTATAACTGGGACATTAGACAGGTGGTATAACTGGGACATTAGACAGGTGGTATAACTGGGACATTAGACAGGTGGTATAACTGGGACATTAGACAGGTGGTATAACTGGGACATTAGACAGTTGGTATAACTGGGACATTAGACAGGTGGTATAACTGGGACATTAGACAGGTGGTATAACCGGGACATTAGACAGGTGGTATAACCGGGACATTAGACAGGTGGTATAACTGAGACACGAGTTAGAATGAGACATTAAAATGAACGGGATCAGCATCATGATTAGACGAAATTTCACATTATCAAACCTAACTTAACAAAACTAATTCTAACCTAACCTAACCTAACAGACGTACAGAAACTCACCCAGGAAGGCTGAGTTGACCTTCTTTGTGTACCCCCTAAAATGATTTTTAGGTGTCATGCAGGCCAAACGGTGTACAGGTTTCATGTAGGTCACACGGTCGTACAGGTCTCATGCAGTCCACACGGTAATATAGCTCTCATGCAGGCCACGCGGCTTACAGTTATTTTACAAGTAACACAGTGTACAGGCTTCGTGCAGGCTATAAGGGCGTCATTCACTCCTCCAGAACGCGCCACTGATGGGCGTCGACTTTTCACTATGACCGCCCCACCAACGCTCTCTATGTCCAGAACTGATTCTCTTGCACTCATGAAACATTGACAACATGACATTTGCCTCCATCTGTGAAGCTAGAGGATGGTTTGTAGTGACGTAGCAATACTCGCGTGTTCTTATTGGCCAGAAGATTGGGCTGACTCAGTATGTAATTCTATGACGTCATGGATTTGATCGCCCTACTGTTGGTGTCCGCGAAGTTGTGTTCTCCCGCGAGCTGCTTCCAATGACGTTTATCATATGTAGTTTGAATTTATGTGCTGAAATAATTAATCGTAGACAAGAATACATAATGATCATAAAGCTTCAGAATATATGTTTATGTCGATGAGAGAGAACCGAATGATATTGTTCTGGCGACGTTACGCATGCGCACCAGCTCAAAGAACTTTGGCACCATCAGACGGTACTAACATCTCTCTGCTACACACATGCTGGGATTGTCACGATTTTCCTGATTTTCAAAACATAATGACATATTTCATTACTTTGCACTAACTTAAAGCAACACAAAACACCATGAGAGTTAAGCGGAGTAATGTTGACACACCTTACACAATGTCACATTTCACAGCGCGTTATGATGAAAGACTGACATGCAAGTGTTGGTGAGCAGATTTACGAGTTATTCTTATCATTTGTGGACCTTGAAGAAGAAAAAAGAAACAGGGTAAAGGAGTAAACACGAAGAAAGAAGAAGAGAAACACAAAGAAGAACGACAAGGAAGAAGAAAAAATCACAAGTACTCGTCCAACCCCATGAAGGCAAACGTGACAGCAAAAACAAGACGGTACTGTGGTGTGCGAGGCTGACCACCACACACACACACACACACACACACACACTACCCACCAAAAAGGCCGACAATAAGTTACTTTTATCCTCTTCACCACTGATCGGCTCGTTAGCCGCTTGGGCGATCGGTAATGTCTCTGTTGCGCACTGTTGGCAAGTACTGGGCATGCACCGGCTCCTGAATGTACCTGAACCTGCTCCAGTGTTGGTCAAGTCTGGTCTTGAAAGATCTCACACTCGGTGCCGTCACAACTCTCTCTGGTAGATTGTTCCAAGAGTTCACAACCCTCACTCCGAAAAAAGTTTGCCCTCACAGTTTTCTGGACTTGCGGCTTCTTCAATCTTGAGCTGCGACCCCTTGTGGGGCGAGCGTCCGCCAGCTCCAAGTAAGAACACTCAGCTGAGTAGTGCCATTTGAGATGCTTATACACCTCAATTAGGTCACCCCGTCTGTAGTATAAGCTAGGCAAGTTCAGGCGCTCCAATCTCTCAGGGTAGTTGAGGTGCCGAAGTGCAGGCACCAGTCTGGTGGCCCTCCTTTGAACATGTTCAACCAACTGACAGTCCCTAGCATATCTCGGGGACCAGACAGGGTGACAGTACTCCAGATAGGGAAGCACTTCACTCCTGAAGATCGTTACGAGGGACGGACCCGTCTAGATATTTGAACGACTTTCTTATTAGACTCAATAGTTTATTTGGGTGATTTACCTTCTTCTCGCAATGGCCCGAGAACTTCAGCTCATTGTCAACATACACACCTAGGTCCTTCTCACATTCAGTCTCAAATAGTGCAGTTTCTTCATCCCGTTGGGACATATGATAGGCCTCCTTACCGTTGGTACGCCCCAGGTGCATCCTCTTACACTTCGTGACATTGAATCTCAGCAGCCATTTCTTCGACCATTCTTGCAGCCCACAGAGGTCCTTCTGCAGCTCTTCACAGTCCGCTATGGTTTTTATTTTCCCGAAATAACTTGGCGTCATCGGCAAACATTTGTATGGATGAGTGTACAACGTCAGGCATGTCATTTATGAAACAAACAAACAACAGCGGGCCCAATACACTGCCTTGTGGTACCCCGCTTGTGACAGGTACGGATAACGATTTCACGCCGTTAATCACCACACACTGCTTGCGGTCATGTATAAAGTCTTTTATCCACGCTAGGACATTTCCCCGAATTCCGTATCCTTACAATTTGATTTTAAGCCTTTCGTGGGGTACACTGTCGAAAGCCTTGGCAAAATCTAGGTATATATTGTCGATATTACCACCGCGTTCCAGAATATGGGTCCAAATATCCAATACCTTGAGCAAGTGTGTTAAGCAGGAGCGCCCCGGCATAAAACCGTGTAATTGAGTCGTCGTTCATCTACAAGGTAACAGGAAATAACGCCCAATATTATATAGGGAAAAAGTAGATTAGCGATAGGCTAGTAATCGTTTATAAAAAAATTACAAAGCCACAACTTCTCATCGCATCTGTAATCAATTTTATTTCCTACCAAGCTATTATTATTTCCTTGAATGGAAAAGCAATATATAGTTTCAAATTATTAGTAACAATAAATGATGAAGAGACTATTTCAAGGAGCAAGTACTAAAATGTTCTTCAAAAGATGTACAGTATTTAATATTGACGTTATAAAGTTTTTACTGCACTTCAACAACTAAAGATTTTAAGCGACTAATACTGTTAGTATTGACACTGGTCCATCAACAATTGTAAATAATGAGACAAGACTCTCTGAGGACACCAAACTTAGAATCGTATACTTAGTGGGATGAAAGCAGGAGACCCTCTACACCAGTGGTTCTCAACCTTGTTTGCCCCAGGCACCCCTTGCACCATATGTCAGAATGTCATTCCCCCTCCTTTCCAAGATTGTCTGCCTCAAAAAGTGCATTCGAAATAATATGCATATAATACTGAAAATCCTTTATTTTTTCCATATTAGTACATATACATTTACAATTTTACATGGATTATTTTTATAGTGGAATTTTACAAATTAAATGCCAATTGAAAATGTTGATGGACTTATAAAACTTGAATAAAAGAAAATAGTTTTTTATATTTATAATGAATTACTTAACAGACCAAACTGAAGCATAATGCAAAAAACAAAAAGTTCAATAGAATACCAGGATATTGTATATTTCTAATTAATTTTATTCAGATGAAGATTACAGTCAATGAGAAACCTGTGATTGTTTTTTCTTCGCCAATTCTGGGATACGCGGAGGAGTGCTTGAAAGGGCACAACATAGGTCATTTTCTACCTCTAATCTACTACGTTACTTCGTTTTAATTTGCAACTGAGTTGAAAAGCCTGACTCACAAAGATATATCGACACAAACGGAAGCAATGCACGGATAGCTCTTTCTGCCACTTTTGGGTAGGAATCGCACATCAAGGGCCAAAATTCTGTGATTGATTTCTCATCGAACATATCTCTTGCTCCCGAATCAGTTCCCCCCCCCTGAAAACCTGAATTCCCTCCTGGTTGAGGACCCCTGATCTACACAATCTAATTTTTAAGCAACAGCTAATTATGAAAGAAAGACGAATTATATAAATAAATAACAACTTAATCGCCCACAAGATGAAAATCAAATTATAGAACGACGCATTTCAAACTGATAGTAATTGATTTAGCAAAAAGTATTTACATATGTCATCTGGAAGGAAAAGCTCCGTGTACTCTCGCTTTATTTAATGTACTATCATCACACCACACCAACACGACCGGAAAAACGGGAAGGAGAAAGAGGGAGAATCAGTAAATGAATAAATGATGATAATTGATAGAGGAGGGAGGAGGAGTGGACGAGTTGGTCGATACCAGAGCGACGAACCCCCGCCCCCCTTCTACCCTTCCCTTCCTCTCTCCCTTCCTTACACCCTGCCACAACTCCCTCCCTCCCTCCTTCCCTTTCTCTCTCCCTCCTGTACACCCTGCCACAACTCCCTCCCTCCCTCCCTCCTTCCCTTCCTCTCTCCCTTCCTTACACCCTGCCACAACTCCCTCCCTCCCTCCTTCCCCTCCTCTCTCCCTCCTTTACACCCTGCCACAACCCCCTCCCTCCCTCTATCACACCCTACAACAATCTACCTTCCTCCTTCCCTTCCCTTCTCCCTCCCTCCCTCCCTCCTTCCCTTTCTCTCTCCCTCCTGTACACCCTGCCACAACTCCCTCCCTCCCTCCCTCCTTCCCTTCCTCTCTCCCTTCCTTACACCCTGCCACAACTCCCTCCCTCCCTCCTTCCCCTCCTCTCTCCCTCCTTTACACCCTGCCACAACCCCCTCCCTCCCTCTATCACACCCTACAACAATCTACCTTCCTCCTTCCCTTCCCTTCTCCCTCCCTCCCTCCCTCCTTCCCTTCCTCTCTCCCTACCTCTCACCCTGCCGCCCCCTCCCCCTACCTCCTCATACCTTGCCAAGACACACCGGCGTACATAGAAGGATAGATAATGGGCTAGAAACATAGAAATGGACAGATAGGTAGATAGATTGACAGATAGATAAATATCTTAGTATTCGTTTATATCATACAAACATAATACTGAAAACGGTATCTACAGTATCCAATAATAATAATAATAATAATAATAATAATAATAATAATAATAATAATACCTACACGTACAGTACTATAATTCTTTAAGTGGTAAAATATACATAATTAAGGCGGGGGTTAATCTAGCATGGTACCGCTACGTGCATACATCGTAGTGGTGTATTTTAAGCAGTGCGCCACACAGTTACTGTTTGAACATTCATCTTCCATTGTTGTATCAGTGTTGACATTCTCTATAACGACTATAGCCTTATTGTTGAAATTTTCTCTTGTCTCAGTGTGATTTCTCCGTCATTTTTGGCCGCCATCTTCGTGTAATAAATATCTTTGAGCCAGTGAGATGCCTTCACCCGTATCAAGTTATAAGAAAATTATAACTTACGATCTTTTCACAATCCTCGTTATAGTTTCAAATTTATACTGGGTGATATATTTTGCGGTAATTTCAGTAAGGCCGTTATGAGAGTTTTCACCTTTCTATATAGGAAAAAAAATTAAGGAAATATTTACCTTAAGTTAGTAACCCCATAGAGAGTAATTAATCTCAGGTGTGTAAATCGAATCATAAGTAACACAATTTTACCTTAAGGCAATCACGGAGAAATACAAAGTATAACAAAACATTGCAAAACACGTTCCCGAATCCCATGTTGCAACTCGGCCCTGCACGAAACTCACACCTATTGATAGATTTCAACACCAATTGCAGGGAGTGAGAGGCCAGCGCATCTTAATATAACACAGATCGGCACAACACGACGCAACAGCAGTAAACATTAAAGATTTACAAAACAGCTTCTCCAGCCATATCCCTGTGTCAACATAACAGAACGTAACATAACAGTGCTCTGGAGAGGATAATGGAACAGAGCCCAGAGTAACACAGCACAGTAGAACACAACCCAGGGTAACACAACACAGCAGAACACAGCCCAGGGTAACACAACATAGGGCAACACAACACAGGGCAACACAACACAGCAGAACACAGCCCAGGGTAATAAAACACGAGGATAAACAATACTAACTTCATTATCTTATCATTTCCCAATTACTGTCACGCAGTGCCCTACCACCACTACTACCACCAACCCTACCACCACCACCACCACCACCACCACCCCCTACCACTACCACCACCACCACCACCACCACCACCCCCTACCCCAACCACCACCACCACCACCCCCTACCCCTACCACCACCAGCACCCTCGAGGTACTATCACCCACTACCACTACTACTACCACCCCCAACCACCCCCAACCACCCCCCCTAGGTACTAACACATACCACCACCACCACCACCCTTTCCTAACCTATACCTAACCTAACCTTACACTCCACACAATTTACCTTCTTCCCTTTCCCTTTACTCCCCTCCCATCCCCTCCCCTCCCCATCTCCCCTCCCCTCCCCTATTCCCGTTATCCATATCTTAATTACTTCCCCTCACTGTACTCCCCCTCCTATTCCTTTACACTTTTCCCTTAACTTTATTTCTCCTTTATTTATACATAATTTTCCTCCCCTTTCCCTCCTCTTCCCTTCATCTTCTCTCTCATTCCCATTTCTTCCTCTTATTTGACTATTTTATCTATCCTCTACATCTCCTCAAACAGGTGGTGGTGGTGGGCAGGGTGTGGTGGTGGGCAGGGCGTGGTGGTGGGCAGGGCATGGTGGTGGGCAGAGCATAGTGGTGGACAGGGCGTGGTGGTGATGGGCAGGGCGTGGTGATGATGGGCAGGGCGTGGTGGTGGTCAGGGCGTGGTGGTGGGCAGGGCGTGGTGGTGGGCAGGGCGTGGTGGTGATGGGCAGGGCGTGGTGGTGGGCAGGGCATGGTGGTGGGCAGGGCATGGTGGTGGTGGGCAGGGCGTGGTGGTGGGCAGGGCGTGGTGGTGGGCAGGGCATAGTGGTGGGCAGGGCGTGGTGGTGATGGGCAGGGCGTGGTGGTGGGCAGCGTGGTGGTGGGCAGGGCGTGGTGGTGGGCAGGGCATGGTGGTGGACAGGGCATGGTGGTGGACAGGGCGTGGTGGTGATGGGCAGGGCGTGGTAGTGGGTTAAGTTCCTTCCACTAACTTCCTGTAATCAATTCCTTAATAGGAGCGTGTAAAGGTCGACCCCTCCCTCTTGTTTAGTGAACCCCTGACCCCCCTTGTTTAGTGGACCCCCTGGCCCCCTTGTTTAGTGGACCCCCTGACCCCCTTGTTTAGTGGACCCCCTGACCCCCCTTATTTAGTTGACCCCCCCTGACTCTTTTTTGTTCTTTCTGGTTCAGTTTTTTTTTTTCATCTGCAGGTTGCTATGACATCAAACATGACCTTTGACCTGACCTTAAGACCTCCCTATAATCAGCAATGAACCTCCTCTCCCTAGTGACAAGATAAAGTGTCTCATTCCCCTTCCATCAGTCCACGGAGCTTCACACAAACAGACGATTACAACCAACAGTAAGAGATGATGATAACACCCCTCCATTAGCACACAGCGAGGGGTTAAAAAACAAGAAATTAATGGATTATCGTCAATAAGTATAATCGCCATCGTTATTCACTCCTGTAGAAGCACCAGCAGGAGGAAAAAGAGCCGATACTATACTGTACAGATACCTTCACATGCTGCATCATTCTCCATCAACACTCATCCTGATTCTCACAACATTCTTACCATAAGTTCTCTCCCTTAACTGAGCATGAGAGAGCATGTCCAATTAAGGTGACATTCTTTAATGCACTTTTGAGACATGTGTGCTGGAGGACGAGGCATAAGTGTAGGTTAGAGAACGAGGCATAAGTTAAGTTAGAGGACGAGGCGTAAGTTAGAGGACGAGGCATAAGTTAGAGGACGAGGCATAAGTTAGAGGACGAGGCATAAGTTAGAGGACGAGGCATAAGTTAAGTTAGAGGACGAGGCATAAGTTAGAGGACGAGGCATAAGTTAAGTTAGAGGACGAGGCGTAAGTTAAGTTAGAGTAAGAGGCATAAGTTAAGTCGTGAGTCAATAACCTTACGCCATGAAGGATGAAATTACGACATTAAACGCATCATTTTACGAGCCACTTCACCTACCTACTCTCATCCACTGGTAGCCGAAGTGACGGGAATATTAATTATCGTTTTAATTGCATTTTTAAAAGGAGCTTTAACACTTACGGCTACATCATCCCCTGAAGGGACGCAGGGTGTAGAGTCAGTGTTTGGTTAGGTTTGGTTAAGGACTCATTATGGTTACTGATGAGTGGAAAGTGACTCAAAGTAACAAGAAATACTGCTGTAAACTTCCCACTCAAAGTATTTATATCTGAAAGTTTTTAGGGTGTCGAAAATATTGTTTTAAGATCGGGTCCCTTGAGAGTCCTGGCTTGAATAGAAAGGAACAGGTCCCGAGCTTCACTGTCAGGAAGGTATAGTAATATCCTGCCTCGTCACCCAGAATGAACCTCTCAATTTACTGTTCGATAAATTAAGGAAAATAATTAATTGTTTGTGATGAAACTCGCTTCCGGGGTGATTAGTAATCGTTTTATAAGAGCAATTCGAAAATTGGTTGATGAACAGTCAAGATTTTGATTGTTAAAACAGTCAAATCAGAATTCTGAATTATGGTTATAAATTTCTGAACGCAACAGATTAGTTTTTGCTTTTGATATTTCAAGTCGTGTCTCATATATCCTGAGGACGACTAAAACACAGAGACAAAACTTCAGCTAATTTCACAATAACTCCCAAACCTGTTGAGTATTTCACAATATTAGCGAATGTTTAGGTGAAAAATTACTATTAATGTTCCTACACGAAGTTATGTGAACAACAATCGCGGTAATGGTGGTGTTATGGTGCTAAATAAAACGAGTTCTAATGAAGTTAAAGGAACCCCGAGTGTCTGGGGTGAACTGTACGTATGTTAGTGGTGGTAGTGTAAGAGTAATAGTGGACACTGATATAACGTGAAATAACAGAAAGAGTGATGATGACACCGGGCATAGAGGGAGGGAGGGAGGCCAAGCGAGGGTGGGGTGATTGATGTGGCTTCAGGGTGAAAATGGAAGACGAGGGCAGAATAGAACAGACGAGGGCAGAATGTGGCAGACTGTCATCCACCCTTACCAGTGACCCTCTTCCCTTCAATAAAAAGTTGTAATTCATAAGAAAGAAAGAAAGAAAGAAAGAAAGAAAGAAAGAAAGAAAGAAAGAAAGAAAGAAAATAAATAAAACCAAGAATTATTTCAAAGTGTTGGCGGCAAGTTCTAAGAAGTGTTGATTCCAAGAGGCGGTGTGAGTTATGTTCTTAGGTGAGGAATATCTGAATGGAAGCAGTGTACGATGGCAGTGCTGTTGAGGGTTGATGGTGGTGTGGTCTGGAGAGTGGTGTGGGTTGTGATAATGGTTGTGGCGTTGTAGGTAGGAGATTGTGTTAGGGTTGTGAAGATACTAAAGATCAAGGGTTATATAAGCCCCCTACTACTAATTGGCACCATTCCTAATTGGCACCATTCCTAATTGGCACTATTCCTAATTGGCACCAGTTGTAATAGGCACATTTCCTAGTAGAGCTTTACCCAAAGAAACCTAATTAAACTCTTAAGCTCGGGCACCATTCCTAATAGAAAAACCTAATTTAACCTAAACTCGGTCCCAAATAGGTTAGTTTAGGTTAGGTTAGAGCACTGGTAGAAGCGTGGTGAACAAACATTTGAGTGATATCACCTGCAAATAAATCTATTATACTGATAGCATCAAATCATTACGATCGGATAAACACAGAAACACACGGGCGAGAGATCAAGATTTGTCTCGCGTTTTTGGACGTATAATGATGTGGCGATGTGAGAACACGCATGGTGGTGTTTGTGTTGTTGACTTGAGACCGACCCCACGTAGGCAAAGTTTTATTATTATTATTATTATTATTATTATCGTAGCCGCTCCCCAGTAAGAACCAGGAGGATAAAATAATACCTACACAGCCAACGTAAATTCTTCTTTATGATTTAAATACACTAGTAGCGCTTTCTATGATCATTCATAATATATGATTGCTAACCGGCATACACACATACACACACTACTACTACTACTACTACTACTACTACTACTATTGTTTGCGTTTTGTTTTTACATTTTATGAACAGAATATCAACGTGACGTGCAGAAAGTGACGAGTCTGATGGGCGGGTGAGCAGGGCGGTGGGTGGGTGGGTGTGAGGGCAGACTAGAAGGCTCCCGTCAGTATCGACCGGAGGGCCACCCACACTTAGTTAAGATCCTCAATGTAAATGACCCTTCATGGTATGGGTTAAGGGGGGGGGGGGGGCGTCACGCACACTTAGTTAAGGTCCACAATGTAAATGACCCTTCATGGTATGGGTTAAGGGGGAGGGGAGGCGTCACGCACACTTACCGACTCTACCGCCACTCCCTCCACCCCTTCACTCCCTCCACCCCTTCACTCCCTCCACACCTCATTACCTCCATCCCTTCACTCCCTCCACCCCTTCATTTGTTGGGGATGGGGGGGGGGGCTAGGAAGAGAGGATTGCCGTGTTTAGGAGACAGCAAAGGCCTTATAAATGGGGAGGGGGAAGGGGAGGGGGAGTAGGCAGGGGGAGGGGGTTGGGGGAGGGGAGGGGGAGAGGGCAGGGGGACGGGGAAGTGGGAGGAGGGAGAGGGGGAGGGGGTGGTAGCCTTAATGGTATGTTCTTACTCAATATATCCCCTTCCCTCTCCCCCTATGGCAGACCCCATCCCTACTTCCCTCCCTTCGATTCCCATTTCCCCCCTCAACCCAGCTCTTCAATCCCCCCTTCCCTTCAATCTCCCCTTCCCTCTTCCCTTCCCATCCCTTAAGCCCATCCTTTCAATACCCGCTTCCCCTTCCCTCTCCCCTTTCCCATTAGGTGACACACCCATTCATCTGTCTCTATCCTCCCATTTCCACAGAACTTTTGTGTAATTAAATAGATAAATAATACTTAGTAATTAGCTAAATAATAGTAAACAAATAGCTAAATAATAGTAAATGAATAGCTAAATAATAGTAAATAAATAAAGTTAATCTCCATTCCTAAACTCTATTAACATAAAGCTCACGACTACCGCTCTGTTTTGTGCTGTTATATTATGATAAAATATACAATAACTACAAAGGTATACAACTTAACAATTTATAAACAAGATGATGGGGGTTAGGTTAGGTTAGGTTAGGTTAGGTTAGGTTAGGTTAGGTTAGGTTATATACACAGGCAGGAACATGTCATTTATTATTTCAGGTGTAGTTTCTGTTTACATATTTTTGTTGTGGGTTGAGAATTAATATATGTGACTGTGTGTGTGTGTGTGTGTGTATGTGTGTGTGTGTGTGTGTGTGTGTGTGTGTGTGTGTTGAGGCTACAGTACTAAAGGCGGCATCAGGAAATTTCATAAGGAAGAAGAAGAGGAAAGAGTAGAAGGAGGAAAGAGGAAGGAGGGCGAGGAGAGAGGTGGAAGAATAAAGGAGGATTGAAGGTGAGGATGGAAAGGTAAGGGAAATAATAGAGGAGTGGGGAAGGAGAGGAAGGAGTAGGGAGGGATAAATATGACGAACTTTTTTTTAAACAATTTCCAACAGACGGGACTGAAATTTCATCCTCCCCCCCCCCCCCCCCGAAAAAAAAAATTAAAATAAAAAATAAAAAATAAATAAAATAAAATAAATAAATATGTATTGATATTACCGAGAAGATCACTAAATAATTCATCTTTCAATTTCTTAAGTGTTTACGTAATATTGATTCATTATAAGAGACGCCGGGTACACAGACAGGGTACTATATATGCCGTAGTAACAGTATTTTTACAACTCAATCAATAGAGGTCTACGAACACACACACACACACAAGCTACCGTCTTGGTGTTGACTGTCGTGAAAGGATTGTTAGCCATACTTCTTTTCTCTCTAATATATATCGACACAATTATTCGTGAGTGAGTTGTTGTTGTTGTTGTTGTTGTTGTTGTTGTTTTCATCCTCATCATCATTATCAATACACTACGCATATTCACCTTGGCCTTAGTAAGTCATCATAGGTCATTATAGGTCATCATAAATCATCTTAAGTCATCATAGGTCTTCATAAGTCATTACAGTTCATCATAGGTCATTATTGGTCACCATACCATATTATAGGTCATCATAGGTCATTATAGGTCCTTATAGATCACTATAGGTCCTTATAGATCATTATATTTCATTATAGGTCATTGTAGTTCATCATAGGTCATCGTAGGTCATCAAGGTGACGTAGAGAAGGAAGTGGCAAATTCACAAAGGTACCAACTGTGCAGTTTGTCTAGCCATGATAAATGGCACCGATAGTTGTGCCACAGTAAATTATTCAACCCCTAACTACTTTCTCCCCAGTACCTCAATTAAAGGGGGGGAAGGGAGGTGGAAGGGGAGGAAGAGGAGGAAAGGGGAAGGGGATGGAAAGAGAGGGGGGAGGAAGGGAAGGGGGTGGAGAGAGAGGGTGGGGAACGGAAAGGTGAGGAGGGGGAAGTGAGGGGGAAGAGGATGATGAGATTAGGTTAGATTAGGTTAGATTAGGTTAGGTTAGATTAGGTTAGATTAGGTTAGGTTAGGTTAGGTTAGGTTAGATTTGCTTAGGTTAGATTAGGTTAGATTAGGTTAGGTTAGATTAGGTTAGATTAGGTTAGGTTAGGTTAGACGGTTAATTCTGGGTTTATTTAATTTATCTTGTAATCTCGCTCTCATCTCTCTCTCTCTCTCTCTCTCTCTCTCTGTCTCTCTCTTTCTCTTCATAAACGGAGGCGTAGGTTAATAGATGTGGAGAGAAGCATAGACACGGGCACAAACAAGCAAATTAATCAACAAATAAGAAGAAGCAAGAGAGAGAGAGAGAGAGAGAGAGAGAGAGAGAGAGAGAGAATAAAGGTCATTATAAACAATATCTACCTGTCTCGTTATTACATATATACTCGACAGTAAAATCCAGGTATGTAAGAGCCATGTGTGTAAAAGCCAGGTGTGTACAAGCCATGTGTGTAAAAGACAGGTGTATACAGGCCAGGTGTATACAAGCCAGGTGTGTACAAGCCAAGTGTGTACAAGCCAGGTGTGCACAAGCCAGGTATGTACAAGCCACGTGAGTACAGTATTCCTCCAGGATATAGTACAGAGTCTGTATGTTGTGTCGTATGGATAAATGCTCTCGTTATAATATATAGTTTTTATTACGACTTATATGACCTTCAGTGATGAGTTATGTCGTGATCTGCAAATATTAATGTGAACTAATATTTTATCTGTGACATTCCGGAGTAGGGAAGTGTGTGTGTGTGTGTGTGTGTGTGTGTGTGTGTGTGTGAGAGAGAGATCTTGGAGGAAGAACAGTGAAAGAAAATAACAAACAATGGGTAACACACACACACACACACACACACACACACACACTTGTCTAGCCTTGCCCCTGAAACACACCCATTCCTCCACTTGCCCAAATTGACTTTCCTACCCACACACGCTTGTTTAGCCCCGACCTTGGTATGGCCTAGCCCCCAAACACACCCACTCGCCCATTTACCCAAATTATCTTCCCCACCGACCCACATAAGAACATAAGAACATAAGAATGGAGGAAACCGCAGCGGGCCTATCGGCCCATACTGGGCAGTCCCATTTACACCCAACCCCTATAGTTCATATATCCACCCAACCTATGTTTGAAGCTATCCAATGTGTTCGAGTTAATGATGATGTTTGGTAACTTGTTCCACTCATCCACTGCGCTATTTCGAAACCAATGTTTACCTATCTCGCGCCTAAATCTAAATTTGTCTAATTTAAAACCATTGTTACGAGTTCGCTACTGGTTGGATAGTTTGAGTACCTTTGTAATGTCACCTTTGTTTAGCCCTGACTTCCATTTATACACCTCGATCATATCGCCCCTCACTCTACGTCTCTCGAGGGAGTGCAAATTAAGAAGCTTTAACCTGTCTCTGTACTCAAGGTTCCTAATACCCGGGATTAGTCTTGTCATTCTCCTCTGAATTCTTTCCAAGGATTCTATATCCATTCTGTAATACGGTGACCAGAATTGAACTGCGTAATTCAAGCCAGGTCTTACAAGCGCAAGATATAATTTTAGAATAACCTCGCTAGTCTTGTAACTAACACTCCTTTGTATGAACCCAAGTACTTTGTTTGCCTTGTTTCGAGCAAATACACATTGTTTACTTGGTTTAAGATTCCTACTTATTATTACTCCAAAATCTTTCTCACATTCGGATTTCTCAATAACAACGTTGTTCACCTGGTTTAAGGTTTCTCTGTTTACATCTCCTAGACTAAGTACTTTACATTTATCCACATTGAATTTTATCTGTCATTTTTCAGTCCATTCGAATTTTTTTTTAGATCTTCCTATAGTACTGCGGAGTCCTCGTCAGATTTAATTAAACGCCCACCCACCCTCCTCCTCCCTAACACACCTACCCAATTTGTACATCTCCCCTGATGAGGTCACCCATATCCACCTGTCCAACCTCTTCCTACCCGCACCTGTCTAACTTCCCCCCCCCCCTCCACACACACTTACCCAGCCTCCCCATACACACACATGCTCCCTACACAAACACCTATACCTTCCCCTACAGACAATCATACACCTGCCTATCGCCCGCATACACACAACTGAATAACTTCCCCGTATATAACATTTTTCCCAACACAAGCACCCCCCCCCCCCCCCACACACACACACATCACCTCGCCCCACCCCCACACACACCACCTCCCTCCACACACCACCTCCCACCACACCCCCCCACACACCACCTCCCCACAAACACCTCCTCCCCTACACACCATCCCCCCCCCACACACAGAGGATGGGGGTAAGGTCAGGTCATCTACCCACCCTGACAACTACGAGGTTTGAAATCGATTGGTTAATTTATTACTGAGATACGACCCGTGGGTGACGCGATACGAGGCGGCAGCGCTGCGTATGTCTGGGCCTCTGCCTCCTGCTGATCATGAGGGGAGGCAGGAGGAGGAAGAGAAAGTAGAGGGGGAAGAGAAGGAGGAAGAAGAAGATAACGAGGACCACGAATAAGAAGAGGAATTGGAAGGGAAAGGAGAAGGAGGAGGAGGCGTGAAGAGGGGTAGGAGGAGAAGAGGAGGAGGAAGAGGTGTGAAGAGGAGGAAAAAGAAGAATAAGAGAAGGAAAGGGAAGAAGAGGAAGAGGAAGAGGTGTGAAGAGGAGGAAAGAGAAGAAGTGGAAGATAAGGTAGATCTATAATAACATCATTAAACATATTTGTTGTTCACTGCAGGAAAGAAGACTCACTACCTGTACAAAAAACCTTCCATCACCCGCTAGAATCATTAACACCTGTCTTGTTGCCTCACCTTAACACCTGTCACAATCACGGGATGGCTCATTATAGTGAATCCATAAGATCGAAGAGCAGAGAACAGGTGACAATATCCTCCTGTGACATTGTCTTCTCCCTCTGTAGGTCATATTTATTTATTTATTTATTAATGAATTAATTAATTTATTTACTTATTTATTCATTTATTTGAGTCACCTGAAGATTAAACACCCCAGATTATTTCACCTAGAAGGGAGGCTATGTTAGGTTAAGTTAGGCCAAGTTAGACTAGGTTAGGTTACGTTACGTTTTAAGTTACGTGAGGCATTTTATTTTTTTAATTGAAGGAGCTTATAAGAACATAAGATCATAAGAACATAAGAATGGAGGAAACTGCAGCGGGCCTATTGGCCCATACTGGGCAGTCCCGTTTACACCCAACCCCTATTGCTCATATAAGCATCCAACCTATGTTTACCTATTTCGCGCCTAAATCGAAATTTGTCTAATTTAAAACCATTGTTTCGAGTTCGCTCCTGGTTGGATAGTTTGAGTACCTTTGTAATGTCCCCTTTGTTTAGCCCTGACTTCCATTTATACACCTCTATCAGGTCGCCCCTCGCTCTACGTCTCTCGAGGGAGTGCAAATTAAGATGCTTTAACCTGTCTCTATACTCAAGGTTCCTAATGCCCGGGATTAGTCTTGTCATTCTCCTCCGAATTCTTTCCAAGGATTCTATATCCATTCTGTAATACGGTGACCAGAACTGAACTGCGTAATCCAGGTGTGGTCTCACAAGCGCAAGATACAGTTTTAGGATGACCTCGCAAGTCTTGTAACTAACACTCCTGTGTATGAACCCAAGTACTTTATTAGCCTTGTTACGAGCAAAAACACATTGTTTACTTGGCTTAAGGTTCCTACTTATCATTACTCTTAAATCTCTCTCGCAGTCGGATTTCTCTATGGCATCGTTGTTCATCTGGTATCTGGTTTCCCTGTTTACATCTCCTATACTGAGTACTTTACATATTGATTCTACTTGGCACTATGACTGATCGTGAAGACGCGTAAGTAAACTGATTTTATATATAGAATTTTGTTTGGCAATTATCAGTAATGTGTGAGTGTGTGTGGTGTGTGTGCGTGTGTGTGTGTGTGTGTGTGTGTGCATATTAAGACACTCGAGTTTTTCTCTTGGTTGATGCATGTCAGTACGTGAGCTATATAGCTTATCTTGCTTTCTGCTATGTAAGTCAGATGCAGTCAATATATGACCGTTTGTCGTAATGTCGGGGTTACTTAATGCACTCGTAACTAATCTTGGTGTTGACTTTTTTTAAAATTCAAACGAAAATAATGCACTCTAGTGAATTTTATTAATATTTAAAGTTTTCATTCAATATCCCGTTATTATTTTTTTTTGTGTGAACGTGTGTGTAACCGCTCAAAACACGCCTGCAATACTTAGAGGAATTCGTGCATTAGAGGATTTTGTCGATCTTTCCAACGGTGAGAAAGAATCCATTTGATGCGACAAACAGCAGCAGCGTGAGTATTGTGCTGTAAAACCAAGAGGTAACGGAGTGCCACTTGGTTAATACATCCTAAAAAAACTATATTTATGTTCAATTTAAGGCTCTCGAAAATCATTTAAATGGTTTAAGTTTGAGTCCAATAAATATAGATTATCTTTAAGTGGCACCAAGTTCATTGTGTGCATGAGACCACTGCTTTTTATTATTATTGTTACGTTAGCTTACTGCAGCTTCTTCAGCGCATGCGTTTTGGCAGGCTCCTACCAGGTGTTCACAGCTCTCCATATCAGCTGTGAATTTTACGAGACTTCTACCAAAATTAACCTAATCTAACTTAACCTAACCAAAATTATCCCACTCTAACTTAACCTAAATGAAATTAACCCAATCTCACTTAACCTAACCAAATCTAACTTAACCACTTAGACTTTTTCCTATGAAATTTTGTCGAAAGTTGTTTGATCTCAAAGGGAACTTTACCTCATTCACTTACTTAAGTATTTACATCGCTGTGTATGACAATAAATATTATATCGCGTTACATCGAAAGAGAATTTACCAGTCATGAGTCCACTGACCAGAGAACATTTTCGTCAATTTGTAGGTCGAATGACTGAATAAATATTACAAGAGGGTCTATATATAACCCTGCCAATTACGTCACAGGTAACCGCTGATTGGTTGAAAAAAAAAGGTGAAAACAACCATTGAAATGTCCCCATCAATGCCTCGGCGTCATTGATTGGATATTATTTATTCATATCAATATCTTATCCCCGTTGGTGATTTATTGTGTATAACGTAAAAGCGTCTAGTTATAACGAATTTGTTAACAATGTCATGTATTAGCATATATTACGAATATTGTTTGTATTCTTGATTAAATTTAACATCGAGTAACAATGTGATGATAATATATTTAATTGGAATAAATCAATACATACAAGGTAAAAAGTAATATTGATTGATATTTAACTAACTATTCTCATTTTAGGAATTTGTAAATTATAATTACTGTACTGCCAAACTCGCCAACACCGCCATCAAGCCCAAGAAAACCCACCTACCCACACCAGAAAAACCAACCCATCCACACCAGGAAAACCCGCCCACTCAGGCCAAGAAACCTCATCCACGCCAGGAAAACCCGCTCTCAAACGCACGCCAAAAAAATCCGCCCATCCACGCTAGGAAAATCTTACCCACCCACGCCTAGAAAACCCACATACCCACGCCAGGAAAACATCATCCACCCACACCCGAAAAAAATCCACCCTGTCGCCCTAAATCGACCTTAACGAGAGAGTAAAACCTTTGAATCCTGGAGCCGACCCTGTCCACCATTAACCATACACCAGCGGCAGAGCGACGCAGCACGAGCGATTACAGTGATCACCTCCCTCCCTCCTCCCCCCAAGCAGCGACTGTACTAAATTCGTCTCCTGACCTTCTCTTCTTCACTTAAATAATATAAAAGTGAGGAGAGAGACTTAGGGGGAATCACAAATGTCAGCTCCATGTTCAAATGTCAACTTTGGTTTCTATTTGTGTTTGGATGAGTAAAAATTTTAGTCAGGTGTTGTTTTTTTTGTTGTTTTTGTTTTTTAGTTTTATGAGTCAGATGTGTAAATATTTTTTTTGTCTAGGTCACGTTTATTTCTATTGTAAAAAGGCCATTTTATAGGTCAGATATATTTGGGAATGTGTTTTTGATAGTTGTGGTCTATGTATATGTTTGTCTTGTGTCAGAAAGATCATAAAGTGTGTAGATGAGACAGAATTATTTAAAGCAACGTTGTTTTGTTACCAGTGCGGGATGTTTACAAACGGTGTTAATGTTTGTGCTTGCATATTCCTTAATGTTTATGTTTACAGAGGCCCTTGATGATTGTGTTTACAGAGTCCTTTAGTGATTGTATTTACAGAGTCCATTAATGTTTATGTAAATACAACCATCAAAAGAGACTATGTAAACACTATGTACACCCCATATGTGTATATATGTTAGTCATAATCACGTGCCAAATTTTAGTCACATATGTTGCGAGGTTTTTCTGGTTCAGGTAATCATCAGTCACAGTCATGAGTCAGGTGTGTCAAGGGGAATTATGCCAGGTGTTTATCTACCCGTTTCTGTCATGAGCTTGGCATGGTAAACTGACAGGCGTAGTTTTATCACAATATTTCTTCTTACATAGTTACCAGAGCGTCGTGGTTACTGCGTCTGCTATCTCCATGTGTGGCATTTGTGACCTGACTGACTGACTGAATAAACTTTTCTAACAAGGCCGTGCTAACACAGCTTATGACGACACATCTTATTATTTACTTATACTATTGGCAAAATAATCAAGAAATTAACATACATACTAACATGGAGATTTCATATAACTCTAATCTCTAATATAAAAAAAAATATATATAACCCTATTCTCTAATATATCAAAATATGGTCAATAGTGTATCAAATAATATAAAATAACTACAGTGTTCATTCCTTATATTATACCTCTGATATATACACTCCATACATGAGCGTATTACCCCCTGTGACCACCCCCCCACCCCCCTCCCTACATAAAAAGTAAGGTAGTCAATCTTCCCTACACAAATACAGACACCGTGACCCCCCCCCCCCCCACAAAGTAATGAATCTCCTAATTTACTCATTTTCTGTCTTTTGTAGTCACTGTCTGTCTGTCTGTCTGTCTGTTACGGCTGAGATCTCAAATTATTTATTATATTTAATGAATATTCCTCATCAGAAAGCTCTAGTGCATCAGGGAATTTATATTTTTCAATTATTACAAAGCTCATAAAATTGGCTTACCTAGGCATAAAAATATTCAAAATGGCGTCGAAATTAGACCAGTACTCTACCATAACTGTATACGTTCTCGCGCTTAAAGGGAAAAATACGTTTAAGTTCCAAAGGACAGATTTATTCTAAGGCGGAAGTTCATTAATTATTTCAGTAAAGCATTAGAACCCTTCAGCCACCAAGTGTGTGTGTGTGTGTGTGTGTGTGTGTTATTCTCTTTGATGACTAAATCGTTGTTGTTGTGCAGAACATGATGAACACCGCCCCACAGTATACACTCGCCTCAGGAATAAGTCATTGCAGTAATTATTAAGAAGTACAACAATATAATGACGTTTGTAACTTTCAGTTCAGTCTTGCATTACAACCTTACTGGATATCTATGTACCTAACCTAACCTAACCTAACCTAACCTAACCTAACCTTCATGTGATCAAATAAAATCGACACCCGATAATCGAAGTGTACAAGGAAAGGCTCTGTAACACACACACACACACACACACACACACACACACACACACAGGTCACAAATCTAGAACAAATATCAACAGGTCAAGAACAAATATGATCACGTGTATTATACAGCTAGAACAAATAAGAACACTCTCCCAAATGTTCTACCATATTGACTAACATTCTCGAGGTATATTTGTCTTTCGAGAGTAAACGTGAGAATGCGTTTGATTGTCTGTCTCTGAAGGTGTGACAGAGAGAAGACTTGATGCTATAAGTATGAGGTTGAGAAATATAGGTGAGAGTATTCGGTCTATGGCTCACCTAATTGGCCCTCCAGACACGTATAACCAGACTAGGCTTATATGGTGGGTTAGTTGGTTGGGGAGGGTTGGTGGGCTGGAGGTGGGCTGAGGGTGAGCTAAGAGAGGGTTCGAGGGTTAGGGGGTGGTGGGGCTAGAAGGTAATGGATGGGTAGGTTAGATGTGAAGAAAGAATGGGGAGAGGATGATGGAATGGGTATGAATGACGAATGACTGAATTAATATGTGTAGGGTAATGGATGGGTGTAAGACATGTGGATAGGAGGGAGGGAGGGAAGGGGAGGGAGGGGGGGGGCAGGGGGAGGGAGGGAGGGAAGGGGAGGGAGGGGGGGCAGGGGGAGGGAGGGAGGGAAGGGGAGGGAGGGAGGGAAGGGGAGGGGGGGCAGGAGGAGGGAAGTAAGGTGGGTTGGGAAGTAGGGGGCTCCAAATGATCAATGAATAATTGCCCTACACATGACTACTTGAATATTTACACGACATTCATACTTCCTAAACTCACCTATGCCGCCCCTGTCTGGTCTTCTTAGGACTCACAGAAAGAATCCAAAAGAGGGAGTACAAGATTATTCTCTCCTACACCACACACCACGAGGCGCTTACTACACTGACTGTCCCTTTCAACTCTCTCTGATCCTCGTTGATTATTATTATTAGTTGTATCATTATGCACACACACACACACACACACACACAAGCAGATAGGATAAAATAATTAACACAAGCACACGGAAAATACACAATTATCTTCAAAATATAATAGGATTCAGACTTCACTAGGGGAAAGGTCACGGCAGGGTTAGCTCCGGAGGGATAATTATCAGATATGGCCAGTGCTATGTGCGGTCTTGGGTATGAGAGTTTGTTGACCAAACTGGAGTGGTCCATTGAAGAATTGGCGAGGACCAAGTTAGAAATTGAGAGGGCCACGTTGGAGAACCTGAAATTAAGGAAAGAGCTGGCGAAGTTAAAAGGAGAGGCTGGACGAGTAAAGCCAGTGTCTGACGAAAACTCAAGTGAGTGGAAAGTTGTGAGTAGTGGGAAGACAAAGCTGGTGGTGAAGAAGCACACCAAGGATACGACAACAACGACAACAACAGTTAAGTGTACCAACCCGTTCAGTCCCTTGATAGACGAATTGGACGTTAGTACAGTCAGGGACAGGGATGACAAGGAAGGTATAAAAACTTTAATTGTTGGTGACTCACAGGTAAGGTACATGGACAGGGTCTTTTGTGGTAAAAACAAAAATAAGATGAGGGTGTGTTTGCCAGGACCTGGGGTGGGGGATATAATTGACAGGATGGACAACATCTTGTCTGGTAATGGGAACAAACCCATTATCTGCCTCAGTGCAGGAGGCAATGATATTGGCCGGTGTAGGAGCGAGGAGCTTCTTGATAAGTTCAAGGCAGCCATAGATCGTATTAGGACTAAGGGAGGGATCCCTATCATATGCCGTGTCCTGCCTAGATGGAGAGTTGGCAGTGAATGGTTGTCAAGGGCAGTTGGTGTCAACGACCGTCTTGACAGATATTGCAAGTCAATATCAGTCCCAGTCATTGACAACTGGGACAACTTCTATGGCAGAAGGGACCTTTATGCTAGGGATGGGGTGCACCTGTCTAGGGATGGAGTAGCAACCCTGGCTGGGGCTCTAGAGGGGGCAGTTCAAAAGATATCGAAGTCTTTAAACTGCTAAGAGAACATATGAGCACGGGGGTGGAGGAGACTGCTGTGGGAGCGGGTAAACAAAGTGAAAGACTACAGGAAAATAGTGTTAGGAATGATGACAAAACTAAATTAGACAGAGAGTTTAAAACTAAACGCAGTAAGGGGAGGACTCAGAACACGACTAACTTAAATGTATACTACGCGAACAGTAGAAGTATGAGAAACAAAATGGATGATATTAGGGCCTTGGTATGTACCGAAAAAATCGATATAATTGCATTCACTGAAACATGGATCAACCTAGACACACGTGAGTTACCAGTCGAATACCAAATTGCGGGTTACAAACTGTTCCATACCGATAGGCAGACCAGGAAAGGAGGCGGAGTAGCAATCTATGTTAGGGATAATCTGAAGTGTGAAATAAATAAGGAAATAAAAACTGAGAGGAATACAGAAGCAATTTGGATAGAATTAAGCGATGGTCGGGAAAAATTAATCACAGGAGTAATATATAGACCCCCAACCTTGATAGTGTCAATGAGCGACTTATCTGGGATGAAATGCCCAGGGCTTCCATACACAACAAAGTCTGTATAGTAGGCGACTTTAACCTTGGCCAAATAGATTGGACTGACCTTACGGGTAACTCAGAATCAGAGGATTTTCTCGAGACGATCCAGGACTGTTTCCTAAGTCAACATATAACCGAACCCACACGGGGTAATAATATACTCGATTTAGTTCTGTGGAACAGAGAAAACCTAATTAGCAATGTCGAGGTAGGGAACGAACTTGCAAACAGCCATCACAAAGAAATTCGATTCCAGTTAGATTTTCAGGGCAGAAGTAAGGAAAATTCCACTAAAGTACCAGATTTCAGAAAGGCAAACTTTGACAGTTTAAAGAGGCAGCTGAGAGAGGGGGTGTCGCGCTTGGCCGTGAACCTGACAGATGACACCGACCTGATAACGAGATCTGAGATTGCCGAGTTCCACGACAATTTAAATAGTGAGTTACTTAATGCACAAAGACAGAACATACCATACAAAAAACTCAGATCAGACAACAATGACCCTAAATGGATAAATAATTATTTAAAGAACATCATTGGCCAAAGGAAGGCTATAGGTAGAAGGATAAATCGTGGCGAAATTCACCTCCGGGACTATTATAGGGTATTGGAGAGTAGGGTTAAAACCGAGATAAGGAAAGCAAAGAGGAATAATGAGGTAAGGATAGCAAGGGAGGCGAAGACAAACCCCAAAGGATTCTACCAAATGTATCAAACTAAAACACGAGAAAAGATTGGACCAATACGGTCAGACTCCGGCGAGCTCACTGATAACGACGGAGAAATGAGCAATAATTTGAATAAATATTTTTCAACAGTTTTCACCACCGAAAATTTAAACATGATACCCGAGGCACCGACTCTATTCAGAGATAGTGAAGAAAACAAATTAAGTGAGATAGTAGTGACTAGTAACGATGTTAGTAAGCAAATAGACAAACTAAAGCCTAATAAGTCACCTGGTCCCGATGAGATATTTGCCAGAGTATTAAAGGAATGTAAGGAAGAGCTTAGTATGCCCTTAGCAAAGTTGTTTAACATGTCCTTAAAAACAGGTGTAGTACCAGAATCCTGTAGGATAGCGAATGTAATACCGATTTTCAAGAAGGTGGATAGATCACTATCCTCTAACTACCGCCCAATCAGTCTAACATCAATAGTAGGCAAATTACTGGAAGCAATCATTTCAAACTCTATTCGAAATCACCTGGAGAATCACAGATTGATCAATGATTCCCAGCATGGCTTCACAAGTGGACGTTCTTGCCTAACTAATCTATTAACATTCTTTTCATCAGTTTTCGAATCGGTGGACGAGGGGCACAATTATGATGTGGTATATCTCGACTTTAGCAAAGCCTTCGACAGAGTCCCCCAGGAAAGACTAATTAGAAAGATAGAAGCTCATGGCATCAAAGGTGACATCCTTAAATGGATTAGGGCGTGGTTACAGGACAGGAAACAGCGAGTGAGCATTAACGGCACTAAGTCCCATTGGAGCAACGTCACAAGTGGAGTTCCCCAAGGCTCAGTACTTGGACCATTATTATTTATTATATACATAAACGACATAGATATCGGCATAGACAGCAACATAAGTAAATTTGCTGATGACACTAAAATAGGACGTGTTATCAAATCTGACGAGGACTCGGCAAAACTACAGGAAGATCTAAACAAATTTTTCGAATGGTCTGAAAAATGGCAGATGAAATTCAACGTAGACAAATGTAAAGTACTCAGTATAGGAGATGTAAACAGGGAAACCAGATACCAGATGAACAACGATGCCATAGAGAAATCCGACTGCGAGAGAGATTTAGGAGTAATGATAAGTAGGAACCTTAAGCCAAGTAAACAATGTGTTTTTGCTTGTAACAAGGCTAATAAAGTACTTGGGTTCATACAAAGGAGTGTTAGTTACAAGACTAGCGAGGTCATCCTAAAACTGTATCTTGCTCTTATGAGACCACACCTGGATTACGCAGTTCAGTTCTGGTCACCGTATTACAGAATGGATATAGAATCCTTGGAAAGAATTCAGAGGAGTATGACAAGACTAATCCCGGGCATTAGGAACCTTGAGTATAGAGACAGGTTAAAGCATCTTAATTTGCACTCCCTTGAGAGAAGTAGAGCGAGGGGCGACCTGATAGAGGTGTATAAGTGGAAGGCAGGGCTAAACAAAGGGGACATTACAAAGGTACTCAAACTATCCAACCAGGAGCGAACTCGTAACAATGGTTTTGAATTAGACAAATTTAGATTTAGGCGTGAAATAGGTAAACACTGGTTTGGAAACAGAGTAGTGGATGAATGGAACAAGTTACCAAATATCATCATTAACTCGAATACGCTGAATTGCTTCAAACATGGGTTGGATGTTTATATGAGCAATAGGGGTTGGGTGTAAACTGGACTGCCCAGTATGGGCCAATAGGCCCGCTGCAGTTTCCTCCATTCTTATGTTCTTATGTTCTTACCATAATCTTAACCAATAAAGCTCACATTCCCCTCAATAACACAAGAAAATGACCCATAATGTGCTGTATGTTGTCCTGAACTATAATGGCGTCGCCATCACCTTAGTGTTGATGCACTTAACGGAGTATTGGCTCGTGCTCCATAAACAAGACATATTGCAAGAAAATACATGGTGTATTTATGGAAGCAAGATACAATGTTAGTATAAGACTCTATTGAACAATAATTCTCAAGTTCTATTACAATATTCTGCTTATTGGAGGAATTTGGTGTTAATTGGGGTAGAACAAAGTGTTATTGACAGATATATAATATACTCGATTGATTCAAATTGAGTATTGTTATAAGACTTAGGGATACAACAATACAATATTCTTAGGACTTATAAACTTATGATTCTCTGGTTGGTCTGAGAAGCTGGATAAAGGCACTAAAACAAGTGCTGGTAATGGGTATATTTTTCGACTGTTTGCTGTTATTTCATTTTCATTGATAATTATTTTCTGACACGTGACATGTATGAAATTTCCTGACATGTGATTCTTGTTCCTATCATGTGTCACGAGGCGAGAGTGTAGAGTCAAGGTGTGTCATGGAGTGAGGGTGTAGTGTGATGGGGCGAGGGTGTAGTGTCAAGGATGTGTCACGGGGCGAGGGTTTAGTGTCAAGGATGTAGTGTCAAGAGTGTCACGGGGAGGTGTAGTGTCAAAGGTGTGTCAAGGGGTGGGGGTGTAGTTTAAAGGTGTCATGAGGCGGATGCGTAGTGTTTTGGATGTCATGGGGCGGAGGTGTCCTGCCAATATGTCAGGGGTGTGTCACGGGCCGAGAGTGCGGTCGAAAAGTGTCATGGAGCGAGGGTGGAGAATCAACGCTGTGCCACAAGGCGAGGGTATTGCGTCAAGGGCTGGTCATGGAGCGAGGGTGTTTTCCAAAGGTGTCACATGGAAAGGGTGAAGTGTCAGGTGTGTATTTCGAGGCTGAGATGTAAAGTTAAGAGTGTGTCAAGGGGCTCGGGTGTAGTTCAAGAGTGCCACGGGAAACAAGGTTGAAGTGCTAAGAGTGTCACGGGGCAAGGGTGTAGAGTCAGTGGTGTTTCAAGGGGGCGGGAGGGTGTACTATCAAGAATGTGCCATATGCTGATGGCGAAGTGTCAAGGAGTGTGAAGAGGCGAAGGTGTATTGTCAAGAATGTGACACTTGACAAGTAAGACGCAAAAGACTGCCTCACACCACATTATTTACACCTGAACATCTGTTACTGAACCAGGGATGCCAGTTACCTTATGAGCAGGTGTGTCCAAGCCTCAAGACTCCAGACCAGGTATAATGACAAGTACTGAAGACTCCTGGCCCAGAACAGGTGTATGGTGGCGTTGTATTGTTCACCAAACACCTTTACACACCTGTTGGACGCGGGAGAAAGGAACAGCTTATGATAAATGGCGAAAGACCGCCTCCCTGTCATTAACGACCAATAATATTCACGAAACAGGGAACTTTGGTAGGTGTTGAGGTGTCAGTCGGGGTAAACTAGGTGTTGAGGGAGGTATGAGCGTAAGAGGGCGTGGAAGGCCCCGGCGTGGGTGTGTGAGCCAGCAGGAAGCTGAGCCACCGCCACCTCGATGGTACAGGGAGGCACTGGCGGACTGTTGCCTCTGAGACTCGTCCCCGCACACCTGCCTTGCGTGATGCGCCCTCCACCACCCCAGACCATTCCACTGCACCACATTACCACATCACCACTCCACCAAGCCACCACACGGTCAACTTACCTCATCTCCACCACACTACCACATCTTAACAACGACACCATGTCGCTTCATTAATCACATCACCACACAAGTATGTAAGTGCATCACTACCACACTACCAAGCCACCACACTTCACCACATCTCCACCACACTACACCACATCTCCACCACACTTCACCACATCTCCACCACACTACACCACATCTCCACCACACTACACCACATCTCCACCACACTACACCACATCTCCACCGCACACCTCCACCCCACAGCCACACTTCTACCACACTGCCTTAACCTGATTAACACACTCCATTAAGCTACTCAGCCACACCTCCACCATACTCTACCGCAGGGCTCTACCAGACTACCATTCTCCACCATATTATTCAAACTCTCCCATTATATTACCACACCTCCACCACATGACATCATTACTACATTACCACCGTTTTACCACATTGCTCAACCAGCCATCATCACCCTACCACACTATTCTGCCACACTACAAGACCTATACCACACTGTTCGACTACACCATACCACCCTCTTCTGCATAGTCCAAGAACACCTCATCCACCACCCTCCTCCACCACACCGGATCTGCCACACTTTTTTTCATCACACCTTCATCGATTACTATTCATCCAGCATACCTCACCCACTGCATCCTCCACGTCTAGCGCGCGTCTAACAAGCACACTGTTTGATTACAAAGCATGTTTATCAAAGGGAAACCTGACAGTGTATACTCACGAAAGCACTTGCTGGTGAATTTGAAGCAAGAAGACAGGCGTAAACAAGGAATAGACCACCATGATGAAATATATCAAGTAAAACATGATATTACAGAGAAAGTAAAAAGATAAATGAAATATATACGTCGTACTCTACCTCTGGCAATACGCACCTTCAGGTTGATGTGAATAAGTTAACTCGTTTATATAAAACTAAACAATGTACAGGAGATACTCTGTAACACTCAACGCCACAATATCCTTACCACTGGGATCTGATAAACACCATTTGTGGCCTCTGTTCTGTATTTTTTTTTCGCTGCCCCTCACGGAATGAATATGGAATGCACAATAAACTAGCTGCTGTCTGTGGCTTAATTCATTTTTTTTAATTCATTCGCAAATCCACTACATTTCATCCATCAAACCTCATCCACCACACTTCATTCTCTACACCTCATCCAACACTTTTCATCCCTTATTTGTAAAGCTCATGACTAGTCCCGCCTCACCCCGCCCCTCCCCGCCCCATTTGTCAGGCCCCCCATTGATTCACACATCCAGATGCTTCGGTCAACTGCCCCACCCCGCTGCCTAGTCTTCATGTCCCAGCCCATAACATCTCTGTCTGTCAGCCATTAAGTGTTAAAATTACGACAACATCTACCCAAAATATTTTATTAACCCCTGCAGTTAGACATTCATTGTACACACACACACACACACACACACACACACACATACACACACACACACACACACACACACCAATCACAGGATACACACAGGACACAGCCTATGACGTCACATCTTGTTTTGGCAGACATAATTGGCATCAGCATATTCCCAATGTTGACGTAAAGGCTGTTGATATACCTCATGGCAGGAAGTCTATTGGGCGTAAGGCGTGAGTTGGGTGGGCAGCTGGGTGGTGAATAGGTGGGAGGGAGGGAGAAGTAAGAAGGTGAGGGAGGGAGAGCGGGAAGCAGTGAGTGAAACAGGGAGAAAGGGAAACAGTGAGAGAGAGAGAGGAAGGAGGGGAGGAGGTAATGAAGGAGAGAGAGACATAGGAAGTTTGACTCATCACAAACACAGTTACTGACAGCTATTCCACCTCGCTCTCTCACTTCTGGATGAGGCAACAGTGATGGATGAGAACTAAACTATTATCTGTTGTTTATTATTAGAGGCAACACATAAACAACAAGTACTGACACTCATCGACTCGACCTCACCATCACCATCACCATCAGGTCAGCGGATCATGAGCAGAAAAGGTAAACAACTTTAAATATACTTGTACTACATTCTATACAACATTTAACTCGTCGTCCACAAATGTTCCATAATTTTTAAAAGCTCTTGTGTTGTATAGAACGTAAATCACATATCCAGTCTATAACAAAAAAATATATTATACCCATATCACGAGTTCATTAAGACCAGACTTAACCAACACTCAGACACTGGCGCAGGTACAGACACATGATACATCCTGGAGTTAATATCATGCGCAGTACTTACCAACAGTGCGTAATGGAGACGTGACCGCCAACGAGCCGCACGGTGATGAAGAGGATTAATGTACAACAAAAACCACGTATGTCAGGTTATAACTGGTACTGTACTGACCAACACAATGTTTTCCTCCGCTAATAGCAACGATCGACTCCGACACATTAATTCCCCGGTCAAGGCCTCGAAGGCTCGGTTGCACTATTTTGTAAAAGCTATACTAATGTGTTAAGGGGTTTGTCATCCCTGTGAGGTGTTGTGTTGTTTGTATGTAGGTGAACACTTGTGATATTTTTTTGTAATTTAATACCATCATCGTCATGTAGTGTTACGTGTTGATGCTCTCACTATTATGGGTTCTGTGTGTGTGTGTGTGTAAGTTGACACCTTAATCACCCGCTGCTGTGACACTCAGTGAACGACACGAGTATTCCGTGTTGGGCTACGTGTCTCCTGTAATAAAGGAAACACGTTTTTGTCTGAATACTTAATAGTTTTATTTCCCATCATCTATTGTAGCGTGTTACAAGTCCCTACATGACGGTACATAATAACTTGGAATTTGCCGAGTTTTACCATAAACAACATGATAACAACAGATCCTAAGATAACTACCATTGAGTCACCTTAAGATTAGCACCTCAATTTATTTTCATTTATGTTCTTCAAAAGATGACCCCTAGAAGTTATACACTCATGCAAAATGAAGAGTCCCAAGATATAATGTTTTCTTAGAGTTGATCATTTGGAGAATGAAAATGTAAGACATTTATGTCCATAAAATGTTAACTGAAATTATCTGTACACAATAGATTCAATGTGAGAAAATAATAAAGCAAGACAAATAGTTTCCTTTCAACAATCGGTGTAACTTCATACTAAAAATATATTTCTCTGGTACAGGGTATATCATCATTTTGTCCCAGACAAGATCTTAGATCCCCAAGGGCACCAAAGGAAGACCTCTACATCTCTAAGGGCTCCCTAGGAAAGATCTACAAGTCCTGAAGGACCCCTGGACAAGAACTTCATGCCCCCAAGAGACTCTAAATAAGACCTCTAGGTCCCTGAAATCTCGAGGGCAAGAATTTCCTGTTCCTAATGTCCAAAGGATGAGACCTCGTCCTCCGTATGGGCCCTAAGGGCTCCAAATCCCTTAAAAAGATAAGGACAACACCCTCTCAGACAAGGCATAATGGGGCAGATCTCATTTAAATATTCAAAATCCTGAAAAGTATTAATGGAAAACGTGAACCAGACTATTTCTTTGTGATGTCACGCACCACCAATACGAGATTTGTAAGTTTTTGAGAATTTGAACATACGGAGGTGTTGGTGGAACAGAGGTGACGCATGTATCTAATAAATGTGTCCTGAATTCGAGTCCTGTCTCAGGATAGACATGGGAAGGGTGTTATCCAGTGTGACACTATAAACATCACAGGTTTCCTACAGGTACTCCGGCTTCCCCCTGTACGTACTGACACAGGACAATAAAGTTCAAAACAAAGTAATAAACAACAGACTAACCCCCGAGCGGCTAGTAAGCTGGTAAATGGCGAGGTCAAGTCAAACCCAAAGGCGTTTTACCGCTATGCAAAGTCGAAATTGAAAACGCGAGTAGGAGTATCAGACCTGTGGCTGGTGGATGGTAGTTACGCAGATTCTGACCAGGATAAAGCTGAGGCATTGAACAGCTTCTTTTCCTCGGTGTTCACAAGAGAGGATGCAACTAACCTTCCTGCGTTTGAGGACAGACGGTTCTACACAGCACTGACCCACATTGTGTTCACAGAAGAGGGTATGAGAAATAAGCTGTCCAGACTAAAGGTCCATAAGAGTCCCGGACCTGACATGGTGCATCCTAGAGTGCTAAGAGAGTTGTGCAACGAGCTTGCAGAGACCCTGAAGATCCTGTTTTTGTAAATGCCTGGACGAACAAATGGTCACTAGTGAATGGAAAGTAGCTTATGTGAGTCCTAGCTTCAAGAAGGGCGATCGTCACTCCACGACCAACTATAGACCGATGAGCCTGACCAGCATAATATGTAAAGTACTTGAGAGTATTATCAGAGATGCCGCAATGGAACATCTAATACGAAACAACCTTGTAAAAGATTGCCAACACGGTTTTATGCCGGGGCACTCCTGCTTAACACAATTGCTCAAGGTATTGGATATTTGGACCCATATTCTGGAACGGGGTGGTAATATCGACAATATTTACCTAGATTTTGCCAAGGCTTTCGACAGTGTACCCCACGAAAGGCTTAAAATCAAACTGGAAGGGTACGGAATTCGGGGAAATGTCCTCGCGTGGATAGAAGACTTTCTACATGACCGCAAGCAGTGTGTGGTGATTAATGGTACAAAATTGTCATCTGTACCTGTCAAAAAGTGGGGTACCACAGGGCAGTGTATTGGACCCGCTGTTGTTTGTTTGTTTCATAAATGACATGCCTGACGTTGTACACTCCTCCATACAAATGTTTGCCGATGACGCCAAGTTATTTCGGGAAATTAAGAATCAAGCGGACTGTGAAGAGCTGCAAAAGGATCTCTGTGGGCTCCAGGAATGGTCGAAGAAATGGCTGCTGAGAGTCAATGTCACGAAGTGTAAGAGGATGCACCTGGGGCGTACCAACGGTAAGGAGGCGTATCATATGTCCCAACGGGATTAAGAAACTGCGCTAGTTGAGACTGTGTGTGAGAAGGACCTAGATGTGTATGTTGACAATGAGCTGAAGTTCTCGGGCCATTGTGAGAAGAAGGTAAATCAGGCAAATAAATTATTGGGTCTTATAAGAAGGTCGTTCAGATATCTAGACGGTCCGTCCCTCGTAACGATCTTCAGGAGTGAAGTGCTTCCCTATCTGGAGTACTGTCACCCCATCTTTTCCCCGAGATATGCTAGGGACTGTCAGTTGGTTGAAAATGTTCAAAGGAGGGCCACCAGACTGGTGCCTGCACTTCGGCACCTCAGCTACCCTGAGAGATTGGAGCGCCTGAACTTGCCTAGCTTATACTACAGACGGGCAAGGGGAGAGGGGGGTCCTAGTTGAGGTGTATAAGCATCTCAGGGGGCACTACTCAGCTGCGTGTCCCTACTTGGAGCTGGCGGACGCTCGCCCCACAAGGGGTCACAGCTCAAGATTGAAGAAGCCGCAAGTCCAGAAAACCGTGAGGGCAAACTTTTTTGGAGTGTGGGTTGTAAACTCTTGAAACAATCTACCAGAGAGAGTTGTGACGGCACCGAGTGTGAGCTCTTTCAAGACAAGACTTGACCAACACTGGAGCGGGTTCAGGTACATTCAGGAGCCGGTGCATGCCCAGTATTTGCCAACAGTGCGTGACAGAGACGTGACCGATCGCCCGGGTGGCTAGCGAGCCGATCTTTTGGTGAAGAAGATAAATGAAAAGGAAAAGTAATCAGAGACGTGACCGATCGCCCAAGCGGCTAACAAGCCGATCAGTGGCGAAGAGGATAAAAGTAAAAAGTAAAAGTACAAAAAACAAACAAATTGCCGTGATGTAGATTTACTTTAGTTACCCTCTCAAAAAAATTTCCCTTTAAAATCTTAACAGAAGACGAAGGAATTATTTTATAGCATAACTATAAGAAAAGGATTAATTTTACTTCGTACAGCAGAGCACCTTCTACAGCGAGGATACTCTATATTTAGTAGTATCAAGGAAGCATAAGCTTCTTAAAGATGCACCTATTTTTCCTGGTTGCCTTATTCAGCGGGCAGTGCCTAGTGGTCTTCTTCAGCTGCAAAAGCAGATAGTGCTCCACTGATTCGTCACTGAGTGAAATAGCACTTTGCCTCTGTTCTGCATGATGAGTTACTTGACTTTACATTACCCTTATTCTCTTTGCCACTGATCGACCCGTTTGCCACTTGGGCGGTCGGTCATGTCTCTGTTACGCACTGTTGGCAAGTATTGGGCATGCACTGGCTCCTGAATGTATCTGAAGCTGCTCCTGTGTTGGTCAAGTCTGGTCTTAAAACAGCTCACACTCGGTGCCGTCACAAAACTCTTTGGCAAGTTGTTCCAAGAGTTCACAACTCTCACTCCGACAAAGTTCGCCCTCACAGTTTTCTGAACTAGTGACTTCTTTAACCTTGAGCTGTAACCCCTTGTGGGGAGAGCGTCCGCCAGCTCCAGGTAAGGACACTCGGCTGAGTAGTGCCCCCTAAGATGTTTATATACCTCAATTAGACCCCCCTTGCCCTTGTGTAGTATAAACTAGGGAGTTGCAGGTGCTCTAATCTCTCAAGGTAGCTGAGGTGCCGAAGTGCAGGCACTAGTCTGGTGGCCCTCCTTTGGACATTTTCAATCAACTGACAGTCCATAGCATATCTAGGGGATCAGACGGAGTGACAGTACTCCAGACGGGGAAGCACCTCACTCTTGAAGATCGTTTCGAGGGACGTGTAGATATCTGAACGGCTTTCTTATAAGACCAAATAATTTAGTTGCTTGATTCGTTTTCTTCTCACAATGACCCGAGAAATTCAATTCATTGTCAACATGCACACCTACAGGGGGTAGGTCCTTTTCGCATTCAGTCTCAATTACTGCAGTTTCTTCGTCTCGTTGGGACATATGATACGCCTCCTTACACTTCGTAAAAATAGAAAAATAAAAAAATACACTTCGTTACATTGAATCTTAGCAGCCATTTCTTCGACCATTCTTGAAGCTTACAGAAATCTTTCTGCAACTCTTCACAGTCTGTTTGGTTCTTAATTTCCACAAATAACTCGGCATCGTCCGCAAACATTTGCATGGAGGAGTGTATAGCTTCTGGCATGTCATTTATGAAACAAACAAACAAAAATGTGCCCAATACACTGCCCTGCGGTACCCCGTTTGTGACGAGTACACACGACGATTTCGTGCCATTAATCACCGCACACTGCTTGCGGTTGTGAAGAAAGTCTCCGATCCACCCGAGGACACTTCCCCGAATTCTGTACCCTTCCAGTTTAATTTTCAGCCTTTCGTGGGTATTCTTCTAGCATAAAATTTATTATTTTATCCGGGGGCGATCAGAGAAAAACGATTTTGATTGCATCTAAGAAACGGCAAGAAACGTTTTTATATTCAGTTGCTACCTTTATACATAAGAGTTCTACTTCACATTTTTGTTGTTGGTGGTGGTGGACTAGTCTATTTCTAACCTTGCTTCGCACGTAAAAATCTTAGTTGCTAAAACGCAGTACTTTAAAAACATTATAACATCAACATTAAGTACAGAGGAGTCAGCTGCTGGTTTGAAAGACACACTATTGGTTTGGGGTTTTATTAAATACAAAAGTATAACTAAATAATGTGTATTGATGAATAAAAAGTATTTATAAAATATCAAAATGATGTAGCATATAAAAAGCTCTTGTAATTTGACTGTTTAAATCAAAAGATGAAAATACTTAAGGGCGAGAAGTCAGGCGAATCTCCTTTTATAATTTACAACCAAAGGGCAGCTAACTCGCCAGGGGACACGTGGACAAATACAAGTTGAAGAAAAATTTAATTTACATCAGAAGTTATGAAAAGTTCACACTCTTGGATACGACGCCTACCCAGAACGTGTCCATAGCCTGCACCACAGTTGCCCTGCAACATGGAGAATTAAGAATGGAATTAAAATCACAAATAGTATCAGATTTAAATATGGATTCAGAATTAAACTTATTTTAAAATTAAATATAAAATCTGAATCAAGGTTAATATCACACATTTTAATACACATTTAAACTCATAAAGATATTTTTGTGATACTGTACTACATAACTACAGTGTACAATTACTGTATACATGTCCAGAGCTTATGTCTTTCTCGTTATTTGAAGGTCTAGTTAATGCTTCAGCCAGACTTTCCCATTAACACCAACACAGGAAAGGTCTTGTATTCACCTTTTAGTTAATACCCAATATAAGACACCCTTCAATAATGACTTATTTACTACACTTATCATCTTTCTAATATCAACTAATACGACATATACGTACAAGGACAGATACCGGTACACGGACAGATACCGGTACAAGGACAGGTACGTCTACAAGGCCAAGTATAAGTACAAGGATAGGTACAGGTACAACGACAAGTACAAGGACTGGTACAAATACAAGGACAGAGTCAAGGAAAAGGACAGACCTTGTAAGGTATACGTTCTCATACTCACATGAAGCTGACGGAGCCTATAAAGCCCACAGGTGGCTGCCAGGTGAGAGTGACAGAGTTCTTAGCGGAGGGACCGGCGTGGTGAGCCCCAGTCTTTAACATGACAAAATAAATAAACTTTAAGACTTTATCGTAAAGTTATACTTAATTTATGGGATTCAGTTCAAGCTTTAAGTTAACTCTTGGGATTCAGTTCAAGCTTTAAGCTAACTCTTGGGATTCAGTTCAAGCTTTAAGCTAACTCTTGGGATTCAGTTCAAGCTTTAAGCTAACTCTTGGGATTCTGTTCAAGCTTTAAGTTAACTCTTGGGATTCAGTTCAAGCTTTAAGCTAACTCTTGGGATTCAGTTCAAGCCTTAAGCTAACTCTTGGGATTCAGTTCAAGCTTTAAGCTAACTCTTGGGATTCTGTTCAAGCTTTAAGTTAACTCTTGGGATTCAATTCAAGCTTTAAGATAACTCTTGGGATTCTGTTCAAGCTATAAGTTAACTCTTGGGATTCAGTTCAAGCTTTAAGCTAACTCTTGGGATTCTGTTCAAGCTTTAAGCTAACTCTTGGGATTCAGTTCAAGCTTTAAGCTAACTCTTGGGATTCAGTTCAAGCTTTAAGTTAACTCTTGGGATTCAATTCAAGCTTTAAGCTAATTCTTGGGATTCTGTTCAAGCTTTAAGTTAACTCTTGGGATTCAGTTCAAGCTTCAAGCTAACTCTTGGGATTCTGTTCAAGCTTTAAGTTAACTCTTGGGATTCAGTTCAAGCTTTAAGCTAACTCTTGGGATTCTGTTCAAGCTTTAAGTTAACTCTTGGGATTCAATTCAAGCTTTAAGCTAACTCTTGGGATTCTGTTCAAGCTTTAAGTTAACTCTTGGGATTCAGTTCAAGCTTTAAGCTAACTCTTGGGATTCTGTTCAAGCTTTAAGTTAACTCTTGGGATTCAATTCAAGCTTTAAGCTAACTCTTGGGATTCTGTTCAAGCTTTAAGTTAACTCTTGGGATTCAATTCAAGCTTTAAGCTAACTCTTGGGATTCTGTTCAAGCTTTAAGTTAACTCTTGGGATTCAATTCAAGCTTTAAGCTAACTCTTGGGATTCTGTTCAAGCTTTAAGTTAACTCTTGGGATTCAATTCATGCTTTAAGCTAACTCTTGGGATTCTGTTCAAGCTTTAAGTTAACTCTTGGGATTCAGTTCAAGCTTTAAGCTAACTCTTGGGATTCTGTTCAAGCTTTAAGTTAACTCTTGGGATTCAGTTCAAGCTTTAAGCTAACTCTTGGGATTCTGTTCAAGCTTTAAGTTAACTCTTGGGATTCAGTTCAAGCTTTAAGCTAACTCCTGGGATTCTGTTCAAGCTTTAAGTTAACTCTTGGGATTCAATTCAAGCTTTAAGTAACGCTTGGGATTCAGTTCAAGCCCTAAGTAACACTTGGGATTCAGTTTAAGCTTTAAGTAACTCTTAGGAACTCTAAACTTTACGTAACACTTGTAATCTCAGCACCCAACATCGTGTATTTAGAATGACGTAATGGAATTCATGTCTAAAATATTTAAGTTAATAAGCTAAGGTTTATTAATAAGGGTAAGACTTTGTATCACCAGTTAAGTATTGTTTTGAATATTTCATGAGCTTGGGGAGAAATATTGAGACAAATATCAACATTAAGTATGATAAAAAGCATTGAATAAAAAAAAAAATCTGTAATGAATATCGAACATTAACAAGAACATTCTACAAGTCCAGACAAAAATGTTAACAATTTATTATACACTTCATGATAAACTATTACTAGTACGGAAGAGAGACAGCAGGAGTGGATCCAGGGGGGGGGGGGGGTCCTGGTGGTCCGGACCCCCTCTTTTTATCAGGAAATTCCAAGACTTTTCTTCAATGCAGTATTGTACTCAGGTGTTTTTCTATAGTAAAAAGAAATTACTAATGACCTCAGAATATCTCCTAATATTAAGTGCACATGGCCTCAAAATGCCCATGATATTGGTCAGATTTAAAAAAATGCCCGATCGCTTACATCCCCCCCCCCCTCTCAAAAAAAATAGCTGGGTGGGCTCGCTATGCTCGCCATGTTCCCCCACCACAACTTCTGGGACCCCCCTCCTTTTGGTATTCTTGGATCCGCCCCTGGACAGTCTTGCTGGCCCTTTAAATACGGGTCTCAGATTCTCATAGGCTCGTGTACATTCCCCTCCCCAGGACCACAGCATTCCTGCCACAAGCCTTCAGATGAATATGCCGCAATTGATTAACAAAAAATCGATATTTACACCTAAAGAAAGTTTACGTAACCTTAAAAATATTTATGAGATTATCTGAATAGTATGTTCCCACTCCCCAAAGGGAACCACTGCCCCTATATCTTTACAAGGTTGAGAGCGAATGAAACTGAATATGTAAAGGCGTGTTTTATGATCCATGGCGGTCTGACAGCCTTTTCTAGATGCTTGTGCCTCTCTCCATATATCTGTTCCCTGTTTGTCTAGACTCTAGACTCTAGACCAACCAGCCATTATCCATTTGTATACACTGTTCTATCTGCGCTTGTACCTTTATATGCTGATCATAAACACATGAGTTTCCATTGTAAAAATACAGTGACAAATTTGATGTTCCAGTGAGTACAACACCATCAGGGCCATAATACCACCTGGACCACAATACCACCTGGACCACAACAACCACCTGGACCACAACATCCACCTGGACCACAACAACCACCTGGACCACAACATCCACCTGGACCACAACATCCACCTGGACCACAACATCCACCTGGACCACAACAACCACTTGGACCAAAACAACCACCTGGGCCACAACAACCACCTGGGCCACTCACCGCCACACCTCCACAGTCAATTGTCTTGGGAGCGTTGGTGAAGGATCCAATGGCTCTCCCGGTGGCGTCGTCAAAGGCTTTCACGAAAAAGCCTCTGAACATGTCTCTTGGACCTGCACCCGCGAGCACCACTGAAATGACGAGAGGGTGAGATAGTATGATAGTATAGATGATAACGTACCAGGATGATAGTATAGTACATAATATAGTAGGATGATAGTAGAGCAGGATGATAGTATAGTAGGATGATAGTATAACAGGATGATAGTACAGTATAGCAAGGATGATAGTATTGTACATAATATAGTAGGATGATAGTATAGTACATAATATGCTAAGATGGTAGTAGAGCAGGATTATAGTATAGCAGGATGATAGTATAACAGGATGATAGTACAGTATAGCAAGGATGATAGTATTGTACATAATATAGTAGGATGATAGTATAGCAAGAGGATTGTGTGGCAGGATATTAGTATAGCAGGATGATTGTATGGCAGGATAATAACATAGCAGGATGATTGGGGAGGTAGAGAGAGGAAGAAGTAGGAAACAGAAGGAAGGAGAAGGTAGAGGGAGGAGGAAAAGGGGAGGCAGAAGAAGGGGGAGAGAGAAGAAATGGGGTAAGTGGAAGGAGGAGGGAGGGCATAGGAAGAAGAGCCGTACAGCTGTGAAAGTAGAGATGGTGGGGTGGTCATGGCCGCTCAGGACCCAACCTTCACTACCACCCAACCTTCACCACCCTCACCACCACCCCACCGCGCCTCCCTCACCACCACCCCACCGCGCCACCCTCACCACCACGTACAGGTACACTTACGCACAGCACACAAACACAAACACACAAAATCAAACATCCACACACACACACACACACATACACACACTGTCAATCATTCAGAAATAACAAAATAACAGTGAAAGCGTAAATACAGACATGTAAGGTACTAAGAGGGGTTGAGATGCACAATACTTTATTCAACAGTACTTTGGGTATCAGGTCACATAGTGTTTTATAGGTCAGAGGTACAGGCTAGATGGCCGACCTGTGGCGATGAGGATGAAGTAAGGTAAAGTAAAGTAAAGTAAGATAGAGTAAAGTAAAGTAAAGTAAAGTAAAGTAAGGTAGAGTAAAGGTAAAGTAAAGTAAAGTAAAGTAAGGTAGAGTAAAGGTAAAGTAAAGTAAAGTATTATAGAGTAAAAATAAATTAAGTAAAGTAAGATAGAGTAAAGTAAAGTAAAGTAAAGTAAAGTAAGGTAGAGTAAAGGTAAAGTAAAGTAAAGTAAAGTAAGGTAGAGTAAAGGTAAAGTAAAGTAAAGTAAAGTAAAGTAAGGTAGAGTAAAGGTAAAGTAAAGTAAAGTAAGATAGAGTAAAGGTAAGGTAACGTAAAGTAAAGTAAAGTAAAGTAAAGTAAAGTAAGGTAGAGTAAAGGTAAAGTAAAGTAAAGTAAAGTAAAGTAAAGCAAAGTAAGGTAAGGTAAAGTAAAATAAAGTAATATAGAGTAAAAATAAATTAAGTAAAGTAAGATAGAGTAAAGTAAAGTAAAGTAAAGTAAAGTAAGGTAGAGTAAAGGTAAAGTAAAGTAAAGTAAAGTAAAGTAAGGTAGAGTAAAGGTAAAGTAAATTAAAGTAAAGTAAAGTAAAGTAAGGTAGAGTAAAGGTAAAGTAAAGTAAAGTAAAGCAAAGTAAGGTAAGGTAAAGTAAAGTAAAGTAAAGTAATATAGAGTAAAAATAAATTAAGTAAAGTAAGATAGAGTAAAGTAAAGTAAAGTAAAGTAAGGTAGAGTAAAGGTAAAGTAAAGTAAAGTAAAGTAAGGTAGAGTAAAGGTAAAGTAAAGTAAAGTAAAGAAAAGCAAAGCAAAGTAAGGTAAAGTAAAGTAAAGTAAAGTAATATAGAGTAAAAATAAATTAAGTAAAGTAAGATAGAGTAAAGTAAAGTAAAGTAAAGTAAAGTTAGGAAAGGTAAAGTAAAGTAAAGTAAAGTAAGGCAGAATAAAGGTAAAGTAAAGTAAAATAATGTAATATAGAGTAAAAATAAATTAAGTAAAGTTAGATAGAGTAAAATAAAGTAGAGTAAAGTAAAGTAAAGTAAAGTAAGGTAGAGTAAAGGTAAAGTAAAGTAAAGTAAAGTAATATAGAGTAAAATAAATTAAGTAAAGTAAGATAGAGTAAAGTAAAGTAAAGTAAAGTAAAATAAAATAGAGTAAAGTAAATTAGATAGAATAAATTAAAAACAAGTAAAGCTAAGTAAGATAATATAGCATAAAGTAAACTAAATAAAGTGAAGTAAATTAAAAAAAGTATAAGAATATGGCAGACATTCAGATAGACAGACCGACAGACAGACAGACAGGCTGATAATGGTAGGGTGATAATGGTAGTTTAAGATTGCTACCATGACAAATTATGTAAACAAACGTAAAATAAAGTCAAAGGAAGAAATTATAAGAAATAAACTGGTAATAATAGTTAATAAATTCTTAGATAAACAAAGGAATAAATTAACAAGAGATGAATGAATGTGTTGAACCCTTTGACGACTTGACAATGAAAGGGAAGGGGGACTGGCCGGGAGAGGAGGGGGGAAGGGAGTTAGGAGGGAGGGAGGAAATGGGGAAGTATAGGGAGGGAAGACTGACATCGTAAGGGAGGGAAGTATGGAGAGGGAGGAGGAAGTGATGGGAGGGGTAAAGGGGAGAGGGTGATAGAGGTTGTGTTGACGGACGGAGGTTTTCAACAGTATTATTAAGGAGTAAATATTTGATCACGAAACTCACATCCGATGGGTAGTGGTCCTCCTCCCCACGTCCAGAGTGGGAAGGGGGGGAGTCACATGCACAGGAGAAAGGGGGAGTAGGGAGGGGAGGGGAGGGAAAGGGAGAAGAGTGGTGTGGGAAGGTGGGGGAGAGATAGGGAGGAGGGGAGATATGCACGGGAGAAAGGGGGAAGGGATGGGAGGGGAGGGGAGGGGGAGAGACTGGGATGGAAAGGAGGTAGACATGCACTAAAACATGTGTTATACTCACCATTGACTGGAGAGTTGATAGCCTGGGTACTGCCTCTCACAATCAGGTTGTAGGGAGGCTGGGATAACTGGGCATTATGACCGTGGCCCGGCATCATTGACTGGCAGGCTTCAGCAGGCACCGTGGTACTCCTCCCTGCCACCCCTGCTACCAGACACAGCACCGCCACCAACACCCCTGCTGTTGCTCCTGCCATGGTACTGAACCTGCCAACAACACACACATACCTTACTCTCACACTGGACACTGAATTTCCTCTACATTATATTTACACGTGTGTGATTTATATGCCGTGTGAATATCGTGGGCAGAATGATAGTCGTTCAGTTGCCAAGTAAGCGGAAGGGGACCTGTACGTGTATTTACTGAAGGATGGTCACACTGATAAAATCCCCTGAGAGCTATCAATTATTTATTTATATTCTCATAATAATGTCTCGTTAGATATGCAATACTGTAGACACTACTAGACCTTGACTCCCCCACACCTCACAACACCATTTTAAACACCCTTAACCGCATCACTTAATGAGATTTAGTGAAGAGTTAACTTAATATTTAACGAGTTAACATAATATTTAGCAAAGTCATTAACCCTTAAAAGTCATCGTTTACCATGAAGCAACAAACTAGGTCAGCAAACACGACTACAGTCAGGTCGTGTTAGTAGTGTGACGGGGCCTCTGTTATTGACCACTTTTTATTTACCTGTCAACATAACCTAATTCCTTCACCAACGAGACCATATATATTTCTTTCAGTATTTTTTATTTTATTTACTTCATCACGATGTTGTTACGTATCACATATTTCGTTTGAGGTTTTGGTGAATGTGAGGGAAAGTACCAACCATCAATACCTTATATGTCCACATTAAGGTAGTTTTAGGGTAGGATAGTTAGGTTACAGTAGTTAGGTAAAGTTAGTTTGGTAAGGGTAGGTTAGTTAGGTATTTTAGGGTGGTTAGGTTAGGTTAGGTTAGGTAGATTCACAAAAATAGTTGTTAGATACACACATAAAACATTACATACATACATACATACATACATACATACATACATATATATTCAGTAAAAGCGTCATACAAGTTTACATTGATTCAGCATGTATATAAGCAAACCAGGTGTACACACAATATCCACAGAGAGTGCGGTTATACAAACAATAGCAAACAGTGACTCGACTCAACCAGGGAGAGCCAACAAAGCTACCATATCTTTATTTCCAGTTGGGTATTTTGTTCATAAATATCATTGAGAGTGATAACCACGTGCAGCTAAACTTTAACTAAACCAAAAAAAATGGGCTTCCATTCTTCCTTGTTATTAAATTTCTTCCAGGTACACATCAAGACTAACCACAGGTGTTCCCCAGTGTAGACTACAAGGAGTAAAAACTCTCGTGGTGGTAGCCAAGGAGAGATGAGGCCTTTGGCGGTTCACCATAACCTTGGCATACTCCCGTTCGCTCCTATACATTCACCCGGCTGTCACTAGTTAAAATTACAACTTATTGTTACCCGCGGCATTGAGACACTGGCTGTAGAAGTTGTCAGATGTAGGAGTTATGATCAGTGACGGGTGACCAAATAGTACAATGTAATATAATGTTGATCGTAAGGACACGTATGGTAACAATATACTTTGTACCTTGACAAATATATTCATCAAAATATGAGACACTCTGGTTGATGGTGGGAGTCATCGTACAAAGAACAGATTCACAAGAGTTTCGCGTGATCAATAAGGCAGCATGATCTTGGGAGCCTGGAGGATTACGGTATAACTCATAAAAAGAGTCAGTCTAGAAGTTGTAATACAGATAGTACAGAGGAGCAGAACACTGGAGATGTACTATAGAGCCAAGATATCTAAGGTAATTTTTTTTTAAGACTGCAATTGCATGACCGTCTTCTCTTTGTCCGGAGTACAGAGAGAAGACTATTTCACAGCTATAAATGTCTAGACAGAAGAAACAAATGGCTCACGGCTAATTGAAAGTTCAGACGAGAAATAAGTTCCCAGGACAGTTCACATTCATTTGAACACGATCCTTAAATTGAAAAGTTGTTGATGTAATACAAGTAAACATAAAAATCCGATCTTACAACAAATAACACACTGACGTAACAATCCCCAGTGTACTAATCTGTATAAACATCTTCAATTCAAAATATACTGTAGATTACACCCGGCCTTACACCGCCAGTCTTGTACCGGCCAGCTTCAGTGGAGTCAAATCTGCCCGCCGGCTTAAAGAGACGGACACCGACTCCAGATAATATTAACCTTTCTGGACTTGCCGGTCAAACAGCCACTTCGATTCCTATGCTTTGATCAAGTCCTTTGTACACAAATAGTCCACATTTGTTCACCCTTGACCGAAGCATATATGGACAGCTACCCATAATAATTGCTTAAGTCCGGTGGCCCCCTCAGTGTGTCGAAACTGACCTCGGATTTAGGAAAAACTGAACCCTGATGTTACCTGTTTCACCTCCAGTAGCTCATAGTCATGTGGTCAGGGCCGGATTTACCAATAAGCCAAGTAGGCCATTAGCCTAGAGCCCACCGGTATCTGGGGGCCCACTGAAACTAATTTGTCGCGCAGCGTGCCAGCGTATAACCTTGTTTCAAGTGTATACACCGAGTATTTCATTATATAATATATTCACAACCATAAGTATAGGCCCGCAGTGGTCTTCAACTGGTGGGCCACGGACTAGGCCCTCCTACGGCTTTTTTCTACATCGTTAAAGTCACGGTCTTGGTTGAACCCTATATGTCGGTACACTACAACACCAGCGCTGTCAACCCCAATCCACCCAGTCGCCCTCACACCAAACTTTACCGCAGCTGTGTGCATCATCATCCGTGACATCTGTTCCAGCAATGATTTGGTTATTTAGACAGTGTTATTTATTCTAGGGGATCAGTGTTATGTATTAATCATTTAAGAATTATCTGGACAATATATCAACGTGATGTCGTTTATTTGTTTTAGGTTGATACTGTAGTTATCATCAATGTAAATTTTTTCGCATATGATTATAATACGCCAATAAATTGTTGCTTTGCCGAAATACTTCTGTTCGTCAATTAAAATTTGTTTTTAGATTATTTCTATTTACCCACCAATGAAATAGATCCCAACGAGGTAATATCCGTGTCGTCACCAATGAAGTTTGTTTCAGCGTTGGCAAAGCTAAATATGGATTGAAGGATTTAGGTAAACAACTCTTCAAACAAGATATAATAGGGAACATTTCAAAGAGACATTCCAAATCCTTAAAGGGATGGAAAATGTGAACCCGGGACATTTCTTTGTGATGTGCATCACCAACACGAGAGGACATAACTTAAAGCTCGTATGTTTTCCTTTGTATACGTACTTATTAATGTACACACAGGTCAGTGCCGCAGACACATAATGTACTTTAAAGACAGCGTGGTATGTGCACATCTCCGTGAGGACGGGGTGATCCACTTCTCTTGTGGTTATAAAAAATTAATAGCATTTTTTTTTTCATTCATGTCATCAAACACTTATTGCACAAAAGCCACTTTGCATAACTTTAAGCGTGACTTTAACAGCATCAATATCATACATTAACCCTTCAAGCAGTGTCACCCTTGGGTATTTTATTCTGGTTAACGCCAGACGATCTAATTCAGCTGATATAAACCCCCACCATTCAATGGTTTAATAAGTGAAAGAGTCTTGAATAATAAAATTGGAGGGAAATATGATCGGAAAACTGTTAACTACAGATATCTACTTGTGTATTTTCCCCAAGTATTGTCTACACTAAGTACATATACTGCATACACTGTAATAGGAAATACGTTTTTTGTTTAATGCAAAGCTTGTTAAACACAACAACACCGGCCAACACAACATTACCTGCACGGATAAAGTGCCTTCAGAAGCCTCGCCACACAAGGGAGGTACGAGCTGTTCAAAGCCGACCTTTTGTTTATATACCTTACCAGTGCTCCGCCCATCTCACCTTGATGCTGGCTTCTGATTGGTCGATGAGCTGAAGAGTGAAGACGGAGAAAGGTTAGAGAGAAATGGTGGATAAAGGTGAGAGGAGAGACCATGAATTAAGGAAAATAAGATACTGGTTAACATCTACATCGCTGTATACGGAAATAAGCCACTCGGACAAAATTTCAGTAATTTCCCATCAGAAAAAGTACCACCATCAAAAGGTGAACAAAATCTCGCAATTAAAATCTACACACCGGTAAAATATATTATTAGCACCGTCAACTGACCGCCAGCATGAGGATCAGCAATCACCATCATCATAAACATAACCATCTCTAATTTTAACAACGCCATCATCATCATCATCACTCAGCCGCCAGCACTACAGCTAACACGCAAATCACAGTACCTATCATTAGTGCAAATATTCAAACACCGCTTATACCTTGGCTGTTACTATCCAGCCTTCAGTGGCGTACCCTAGTCAAGAGTCCTGATATTAAAATATTGATATTGAAACAATTTATTTAGCCAAAAGAACACAGGTACAGTCGATTCAGAATCATAATAGTAACATGGCTGAGCCAGTTGAGAGCCCGAGCTCTCTTGTAGGCACCTGATATACAGTATACTGTATATTTATCTCAAGGAAGCATTATGTTCTTCTTGTGTAAAATTTTATCATGCCAGATTTAAGTAAACTGCTTTCAAAGCCTCCCAACACTGTTAACGAACTGAACTATGCCTGAAAGAGAATTTAGACTAAAAATAAACTTGAATATGTGAAATTGTTATGGAATTATTTTCGTGGCTGAAAATTGTCTTGTGAAGGTTTATGTAGTCCCCGGCTCAGCCGAATTACAGGCAGGCTAAACAGGACAGTTGCCCAGTTCCCCCAACATGTTAAAAATATAAATAAATTAGATGAAAATGCAAAGAACAAATACAAATAGATATAGTAAATCATAGAGATAAAAAGCGATCTACTTTTTCTTCAAATGAAGTAGACTGTACAGTATACTAGAGGCTTAAAAGGAAAAAAATAATGCCTTGTACATAAGGAATGATAAGAATCATTATATTGCAAATTAAAGTAAAATATAAATGTATCATTTCCCTTTCCATTTTTACTCTATCTAATTCAGGTCTGGTTTGTTTTACACCAGTTATTTTATTCGCATGACACCGAGCTTTATAATCTCCCCTTGAGTTTGTTACCTGATTCATTTAGTTAACAATTAAGCGAGACTGATAGAGTAATGTACATACAAATAGAACGTGAAATGGAAAAACATAAGCAGTGGGAGAAAGTGAGCAACAATTAACCCACAGATAAAGTAAACTACACAAACAAGGAGAAATAATTAGTAGTGGTGAAGAAGCCACAATAGCGAGTCACTAGCTTCCAAGTTCCACACAGTGAAAGTCGGCGCTCACCTTACAGGAGGTCGCCATCCTCATCTCTTCCCTAAATGAATAAACCTGGTCAACTGCGATACAAATTGTCACTCAGACAAATCTTATCTGATCATCTCAACGAAATAATAATGATAATCTTAACCTGGTCCCATTATTTCTACAGTACTTATTTCTGGTTGTAGGATATTATATTACGAGATTGTTTTCAGGCTCCCACTAAATCTAACAATATAGTACAGTACTATATTTGAAGCACAGATTTACGCCAAGTCACTAGCCTAATCTATTCCTATTTAGGAAGGTGACATTGAAAAAAAATATATATTGAATAGACCTTAATAACATCAGATGAGCGAGTAGCTAGTAAAGGGGAATGTGTGAAATTATTTCAAGGGTCATAAGCACAACTCTTCCACGATTTTTTTTCACCCAATACCTAGCATGTTGAGGAGAGTACAATACCTGTACTGCACTGCACTGTACTGTGCATAACTGATATTTTGAAAGAAATAAAAACTAGGTTTTTTGTTTTGCAAAAAAATAAATTCTCCTGGAATTGAAAACTTAACTTATTCAAACATGAATAGTTCAACAATTCAGAAAAACATAAAAAAAAATCATTATAAGCCCCCAAGGAGTACAGTAGTACGATACTATAATTATAAAGTTGCCCATGCACTGAAGTAATACCCTCAGTATAACACAATAGTACAGATTGCTGTGCAGAGACTGTATCATACAGGTATTGCATACTTGGGAGGTTCGAATAGAACTGTACTTTTATATAGTCATCACAGGTTGTCTTTTCTAAAAATACATTTACTTTGCCCTTCCACCCTTTCTGTGGTCATCCCGTGTACAGTATACAATACTTGCCAGTCATTTGTCAACAGTCTCATAAAAGTTACTACAGCCGTTCTTCAGTGTTCATTGTGTGTACAACCTACATTATCATTTGCCTTGCATTACACTGGTCTACAAAAAAATATTTTTTTTTCTGGCATGAAACCTTTTAACTGTTTTTTACTAACTTTAAGGTGCTGAATCCAAATCTGATCTCAGATTTGCTCCATCACGTAACGTGCCAGAATTTACTGAGCTACCAGAGATTGAGGATATAGACCGGAATTCACCTGTTTCTACTGATGAAGATGAAGAGACTGATCTTTTCAAGCCATCTGGTGAAGATTGTGAAAAGCCAACGTTGTTTACTCAGTCAGAATTGAATGATCTGGTCAGAGATCTAAATTTGCCAAAACAGTCTGCTGAATTGTTAGCTTCCAGGCTTCAAGAGAAACGACTCTTAAATCCTGGCACGAGTGTCTCCTTTTATCGCAACAGAGAAGAGCAACTGCGGAAGTACTTTCATTCATATGACCAGCTTGTTTTTTGTAATGATGTAGAAGGACTTATTCTCTCCATGGGACTACCAACATTTGATAGTAAGGATTGGAGACTTTTATTGACAGTTCTAAAAGGAGCTTGAAATGTGTTCTTCTTCATAACGGAAACAAGTATGGTTCAATTCCAATCGGACATTCTGTACAAATTAAAGAAGAGTATGAAAACATTAAGACTGTTCTAGAGAGGTTGCAATACCATGCTCATGAATGGTTAATTTGTGTGGACTTGAAAATGTTAAACTATCTATTGGGCCAGCAAGGAGGGTACACAAAATACCCCTGTTTTCTGTGCTACTGGGACAGCAGGGCTACAGCAGACCATTGGGTGAAAAAGAATTGGCCACCAAGACATAGTTTGACGCCTGGTGACAAGAATATCATTAACGATCCTCTGGTTGACAGGAAAAACATTGTCCTTCCTCCTCTGCACATAAAACTTGGTATCATGAAGCAATTCGTCAAGGCTCTTGATCATAGTGGCGAGTGTTTCAGATATATATGCTCAACCTTTCCAAGTCTTAGCGACGAGAAGAAAAAGGCAGGGATTTTTGATGGACCTCAAATAAGAACACTACTCAGAGATCCACACTTCCTTGCAACAATGACTGAGGCACAGGCAAGAACTTGGAATGCTTACTCTAATGTGGTGCGGAACTTCTTAGGGAACAAGAAAGCGGACAACTATCAAGAAATTGTGGAAGAGCTGCTCTTGAGTTTACAAGCACTTGGATGCAGAATGAGTATCAAGGTTCACTACTTACACAGTCACTTGGACGAGTTTCCAGAAAATCTGGGAGAAGTGAGCGAGGAGCAAGGGGAGCGCTTTCATCAAGACATTAAAGTAATAGAAGAACGTTACCAAGGTCGATGGGACTCGAACATGATGGCGGACTACTGCTGGAGTTTGATGAGAGACATTCCAGAAGCTGTACATAAGAGATAGGCCAAAAAGAGGAAGTTTATGTAACTGTAACTTGATCTTAATACTTGCACTATTTCTACCGTATATTAATTGGTTTTTTTCACCCTTCAATGTTACATTTAAATATTATATGTGCATTAACTTTCCAATTTGATATTAACAATTTTTGGTTATAGAAAAATACAAATTATAATGCTGAAAAAATTTATGTATACATGTTTAAACCGTCAATTTTGATCCAAAAGTTTACGTTTCCCAGCAAAAGTGCAATATGGTATATCTCAAAAACCTGATGTGATAGACAAAAACCAAAGTCATATTTGGATTCTGCACCCCAAATTTACTTAAAATCCGTTTAAAAACCTAGTGCCAGAAAAATTGTGTTGACCGGTGTTATAATCCCTTCATATCTATCCTATTTATCTGCATATTTTACTTTGACCACTCCTGATTGTGCTCATTTCTTAATATACTGTGTGTAAGTCCACAAAAAGTACAGTACAGTACAGTACAATACAGTAACACTTTACCTACTACATTATAGTGTAGTGGATTTCTCCCCTACAAATGCTGTTTGTCGCTGCGTAGCCGACCCCGCGAATTCCCCAGTGTATGCCTCGTGGCCTGGGTCAACCAGCGCCGCCATACATCACGGAGGTCAACTACTAAGCCACGCCTACCCCCGCTATTTAAGACCTGACCTTGTAATGAGGGATCCTCCTCTCACACAAGGCACAATTTGAACACAGACATAAGGTTCTCTGATCACTGTACCTCTCGTGGGTATATGTCACGTGAGGATACGAGGTGTTGACCTCTGACCCACCTTGGAGAAGGTCGTGCCGTTGTGCTCCCGCTAGAGACCAAGGAAAATGGCCGCTTTGGATCGTTGTGCCGTGGGGGAAGAGGAGGGGAGTGTGGGGAAGAACGACCTCCTTGCCACGCTGTTAAGGCAGCTGGGGCAGTTGAGGAGTGAGGTTGACACTCTAAAGGGGGAAAATGAAGCCCTCAGGACGGAACTCCTTCAGGTAGGTGTCCTGCCTAGCAGGACACCTGCGAAGGAGGAGCAGGCGTGGAGAGTGGTTGTCTCCAAGGGGACTAGGGTCAGGCTTAGGAAAGCTGACCAGGGTGTGGAGTGCAGTAACCCTTACCAGGTGCTGCAGGAAGCTGGAGAGGAAGAGAAGAGGCAGGACGGTATGGATCAAGGAGAGGAAAGGGTGTAACGACCACGGTCGTACACGTCAGTTAACGCCAAAAATCAAATGATTCATATTACGCTCAATAGCCCACAAAACATGTACCTCTGCTTTTATTTTGAGTCGCCCTTATCTACCCTTTCCTCTGAAAATCCATCGCCAGGGCGGGACGTGGACCCATGTGTAGATGGTACCTTTGCGGGCGGCCGATTTGCTAGCCACCCTAGGGTCCACGGTGTTTCATCCCCTAGATCTCAATATCATAGGGGCTCGCCTTTGTTGGGTCCTAAAGATGTTCCGCGGTTGACCTTGGACGAGTTAGTAGGGTTGGAAGCTCAAGAAACTATAACCGAGTTTTGTCGTCGAGTAGAGTATGTGGCCGAAGACCCTCAAGATAGATGGGAGGTAGCTACTAGTAGAATGGATAGGCGGGTTTCCAAACACTCCCTCACTTGACACGTCTTATTAACAATAAGGACAGTTGAAGCGTTCAACACCACTCACAATGGATCTTGAATGTTTCAACTGTAAACAGACATATCTAAGCTGACTCTAAACCAGGGTGTTCTCTCTCACATTCAAATTCATTATATAGAGAGGTTGGTTTCAGTGAGTCAGAGAAAATGGGATAACGGAGGACTGAGGCGTCTTGAAGTGACGAGAAAACGGACTCCTCAGATGGAGGACTCAAAATAAAAGCAGAGGTACATGTTTTGTGGGCTATTGAGCGTAATATGAATCATTTGATTTTTGGCGTTAACTGACGTGTACGACCGTGGTCGTTACAAAGCTTTCCCCTCCCAAAGATTCAATATTATGCGGTATAGTCAACAAAACATTCACAGTAAATACATAATTTCAAAACACAATATCTTGCACTACTGGGGTAATGGTCATCAATACAGGCAACACACGTTACAGAATTTTCACATACATAAAATTTTGCAACTCGGTTGAATAATCACACAAACTCCCAGCCAGGGGCAGATAAAATGAACATAGCACCACTTGTTATGGCACACAGAAGAACATAATAATACTTCAATATTGCAGAACACAATAATAAAAATAACAGGCCGGCCCGAATTACAGTTTTGTACACTTTTAACTGCACCATCCACCAGGACGGCAGGTAGTTTCCATCTTGGCAAGTGATCAGACATGTATAACACTTTTAACTACAACATCCACTAGGATGACAGGTAGCTTTGTAGGACACTTTCAACTACAACATACACTAGGATGACAGGTAGCTTTGTAGGACACTTTCAACTACAACATCCACTAGGATGACAGGTAACTTTGTAGGACACTTTCAACTACAACATCCACTAGGATGACAGGTAGCTTTGTAGGACATTTTCAACTACAACATCCACTAGGATTACAGGTAGCTTTGTAGGACATTTTCAACTGCAACATCCACTAGGATTACAGGTAGCTATGTAGGACACTTTCAACTACAACATCCACTAGGATTACAGGTAGCTATGTAGGACACTTTCAACTACAACATCCACTAGGCTGACAGGTAGCTTTGTAGGACGAAGGGAAGAAGAATAAGTATATAAAACAGGGTACTCGTTGGAAGAATGCTACACAGAACAAATAAGTATATGAGTAAATAGAATACTAACAGAAAAGAATAGCTGGATGGTAAATTATTGAAAAGAGAAAACTCGGCCCGTTACAAGGGCAGTTGTACAAACCCTGCCCACAGGTAAGGTCGTGGTAGTTGGTGACAGCCAGGTGAGGTTTATGGATAGGGCTTTCTGTGCGAGAGATAGGAAACGTAGGACTAGGGTATGTTTTCCTGGGGCTGGGATAGGGCATGTAGCCGAGAGGTTAGACAGAGTTTTGTCAGGGGAGGGTACCAATCCAGTAGTGTGTCTTAGTGTGGGAGGAAACGACATAGGTAAGGTTAGGAGTGAGGAACTTTTCAAGAGGTATAGGGAGGCGCTGGGGAAGATTAGAGATAGGGGAGGGATCCCGATAGTATGTGGTGTCTTGCCTAGAAGAGGGGTTGGTCGTGAATGGCTGTCCAGGGCAATTGCTATTAATTGCCGACTGGAAAAACATTGTGCAAACAATGGTTGGGCATTCATTGATGACTGGCAACGATTTTATGGCAACGACTACCTGTACTGTCGCGACGGAGTACACTTGTCTCGTGAGGGGGTAAAGACGTTGTCTGCATCCCTGGAGCGTGAAATTGTCACTCAGAAGGGGGGGTTTCGTCAGTAGAGAGGGGTCGGGGAAAATGGGAGTAAAAAAACAAGCAGGTCCTGGGAAGTAGTGAAACAGAAGTAGATAATGCTGAAAATATAGTTAGTCATAATAACAAACATCAAAGTAATAAATGTAAAACAGATAGAAACGGAAGAAATATATTGAGTGTTTATTATACTAATAGTAGAAGCCTGTGTAACAAAATGTACCAGCTCAGGGCCATTGTTAGTAAAGAGAACATAGATATAATTGCAATAACGGAAACATGGATAAATTCAAACAGCAAACATTTTTTAGCAGAATTTCATATTCCAGGATATAACCTATTTAAATTTGACAGAGTAGGAAGGAGAGGTGGCGGTGTAGCAGTGTATATCAGGGTGTCATTAAAAAGCTGCAATAAATCAAACATTAAAACAAATAGCGACAATGAAAGTATATGGGTAGAGATTGGTGAGGGCAGTGAATCCGTAGTCATTGGTGTTATATATAGACCGCCTAATTTGAGTAGGAACGATGGTAAATTGCTATGGGAGGAAATAAAGAAGGCATCTGATAGAAACAATGTATGTATTCTAGGCGATTTCAACTTTTCAGGCATAGATTGGAAAAATCAACTTAGTGATAATGAATCTGAAGATTTTCTAGAAGTAGTACAAGATAGTTTTTTATATCAATTCATAAACTCGCCCACTAGAGGAAATAATATCCTCGATTTAGTTCTCAGTAATAATGAAAATCTAGTAAAAGATGTTGGGATTGGAGACGAACTAGGAAACAGTGATCATAAAGCCATATATTTTAACATAATATGGGATGGCAGGAAGAAGGAAAATTCGGCCTTGATCCCGGATTTTAGGAAGGCTAATTACGGTAGCTTAAGGAGAGACCTAAGGGATGACCCTATGGTCAAAAGATTAATCCCCCCCACACCTCCGGAAACTGTCAACTTAGGACGGGATAACCCCGAATTAAATTTAGCAGCTACTTATGAACAATTTATTGCGACAATCAATAATGCTCAAAATAAACACATCCCTAAAAGAAAATTCAGATCGATACGGAACCAACCAAAATGGATGAATAATAGACTCTTAGATCTTCTAGGGAAAACGAAAGGAGTATTTAGAAAAGTTAAGAAAGGCGAAAATCACTTACTTGGTTACTATCAGAACCTAACAAGACAGGTAAAAACAGAAATTAGGAAAGCAAAGAGAAATTATGAAATCAAGGTAGCAAAGGAATCGAAAAATAACCCCAAAGCTTTTTATCAACTGTATAAATCAAAGGTTAGAGATACAATAGGTCCCCTTAAAACTACGACAGGAAAAATGACTGATGATGAGTTAGAAATGTGTAGTAAGTTAAATAGTCATTTTCGCTCCGTATTCACAAATGAAAACCTAGCACAGTTTCCAGAAGTTCATAAGGTATATAACGACAGTATAGAAAATATGTTGATGAATATCAATATTACTAGTAACGATGTGCTTAAAGTAATTAACAAACTGAAGCCTCATAAATCGCCTGGTCCAGACGAGGTATATGCTAGAATATTAAAAGAATGTAGAGATGAGTTGAGTAATCCATTAGCAGTTTTATTTAATAAGTCATTAGAATCGGGCCTAGTGCCAGAAGCTTGGAAACTTGCAAATGTAGTTCCGATTTTCAAAAAGGGTGATAAATCAATTGCATCAAATTACCGTCCCATTAGTCTCACGTCAATCATAGGCAAGATGCTAGAGTCAATTATTGCTACAAAAATCAGAAGCCACCTTGAAACATTCAACTTAATTCATTCTTCTCAGCACGGGTTCACCTAGGGACGTTCTTGTCTCATAAATTTGCTTAGCTTTTTCTCAGAAGTATATGAAGCAGTAGATAATGATAAGTCATATGATGTAATTTATTTAGATTTCAGTAAAGCATTCGATAGAGTCCCTCATGAGAGATTGATAAGGAAGGTAGAAGCACATGGAATAGGTGGATCATTATTAAAATGGATTAGGTCATGGTTAACTGGTAGGAAACAAAGAGTCAGCATAAATGGATTAAAGTCAGACTGGGGTGCGGTCAAAAGCGGAGTTCCCCAGGGATCTGTATTAGGCCCTCTGCTGTTTGTTATATTCATTAATGATCTTGATTTAGGCATAACTAGTAGGATTAGTAAATTTGCAGATAATACCAAAATGGGGAGAGTGATAAATTCAGACAGTGACTTTGAACACCTTCAAAGAGATCTAGATACCTTACATGAGTGGTCAGTAGACTGGCAAATGAATTTTAATACTAATAAATGCAAGGTACTACAGATAGGGAAGACGAATACAAACGTTAAGTATAAACTAGGTAACACGGAAATAGAAAACTCAGTTTGTGAAAAAGATCTAGGTGTATTTGTTAGCAACGACTTGAAACCTAGAAAACAATGTATTAGCGTTCGCAACAAGGCAAACAGGATTCTTGGTTTCATATCTAGGTCTGTGAGTAACAGAACTGCTGACGTTATCTTGAAACTTTACCTAGCATTAGTGAGGCCACACATGGATTATGCGGTTCAGTTCTGGTGTCCTTATTATAGAATGGACATAGATTCTTTGGAGAGAGTACAAAGAAGAATGACAAAAATGATCCATAATATTAGAAACCTTCCATATGAAGAAAGACTGAAAAGCTTAGGCTTACATTCATTAGAGAGGCGTAGAGTTAGGGGAGATATGATAGAGGTGTACAAGTGGGTAAGTGGGATTAACAAGGGTAAAATGGAAGATGTTCTGAAGCTCAGTAATAACAAAATAACTAGAACAAATGGCTTTAAATTAGATAAATTCCGATTCAGAAAGGATATAGGCAAGCACTGGTTTGGTAATAGAGTTGTGGATATGTGGAATAGGCTACCGAGTGCTATAGTAGGATCGGGGACGCTAGGGAGCTTCAAGACGAAGTTGGATAGGCACATGGAAGTGCTGGGATGGGTGTGAAAGGGATCTGCCCTGTATGGGCCAGTCGGCCTCCTGCAGTATCCCACTTTCTTATGTTCTTATGTTCTTATGTATTAAATTCATACCGACGCATACACGATATTTCCTTTCAAGAAGTTTCTGGATCACTGTCAACACCTCACATAGTTCTGATACATTTATCCTTTTTCCAGATCATTGTTCTCATGTATTTTCATATGATATCTGTTGGAGTTATGTTCACTACACGCTCACAGACGTAAATAGTAAGACCTTCAAACCCTGATCCACACTTAGTCTTACAGTACACTAGTCCGGCTCAACTTGACTTTAACATTCATCTTATGCATACCCTGAGTGATCCTTAATGCTATGAATACATACACTTAATATGATATAACTATACCTGGGTACAATACAACACATGGTCTAGGAACCTTGAGTAGGTGAGTTGTCCTTTATCAATGTTTCCCGTTTTCTGAGGTTCTACAAGCGCGGTGCATTTGAATGTTATGTAGCGTAATATGAATTAAATGGGATTTTTAGGGATGACAATGATGTGCGCAGTACAACATCATGGTGATCTCTCTCTTTTCTACCTACACCAACCAGCCAGCAACACCTCCTCCTCCTCCGCCTGCCTGGCGGTCCTCGCTCCCGCCGGCGAGCATGGCGACCCACAGGCTGGTCCTCCTCTGAGCATCATCACCAACCAACTCTCTTCTTCTAGCTACAGCCGCAGCAAGCATACACCTCCTCCTCCTCCGCCTGCCTGGCGGTCCTCGCTCCCGCCGGCGAGCATGGTGACCCACAAACTGTCCTTCTCTGAGCATCTTCACCAACCAGCTCTACATCACGCTTGTAACCACGCTGCCACTTCCCAGCACCAAGCCGCACTGTACATCCAATACAACATGTATACAGAGAGCACATTGTGAGTTTCCTTTCTCCAACCATCCTGAGTGTGAACCCAAACATAACGTACCCCACAATAGAACTGTATAGAGGTCTGCACAAGAGATGCAGAAGTGTTCCCCAAGCAAACATAAAAGGACTTTTAAATGTGAGGTCTGTGCAGCTGCACAGGACCCTTATCACTTAGGGGGCCCCCCTCCTGAATACAATATATTTGTTGTTTAGTGGGGTTCATATTTCAATTCCACTGTGTCGTGTGCACCTCAAAACTGCAGGCAAGTGCATTTCAGCCATCTGGCGCCAGTAAGTCTGGGCTTTGGCAGTTTCTGTCTATAAAAACCTGGCAACTGATACTGATTTAGATGATGTTCTCATGAAATTAGGAATACTGTATACTAATACTAATAATGGTTGCCCCTCGGGTAACAAGGATGGCCGGCCCAAGGGCCACCTACTGTAGGCGTGAATTTGGTTAAGGTGTAGAAGCTGTCGCCAAAACAAAAACCGCACCCTAAGTTAACGAGTTGCATGCCCCAGTGTCAAGGAATACAGTGGTCCCTCGGTTAATGAGCACAATCCGTTCCAGCAGGTTGCTCGTTAACCGAAAAACTCGTTAACCAAAACCATTGTTTCAATGGGTTTTTGGGTAATTGGTTCCAGCTCACCGAAAATTGCCTAAATTCAACAAAAAAGGTGGAAAAGTACACTTACTTTGAGGTGTGTATGTAGAAGGCTCCTGGATGATGATGACAGGGCCGGTTTTAAGCCTATTTGACCAATTTAATCAAATTGGGCCCCGCGCCGCAAGGGGGCCCCGCGCCGCAAGGGGGCCCCGCACACACGTGTGTTAGTTTTAAACTGTATACGATATTGGTAAAAAAGCTAACGTTAGACACAAAATCATTGTTATTGTCATCAAAATAATAGATCCCAGTCACGTGCGAGAATTTTCTGTTTTGTCAAAAGTCCAAGGGAATTAACTCTGGTGTTGGTCCACACGCCCTGACTTTCATAATAATTTACAGGAGCGGGAAGGGTGCGAGCCAATCAGAACACAGTTTTCACTCTCTCCCAACGCTTGGACGGTGTAAGTGTGTCGGGTCTGTATTTTTGGCTGTTTTCAGGGGGAAATACGAGTGATAATGTTGTGCTGTGTATATCAGCATGTCCTGTAATAACCAGTGAATCAGTGATCATCGTCAGACAGTGACAAAACTCCGGTCGTTGCCATAGACATGATTTGAGATGAGTTTTGCAGTGTTGACCTTGAAAATGAGAAGCATGGCCACTGGGTGGCGACCGAGGCGTGGTTTGTTTATAATTTTTGTGCTGGACAGTGATGATAATTGTTGATCCTGAGTACATGATTGATAGAGACAATAGCGATGATGAATCAGAAAATGACTTGTGATTCTGAGCACATGCAAGCACATATAGCTCTATGTAGGTAACCGAATCTTTGCGTACGTAGCGGTGTGCTATCCATGCCAAAGTGTAATATGTCCGGTTAAAGTATAGGGGTATCGAGATATTAAAGTTGTCTAGCACTCAGGATGGAAGGAAACTCTAATGTGGTTTTCTTGTATAATATATAAGTTATATGATAGACAGTCTGGTGCTGGAGGTGCTGTGTGGTGAGGGGCTGCTTGGTAGAGACGTGCGGTGAGTAGCTTGTCGAAGGAGGTAGGTGTGCAGGAGCTCCGTTAGAGAAGATGTTGCCTGTTGCTGGCCTCCTGGTTGAATGAAATGTTAACAGCGTGGAGCTTGCTGGAGGAGATGTTGCTTGTTCAAGAAGATTGGTCAGAATGAATCTCAAGGGAGAGACAGAGCTTATATACACCAAGCAGCGGCTATGAGTCATGGTGGGAAAACCCGAGAAGTAGCCGGTGACTAGTTCCGTTGCTAAGATACGGCGGGCATTGGAATGCGGATACGCTTGGTTGCTAGGGAAGGCGGTAGCAGGTGATGGCGTGGCAGTTTGTAGGGGAGACGCTTGGTTGCTAGGGAAGGCGGTAGCAGGTGGTGGCGTGGCAGTTTGTAGGGGAGACGTCCACTACAATACTCCCCCTCCCCTCCCGGCGCGGCGGGAGGCTGGATGTTGTCCGGGTTGTGTCCCACACATAACACATACCGGGCAGGTGTATGTACAACTCGACCGCTACGTGTAACAACTCCGTCCAGTGACACAAAACCTGTGGGAGAATTAGGAGGAGAAAGAGGGTTGCTTTGACTTGTCTCGTAGTGAGGGAGGGATGAGGCTGACGGATGAACCGGTGTCGATGAGGAACTTCTTGCCGGAGGTGCGGTCGGTGACGCGCAGTAATGAGACGCCTGGAGGGACGGAGGCTGAGGCGTCTACCAGCCTCCGGTGTTGCCGTTTCCCGAATAGGTGCAATAGGGCTCACAGTTTCGAGCATTGCGGCCGAAAGTCTGGTGATACCAGCAGAGGGTAAATTTGTTGTGCTGGGGGTTGGCTGCTGTGTGTCGGAACTTGTAGGGCGTAGTGTGTGAGTCAGGAACCGGCGCAGCAGCGGGTATGGAGGAGCAGAACTGCTCAATAGTGTCCATCCTGCGGTTCAAAATTTGCAACAGGTCCTTGATGTCTTGTGAGGAATTGCTCGGCTGAGGAGTGTTGACCCGGCTTACAAGTTCGATGGTAGATACTGGTGTGACCGTGGCGGCAAGGGGTGCAGCAGGGCATTCGTTAAAAATTCTATCTGCCGCGGTTGCATATAGTTCCGGTGTCGTAGAGTAATCTACTGCGGACAGGATGTTGCGTACTTCTGTGTGTAGCTTTTGTGCGTGAAGCTGGCGCAGGATAGAGTCGGGGAGTCTGTCTGTGTGACGGGAGTTCAGCCGACACATCTCCTCCCAGAGACGTCCCGGGGTTGAGTTCCCGAGGGAGGTAGAGGATAGATCTTGCAGGAGATTGGGGCTGGTCTGTTGATAACACGTCTTCAAGGCAGCCCGCAGGGTAGTGAATTTGTTGTGATCTGGAGGGTTGGAAATGGTTTGTGAGACCCGCGTGGCCACTTCCGTGGGTAAGGCACAAAGCAGGGCGCAATACTTTTGTTCGTCGGTCGCTCGTGAGCCGGCGAGGGCTGCTTCCACATGGTCAAGCCAGTCCTCGACGTTGTGGTTGAAAATCGGCAGAGAGATCCGTCCGTCCTCCATCCTGTGTGAGTGCTTATCTCCGGGGGTCACCATTATAGGGGTATCGAGATATTAAAGTTGTCTAGCACTCAGGATGGAAGGAAACTCTAATGTGGTTTTCTTGTATAATATATAAGTTATATGATAGACAGTCTGGTGCTGGAGGTGCTGTGTGGTGAGGGGCTGCTTGGTAGAGACGTGCGGTGAGTAGCTTGTCGAAGGAGGTAGGTGTGCAGGAGCTCCGTTAGAGAAGATGTTGCCTGTTGCTGGCCTCCTGGTTGAATGAAATGTTAACAGCGTGGAGCTTGCTGGAGATGTTGCTTGTTCAAGAAGATTGGTCAGAATGAATCTCAAGGGAGAGACAGAGCTTATATACACCCAGCAGCGGCTATGAGTCATGGTGGGAAAACCCGAGAAGTAGCCGGTGACTAGTTCCGTTGCTAAGATACGGCGGGCATTGGAATGCGGATACGCTTGGTTGCTAGGGAAGGCGGTAGCAGGTGGTGGCGTGCCAGTTTGTAGGGGAGACGCTTGGTTGCTAGGGAAGGCGGTAGCAGGTGGTGGCGTGGCAGTTTGTAGGGGAGACGTCCACTACAAAAGCTTTTTTTGTCCGGTGAAGTGGTGATAAACATTGTGTGGTTTTTATTTTATAGGATCAGTGTTTCGATTTTTTGTTTTAATTATAACATTCATATATGCACATACTTATTTTTTAAGTGCCAGGGACTTCTCATTGTGAATAATTTTGTTCGTTTTTTCATTTCAGTTTATTATATGTCATTTCTGAAAAGATAATATAAAAAGCCCTTTCATCATGGCAAGCACAAGCAGAGATAGAGGCAGAGGGCGTAAGTATTTAAATGGCAACCAGAAGCGAGCACTGGCAAAGGCAAAGGTGGCTGAAAATGAAAAACATCGAGGTGCTATCAAAAAATTTCTTGTCACTCCACCTTTGAAACGCCCATGTATTGAAGATGAAGAAGACAAAAACGATTCAGAAAATGACAATACAGCCATTAGTCCAATTACAGTTGATGAATACAATGAAGAAATTGATATTCAGTTTGAAAAAGTTCAAGTTGACACACAGACACAGTTGAATCAAACTGAAGACGATCTTAATACAACAGAAGACAGTGCCAAAGTGAGAAGTCCACTTATAGCTAAAGAAGAGTCAGAAGGCCAAGCCCAAACATCAAACAGTGATGGATCATCCACAAGTACAGTTGTAATAAACAGTTTGTCTGTAATTGTCTTAACTTGTAATAAAAAATCAAAACTTTTATACTGTTTTTAAACTTTTAGTATATCAAGTAATTAATGCTTTTTGGCTAAGGCGGGCATACTACACGAAATATAAAACATCAATCTTCGACTTTGTAGAGTAGAGGGCCCCACTATCAATTTTCTAATTGGGCCCCGCAATTCCTAGCACCAGCCCTGGATAATGATGATGATGGGAATTAGATTGGGGGTGGAGAAGGAAGAAGAGAAGGCATTGGGGTGGAAGAGAAGTCACCCCATGGTGCCATTTCACCCAAAAAATTTTAGTTCTCTTGATGCATTTCAAGATTATTTTCTTTAAATCAACACTGCACTGCATTACATATTGTCAATATGTAAAATATATTTCAAAATGACCAATAATTTCCTTGGAACACAGAAAAAAGCATTTAGTTGAAGAGAGTTTCAAGCAAGATGTTACCTCCACTGAAAACAGAGAGACTAACGCCTGTCTGGTGTGTTAACAGGCTGGATGGCACGCCAGAAACTAGTTTTTTTACCTTAAATTATGTTCAAGAATTGTTAAAATGACTAAAAATGTTAATATTAAACTTTTAAAATTATTGAATAGTATAAACTTCTTGATATTTACTAAAATAGTAAGGAATTTAAGCCCTAAAACCGATTACTATATTGGCGGACTAATACTACAGCTGGTGGACCGCCAAATGCAAGCGAAAACATGTTGAAGTCGGCTCGTAAAAAACTCGTTAATCGAGGGATTGCTCGTTAACCGAAGTTAAGAATCTTATGGAAGGTAAATCGTTAACCGAAATCTCTTTAACCGAGGGACCACTGTAGTCCGAGAAGACTGGACAACTCGCCAACTGCACTGGCTAACCATTACCCCAGAACACGATTCGCAAACCGATTAACATCCAGGTTCCCAATTACTGCTGGGTAGAGAGAGGCAAATGGCGTAAAGGAACTTGCCCATACTGTAGTTTCACCCTGCCTGGGGATCGAACCCGGGTCAACTCACTTGCGAAGCGTGCCTGTTGATTATTACACCACAGGGACTGGGCATGATGGGAGGGTTGTCTAAGGAATGGGTATTGAGAAAATATTATCAGAATTTTCCGGAAAATGTGCCCTTCGGAAAATCGTTCCCAAAGCCGGAATTTTCCAGCTTTGGGATCAATTTTCTGAGAAAATTTAAATTCCGGATATCGGAGAGTTCCGGGTTTGAGGGATTCCGACTAACGGAGATACTACTATACAGTATACATAATTGGTAACTTACTGTTCATTGTTCAATGTTCATAATATTGTATAGTACGTACAGTACTACTTTTTAAAAAATCCTTTATTGAAGAATTCTCCTGTTTTTCCTTCAGGAAAACTCGAGTCACTTTTCAGTCATTGTATTCCACACATAGACTTCGAATCTCTCATCATAAGCAGAAAAAGATGACAAGGTTAACACATTCTCTAGCAGTATAACAAAGCTCTCAAATCTCATATTTGATGAGTGACATGCTCAGCCACTGTGTAGTAAAGGCATGCCAACCTGGCAATTTTTATACCATTCTACATCACAGGATTGATAAACTGGTTCATTACATGCAATAGGTCTTTAATCAACATATCAGAGGTTGAAGTTTTCCCAACAAAATCCTTTCCAAGTCTTAACGAGGGGGCGATCACCCCCTGGCTCTACCTATAGTGTCACCTAACCACACCTACTCTAACCTAGTATTGTACAGTATATCCAATGTTTTTTCAGAACTTTGGCATCTTTCAAAAAATTATACCTTCACTTACAGTATGTTAAATTATCACAAGTACTGTCCTACCTGTAACATACATTATAGAATTAGATACTGTTATGCTCAAAGTTGATTCTGTATTAAAAAACTTTTCTCAAGCCAGAATACAAGTTTTTGTACATACCTGTTGATATACAGGAAGCATTAAATTTGTTCGTCTATTATACTTTTTTATTACATGCTGTTCCCAAGTACTGTACAATAACAAATGTAACTGTTTATGAAGTTTCTTAATGAAGTGACATATCAATACAATTCTTTTCAAATTATCTGTACACTAATTTTGTAAAATTGGAAGCAAGAAGCTGAATCCATGGAAAATGAAAATTTTTACCTTTAAAACTAAGTAAACTTCATGAACTATAAGATCCTAAAACCATTAAAAAAATCATAAAATAAGTTTAATTGTTGGGAGTCCTTCTATCATGCTCATTAGTCATTACCATATAGTGTACTGTACACTATTGTACCTAAATTAATTAATTAATTATATATATATATATATATATATATATATAATCAAAGTCCGCGTGTTAAATGGACTAAAAATGAAGTATGTATATATATATATATATATCCGGACTGCTTGGGGATTGGGTCAGTCCGGATTTTCAGATTTTCCGGATTCTCTGGCAGTACTTTTAAAATTCAAATTTAAGGAGGAATAAAGAAGAGATAAACAGGTACATTTTGATAGTTTATTCATTAGCAAATATAGCATGCTTCATTTATCAAAACGAGCAGTTTTAAAGAAAAAGTTGTGAATTCTAGAATTTTATTCTTTGCCTTTTAAATATCATAAATTGTAGACTTTCCAATGTCGTATGTTTCCATTAGAACAGTATTGCTCACACCACATTCTAGTTTCTTAATTATTTCAAGTTTGTCACTCAATTACAATGTGTTCTTCTTTCTCTTCACACAACGAAGTTTATCTACTTTAGGAGCTATTATTATGGGCTTGTACAGTACTTTGTAAATGGAAAGAGTAGGACTCAAAATTACATATGTTGTCACAGTTTGATTGCTCGTTTTAAAGTGACCACGTGGTCGCTTGTTGTCGCTGTGGCGCTCATGCATGCGCACAAATACACAATAGCCCGCTAAAAAAAAAAAAAAAAAAAAAAAAAAAAAAAAAAAAAAAAATTATGAAAAGTCCAGATTCTCAGGTGGTCCGGATTTCTGGCATCCGGATTTTTGCATTGACTGGGATAATGCCTCCTCAATATTACCATGTAATTCAATTGATAGTAGGAACATCATAGAATCTAGTCTTATTAAACATACCGAAGCATTCAACATGAATTTGAGTAACGGCATGTACAAGCTGGACAATTTTGTAATCAAGAAGATTTGTGATCAAGTGAGAGGGCGGGTCACTGGCCCATCTGACCTGACCACCAACCGTTGTGTGCTATTTAAAGATTAGTAGGGTCATTACCTAATTACCTGACCATTGTGGACCTGGTCTCACCCTCCTCTGTATATATTCAACTTGATTTGTATTACTCTCTCTAGTCTGTACTCACCCCTGAAGATGTGAATTACACGAAAGCGCTTGGGAACTTCGTGTTTTCTTCTTTCCTTGTGGTTATCAGCATGCATATATATATATATATATATATATATATATATATATATATATATATATATATATATATATATATATATATATATATATATATATATATATATATGATCCCACAAAATTGTCTGACTGAAGAACACATGTGGTAGACTCCCACTTGTGCTCACTTGGCAGAGGAGGTTGTAATTTTGTTCCCATCATCTTAACCACAATAGTAGGTACATGAATTTCCCTCTGCATATTTTGACTGACAGCCACTTCTGTATTGCATTCTATATATAACTGACAAAATCCAATTGTGTACTTCCTTGCTAACTGGAAATATTCATATCTCATACTCCTATATTATATGAGAGAGAGAAATAATAATAATAATAATAATAATAATAATAATAATAATAATAATAATGCATGTAATAATAATAATTAAGGGTTTATTGAAAAAGTTCTGCAGTCCAAAGGCTGAAAATAGTGAGAAAAAAATTACTTATTACATGCAAAGACATGGGGTAGGTGGGTCGTTTAACAAAAGCTTTCATTACTGAAAGAAGAAGGAACAATGATTGAACATACAAATTATTATAGTTTACAGTTGATGGCCCAGGCCTGGGCTGGTCATTGAGACACCAGGTGGTGTGTTCACGTAGTGCAGTAACTCGCCCTCGGGTGTTGCTATGAGGGACCTCAAGTGGTCATGGAGACATCGGGTGGTGTGGTATTCACGTGGTGTACTAACTCGTCCTCGGGTGTTGATATGAAGGACCTCGCATGGTCAGGGGACACCGTGTGGTGTGGGGTGATGTCACAGTACCTCACTTTGCTGGGTGGTGCCGAGTTATCTCGTTAGTCAGGTGTATAGCCGGCCCACTGTTGTTCCCAGGGTGGACGGATTAACACCGTCTGGTCAGAGAATGTTTCCCATGGGTGCTTATCTCACTAATGGGTCATGGCTCTCACTGGTACTGTCTAGTGCTGAATTCACTGGCTTATACACTGTTCAACACTGATCCCACTTCATTCCGAAACGAAATTGTCATTTTTTATTACATTAATATCCCGGTGCTAAGGATGGATCGGGGAGAGGGACTTCAGGAATGAGCCGACATAGCCAAGGGGAGTCGCTGCTCAGCAAGAGCAGCGCCTGAATAGGTCTTGACCCTACGGTGGTCAAGGATGTGTGTGTGTGTGTGTGTGTGTGAGAAAGAGAAAAGGGCAAATATAATTGGTTCAGTACACTTGGTCCTAAAACACTTAGTGGAAAAATAATACATGTCTCTTCAAATGTTATCTACCAAGTCCTTTCCATGATAAATATTTTCATTACAGTACCAGTAACAAATATCATCTCTTATGGCAACTTCTTTCTTAGTTCACACTCTAGAAAGGATTGAAATTCTTCTCTATTATCATCATTTACAGCCTCTGCTACATTATAAGGAAAACAGAGTGTACCATCCCTCACAGCAGCCAAGACAGACTGACGACCAGCATTTATACCCCGAGACAAGGCTGACAAGTCACCGGACACTACTTTACCCTTCAGCTGTGCTTCCTTGATTACCTGCCCTACAAGTGATCGCAAATATATGTCTGCTTGATGAGCAACACTGCGGGAACAATGTAAGCGTGCTTCTGCAATTTCTAATTCCCGGTCCTCTAATGGAGGTACAGGTGACATATAACACTGGTGAATCATATTCCATATGTCATCTGATCCCTCAAAATTATCTGACTGAAGAACAAATGTGGTAGACTCCCACTTGTGCTCACTTGGCAGAGGAGGTTGTAATTTTGTTCCCATCATCTTAACCACAATAGTAGGTACACGAATTTCCCTCTGCATATTTTGACTGACAGCCACTTCTGTAGTGCATTCTATATATAACTGACAAAATCCAATTGTGTACTTCCTTGCTAACTGGAAATATTCATATCTCATACTCCTATAATAAAAGTTATCATCTAATAGGATCACAAACAGAGCATCATTTTCTATTACTGTACTTGATAAGCTAAAGAAATTCAAAACAAATAAATTCAGATTTTTTGTTGTTAAGCATTCAATGAGCTGGTCAACTCTGGAGTACACAGCACGTCTTGCACTTTTCCAGTTTTCACCTTCATTTTCATCTTCCTCACCATTCTGTCTAAGCTGAGCAAATTTCACTTGAACTGATAAAGGAATCAGATGATCATAACAAACATGAATTATATTAATTGTCTGTGTTTTACATCTTTTCTTTAAATATAATGGAAGTTTTTCACACACTGATGACTTACCAACTCCTGGTAAGCCTATTAGCACAACAAGTACTACACTTGTTTCCATTTTAAAAAGATTTTCTGTGTTCATAAAAATAACAGGTTTCAATAAACACACAGCATATAATAACACTTCAATTCTTTTTTGTTTTTACACTTGAAACTTGAGACTCTTTTGGTTCTAATTCATCATCAGCCATCATTTTAAGTGTGTCTTGGACTGTACTCCAAGCTGCTTGTGCAGTGGCTTCTTCTTTTTCCCAGTCCTTCTGCTCAGTAGGATTATTAACATTACCTACATTATCAAGATCAAGATTTGAGATATTAATACCTCTTTTGACTACTTCACCCCTGGCTGCTAAGATGTCTTCAATATTCTTTTTACCATCTAGGTCTGAAAACCAACCAAGATTATCTGCCACAAGATGATGCTTTGCACAGCCATCACATGTGACTATTACCACACCTTTTTTATAAGCTAGCTGTGAGATAGTCTTTGATTGTCTTGTGTTACATACTTTACATGTATACACCAACTGAAATTTAGGTTCAATTTTTCCTATTGGCTGATCAATTCCCTCTCCACACTCACCAGCACTTTGGCTACAAAATTTATTGGCTGTACAACAGTGGAAATGCTGATTTATGTGGTAAGAAATGGATTTGGGCTGAAACTTTCTTACCAACAAAGTTCGTCTTGGTCTTAGTGAGAAAGGTGTCTTACGTAAGTTCAGTCCTGCCAATCTTGCAGACAATCTTACAATGTGTGCCATATTTAACAGGAATATAAAAGTTAAAAACACATGTCACAAAATGTCTTTACACTTTCTTTGGAAGTGACAATATGTTGTCCCTGAAGTTAAATTTCTTGACCTGCTTGTTGCTGTTCTTGAGCCTGAACAAGGTTTTGTTGTTGAGCCTGTTCAACCTGCTTGTTCATCTCATCAATACGTTTCTGAAGGTAAATGGGTTGTACTTCTGTATAAACAGACATAATCTTGTGATTGACGCTGATGTGCTTCCCAACACACCGATCCACACAAGCAGTCTGAAACAGCATATAAAATGATGAAAACATAACATAAGTGTATAAATAATAGGTTATACGGTTAACTTCTACATGGCATAATGGGGTCTAAGTACTTCTTGAACAATATGTAATGGTCAATGACACTGCTTATAAACTTATGTTTTACTCTCAAGCCATTAAAATAATTTCTTTAAGCTCTGTTGGTTAATAATTTCATAAAGATCTTACTCACAAATGGAAGGAAGATAAATGGTCTGTAAGTAGCAACTTACTCAGAATATTTACAGTAGATGAACTAATAATAATAAGTCTGCATACCGTATACCGTTTATAAATGCAACTGAAATTGCCTCTTCTCAGGAGTCAAACCCATTAATAGAAATTTACCATACTCACTTCTATTTCGGACAATTCACGGTTGTTAAATCCGGTCACACACAAATTGAAACAGCGTTCTGATATTTGATTGTATAGGACCAGAAAATCTTTGAACTGAAAAAGGAAAGACATTATTACACTTACAAACTGTAACTGAGAAAATGTATTGGGTTAATTTTGATATTTTCAGAAAATGTGTTTTCAATGTACAGTACTGTAATTTTAATCAACTTACATTACAACACATAACCATACAAATTTGGAAAACATTGCTGAAATTATCAAAATACTGGATCAGCAGTCTACTAAGTACAGTAGTGATTATGGTAGGACTTCCTGTGAATTTTCTGCAGTTTCTAAATCAAAAGGGAGGTGTTGATAGGACATTGGTAATGTACAGTACTGTATGTGCCTTTCACTATACTGTACTATGACCTATATTAAAGTCCCAGCCCAGGTCAGATGTAAAAAAGTTCTGACCCTTCCAAACATCACAAACACTAAACAATGAACATAATAACAAAGTAACAAAGAACAAACCAACCTCTTGAATGTATAGTAAGCTGTTAAGTGGTGAAGTGATGAAATTAAAATTAAAGGCCTTGTTGAGAACTGTTTATAGCAGGATGCCCAGCACTGTATAGTAATCTCCCCATTAGCTGGAATATTCGCCAGAATTTTCCATTACTCAGAAGAAAAATTCGAGCACTCTGAGAAAAATCTCTCTGTTCCAGGCATACGTGTGCCAACACGTACTGAGCGCATGGGTTGGTAGGCTCATAGTGCCCATGAGCTACGATTTATTACTACTGCCATGTGACTGCATGGGATGCCTATGATTGGTTGATGTATCTTGTAGCCTATCTCCTCAAATTCTAGCATCATGACACTCTTAGTTCATTGTCTGCTGCCATTATACAAACTTGTCCACTCACTCACTACTGTTTTCACATACGATCTGTGTTGTATAGTACGCTACATTATTGTACCAGGATACAATCAGCCAAGATTATCATTAAAGCAGTGTTAAGATGCAAAAAATTATTACAGTTACGTATACTGTACTTGTACATTCAGTACTGTACATAGCGGAACAGACAGTGTATTGCCTACTATAGGCTTGTGTGTAGAGGGTGTATGTACAGTATACACTGCATGTACACTCACTCCTTCATGGAGGGAGAAGAGTGAGTTAGCAACACCTGCTACAGCAGATGGTACATACTGGGTATCACCACTTGGCCTGCCTGTTTCACAAGCTCAAGACAACTGCATCTGCTGGTGAGTACAGTATAGTATATACTGTAAGTGATATGTGTTTTGTTTATTTACAGCATACTGTATGTGTACAGCAGTGTTTGCATAAATAAATACCACACTGTGTATATCCGACTGCAGTTAAGCCTCCGTAGCAACGGTGCTCTGTGCCAGATGTGTAGTTTAGACGCTGAAACATTCACCTATGCCTGGAAAAATTCCATAGAAGTGTGATTTTTTGGGGGGATAAGAAAATTAGTTTCAATACTGTCCTGTACCCACAAATCTCTCAAACCAGGAAATGCTCTGCACCAATTGTTCTGGCTGAAGGGGAGATTACTGTAATTGGTTAAGAAAATTTTGCCCAAACATTTCCTATATTTTTTTAAATCTTTCCTGGACATTTTAACATGCTTCTTTTCTCGTATTTAATGATACAATGATACATAGGAATATTATAAACAATCACGTCCAAGCACTGCCTGATATGCTCATATCCTTAATATATATCATTGTACAAAAGTAGAGTAGAGCATAATACTGTACAATACTAACACTACTATTAAACAACAATAAAAGTTCAGTAATAGATGTTTTCCCAGCCATAGTTCAGCATATGTGCATTCTGTGGTCTCTTAACAAGTGCTCACACACTACACATAAGTACATACTTCCTGACTGTACACAGTACACAATATGTGGATTAAAAAAGAGACACAAGAGAGTGGACTGCAAAAAAAAATTAGCAATGTTTATTTTAAATTTTCATTGTTTAAAGCTGAACTAAATGAACTAAGCAAGCCATCTGGACCCCCAGAAAACTCTCATAGAGCCTGCTAGGGGGGGGGGGGGGGGGGAGCTATAGCTTTTCCAAAATGGTAAATTACAATTCCTTTGGTTGATACGGTCTGTTTTGGTTCACATCATCTGCTACACAGGAGTGTCCATTGTCTTTGTTTACATGTCAAGAAAGGAACGGCGATCTCATCGAGTGTGTACAGTATTACGATTTATATTGGATTGAATTCGTTCATTCTTTCTAGAGATTTTGTATGAATGATAGTAAGATGATCAAAATGACAATGCACATGTTAGGAAATTAGGTGAGTTAGGTAAAGTTCTAATAAGTTAGGTAGGCTAGGTAAGGTTCCATTTTCTTACTTAATATCATCCAAATGACATCTCCTGACAATTTGGTACAATTCCGTAAGTCCTTGTGGTGCTAATCGTCTGCTCCACCATTACTCATCAAGCTCAACATGATGCCATGCAGGATGAATATGAGGAAACACTTCTTCAAACAGGTGCAGAATAGAAAACAGTATTGGGCATCAAAAGAGCCCTAGACAAAACTATCAAGAACAATGGAGGAATCCTACACAGGCCACTGGCCTTCTTCCCTCGACAACGAACACTTCTAGTTTGGGTGGCCATTAGGTACTGTAAATAAGGTAAAACTCACAATAATATACTTCATTCCTAGGTAGTAGCCAGGTTTTGATTTTTCCATAAAAAATAAGTTTTTCTTATGGTTCTTGTTGTGATTCGAACAAATCTGACCTTCATTTCTGGTACTAACCTAACTTAACCTAACCGAAACCTGGCTACTATCCTAAATTGACCGTTTCATCTTAACTACAACAAATCATACAGCATAGTTTAATGTAAACAACTCAATGTGGTGTCACTAGTACCTAATTCTTGGACGTGGATTTGTGTTTAGGATGAAAAAAAAATGCCAAAACAAAATTAAAGTAAGTCTGAATTCCTCCACTTGGTTTGGGATATCTTACGTAGTGGATATTTTGCTGTGACCGTTAAGTTGCTACTAACGCTATTTTACCGTTAGTGGGCTTTGATTGGCTAAGTACTTTCTGTTTAATATGATGGGGGGGGGGGGGGGGCTGCCCCCCGGCTAGGAAGTTAGGTAAGGTAAGGTAGGTTTCTTTGGTTGGTTAGGTCATGGAGAAATAAATGCCAAATGCCGCCAGAGTCACGGTCAAATAAAATACTCACGTTGTTCTCCGGTAATGGACAATTAGCCGACCAGAGCGCACTCACGGTAAAATAGCATTAGTAGGAACTTACCGGTCACGGCAAAATATCCACTGCCTATTCTTAAGGTACTGGTAAGACACAATAGTTGTAGTACAGTATTAACCAAAGAAACGTGTACAGCAAAGCAGAGTACGTAGAATAATATATTAATGTATTTCATTAATACCCTTAACCAGAACTTTTCAAGCATTAATTGGAAAATGACCACCGGATGAGCCGAACACTGCTGCCTCTACCTAATAAGTTATTCAACACACCACACCAATAAAGCTACCATCTTATCACTCTCACCTGTCGTACACTGGAGGTAACGTCAATATCCATTATAGTAGAGTAATCAGGGGTAATAATTCCTCACACCTTTGGTAACATCGGATCAGAATTATGTTATGCAGCACGTCTCTCACTCCTCCCAGTGTGGCAGACGATGCTCAACAGATCAGCTGAGTTCGGTAAGCCGGGGTTAACCCCCCAGGTGTTAGATAAAGCTAAAGCACATGTTAAAATATACAACGAAAGGAATTACTAAACAATTTTAGTCGGACGACCAAGATATCAATAAAATAACACCTACCTTCCTTTTTATTTTATATTTTCATGCAGCCTTGGCTAAACACACAGATCCAGGACTGTGGTTGATAGTGTTGTTAGCAGCTACTGCATATAAGCGACCTCAATATTTGTTTTAAACATTTTTGTTACATTCTTTTTTTCTGATTTTCTTATATCCATTGCCAGTTTTGTAAGTGACCAAAAACACTTATTTTCTGTGAATTGGAAATTATTGTTCTTTTCTAGTGAAGTAGATGCAGGCTAACATAGTAGCAGCAAAAACAATGAAAAAGCAGCACCCAAAACTTAATGTACAGAAAGGGCAAGACAGTAAGTAGTGCTTGAATGAGCGAAAATTAATTTCAAGGTCTTAAACACATTTACTGTGCTAAAATTACAACTTTCTGACCCCAGATCCGCCATCAGTCTGAAACATTGAGATTTATTCATTACATTTAGCAACAGCAGCAGCACTTGAGAAACAACTGGAAGCACGCCGAGACCTGCATCTCTGCCCCCGAGGTACCACTTGGACATGACCTTGCCATAGGAACAAACCAAGGTGGTACGGCTGAACCCGTCCAAGGGCACCCCCCCCCCCCCCCCCAAGAAACTAAACCTCTTTGTCCTGAGGAAGTTGTTTGACTCCTCAGGGATAAAGGGGGTTACGTTGCGAAGGCCGTCAGCAGACCTGTGAGCAGTGGCCTCATGGTCACCTTCTCTGAATGAGGACAGGCCGAGCAAGTGGCAGACATCGACTTCATCAACGACATCCAAATGACATCCAAATTATAATCGAAGTCCATGAAGAGGACAATCTGGTGATGGGAGTGATCTCCTACGTCGAAATTGAACATCTAGAACAAGACGTGCTGGCCAAATTACTCAGTAACCAGCTCCACGTTATCAAGAAGTTGACCAGTATAGTGGCCCTGGCCAGCGACTCCAAAATCCTACCCAAATTAGTATGAATGGGAAGGGAAACCATCCCAGTTAAACTGTATGTTGCTAAGCCTACAGGGTGCTACAAATGTCAATGATACGGACACCCAGCCAAGAAGTGCCGGGCTCGGGAGGCATGCATGGGAGGCATGCACACAGTGCAGAACCACCGGGCACCAGCACATCACATGTTCCAGCAAGACAAAGAAATATGCAGCTCGTGGGGGCTCACGCTCCTCCTCCGACCAGGTGTGTCCCAAGTGGAGGGAAGAGTGTAGGATAGCCAAGCTGCGATGCGAGAAAAAACTGAGCTACAAATAGGCTATCCTCAAAGTTAAGAAACAAGAAAAAAATTTGAAGAAAAGAAACAAGAGAAAGAAGAAGTAGAAGAAGAGAAGAAACAAGAGGACAAAGAAATAGAAGAAGAGAAGAAACAAGAGGACAAAGAAATAGAAAATGAGAACAAACTTGAAGACAAAGAAAACAAGGAAGTAATAGAACAAGAAGATCAAAAACATATTTTTTTTGAGCAACAAGATCAAATGTGGACCGTCCCGAAGAAAAAGAAAAAGAACAAATAGAAGGGAATGAGAACCTAAGAACAACAAGAATACGGCCCTAATGACTTATGATATTGACGGCCAGCAAAACAAAACAACCAATCGACCATTAGCAACAAATTTTACAAAGATACTGTACTGTAGTTTGAGTTTTGAACTACTGCCCTTTCCCCTGATAACTATGATAATTGTGTATGAGCTTTCAAATTCACTTCTTGCCAGTACCAACATTAACTGGGTGAACATTACCACTAGTGTTCCATTCTCTGAATACATAAAGTTCAAGAGAAAACTGAAATTTGAGCTAGGTTAGGTTAAAATAATGAAATAAGAGTATCTATCTTAATTTTTTTATTTGCAAGTAAAATAATTCTTACATTGAAGACATGAGATGCATAAATCTTCTCACTACATTGTGACACATATTTCTTGTTCACTGTTAAACATTTAGTTCAATAATATCACAAATTAAGGATATTAGAGTCATAGGAACCCTTTAAACCTGCAGTCTGCCCATGTTATTCCAGACACAAAGCCCCTGATTATTCAACATCTTAGAACAATAAAGGTTAGTTACTGAAGGAATACTTTTCTATATACAGTACACTACTGTATTCAAAATGCAAAGGTAAGTATTGATTTACAGTACAATACTCTTATTTCACATGCACTGTAACTTACACATTAAAAAAATGCACTAAAAATGATGGAATGATTCTGAAATCCCATTTTTTAACTAAACATGGACATGTCTGCTAAGTCTCGGAGCAGTTAGGGCAGATCAACGATCTTTGGAATACACCCTGCTGATGAGTTAATGACTTCCATGGATTCCTAAGCTCATAGACATAGCTGACATATTCCTATATTCTTGATAGGCAAAAAAAAAAAAAAAAAAAAAAAAATATATATATATATATATATATATATATATATATATATACAGTCGACCCTCGTTAATTCGGACTAATAGGGGGGAAGGGTGTCCATTTTAGCAGATTGTCCGAATTAACCGATTTAGGGGTTAATATTGCATTATATTTCAAAGTCCTTGTTTTCATCACGATTTTATCCCACTTTCCACTGTAATACGTACGTCATTTCAGCAAAAATGTTACATTTCCGTGAATGCATTATATCAAGCACAGTATGAATAGAATACCATTGTAATATAACAATATTTTAACCAAAAACTATTAAAAAAACGAGTAACTTCTCTTGAACATCGGAAGGTTAGGTAAAATCTTTTGTTTTCGTCATGTATTTTATCCTATTATACATTAAAATACATCACGTTTTAGCAAAACTACTATTTATTTCCGAGAATATATTCATTCAGGTACAGTTAAGGTAAAATATACATGTGATGTAACAGTTTTTTAACTGAAAATGATTCGAAAAACACATGTACCGTCTAGCTGATACTCAACAACTGGTGGTGCGTCATTGTAAACAATAGGAGGTTGAAGTAGATTACCGGGTATTATATTAAGTGTGAAATATCGAAAAGGTTTTTATTACCGTATTTTTTGTAGATCAATGAGAACTGTGATACCGTACATGATATGATAAGTTAGCCTGTGCTAAGAACTTCAGCATAGACTACTGAAAACACAGGTAATTTATCCTATTTTAAGTTGGTGAGCTTCATTTGCTGAAGGAACTGCACAACTTTTCATTACTAATTGGTACATATTTTACGTTTCCATTATTTATTGGCAGTAAATGGTAAATATTTTTCATGTCTGAAGCGAAAAGTTGCATCCCCTCCCCCCCCCCCCCCCACACTAGTGGTGGAGATGTTACATTTAACCAAAAAGACGCTGGTGATTTATCCCAGCAGTGGGTGGACCAGCGTTTTAGCTTAAGGTCCGCGTAGGTAATATTCCTACAAATCTAAAAAAAAGAAGTTCAGATTTTGTCCGAATTATCCGAAATCCGGATTAAAGGGGTCAGAATTAACGAGGGTCGACTGTGTATATATATATATATATATATATATATATATATATATATATATATATATATATATATATAAAAGACTGGAATCAACTAAATGCAAGAGCTAGATTCCAAGATATTGTAAGACATGGGAACAAAACACAAGAGGTTCCTTTGTGGAGCACTGCCCTTGGAAAAACAGTAATTAAAGTACAGTACTATACTTAGTTCACAGGAGCTTTGCAAACAAGGCCTAAAACAGATTTTATCAATGCAGGTGATTGGCTGGAGAATGAGGTGCATCTCTTAATTACAGTACTGGGTACCATATTTAAAATCTTTTCTTTATATTCTTCAACTGCATGTAATATAAGCAATTAAGTGTTGGTCTAGAATAATATCTGTAGCCGGGAATAAAAATTAGCATATGAAACACACTGATAACATAAGACATCATAAAACGAAAATGAAAAAGTTAAAAAAAAACATTACCCAACTATATCATCCCAACACACACATATTCACCTGATGTAACACAACCAATCACAAACTTTCTTTGATTTGGTCCAGTTGCAAGCTTAGAGTAAACACAGTATAGATTACTGTATAATATACAGTACTGTACTGTACAGTGAGAATCTAGGGATAAAATGGCACCATAATGTGATCTTGTATTAAGAGAACATTTCATTATATGCTTATGTATGAATAATTACATTCTTAGTAAATTCATATTCTTTAATAGACTGTTTCATTCTAAACAATCAATGAAGATATGTGCATTAAAAAATAAATAAAAATACTCAGTGAAAGTCACATTATGAGACTGGAAAGCAATGGATGTGATACACATGAAAGCCCAAAGTTGCAATTCCTTTTTCTACAATGTAAATGGGGTTCTGTGCTGGTTACAAAAACTATATATATACCGGGTATACAGTATAAAAACCCCGAAAATTCCATTGCATCCAATTAAACTTTTAGTCACCAGTGGGACTTGTGTTCATACTTCTCCCATAGATCACCGGAGAAGTAAACAAAATAAAATTTTCCTTTAAGGGATAAAGATTCAATGTTTTGCTTTGCTTAACTCAAAGACAAATAAGAAAGAAATTCATTGAGACCTTTCAGAATATGATTGCTTATGGACTGATAACAGTAATGATCCCAAATCCTTATCAATAGAAATTATAACGGAACTGTTCAGCCCGTTCACCATAATACAGTACAGTATAAGAGTACTGCACTTTTAAAGTTGTTCACAAGCCGTGGTTTAACCGTCAATACAGTAAAAAACAGGTGGATTTAACGTAATTCTGATGATAATTAATGTCAATATGTAGCTGTTCATCACAGACTAAGTGGCATCTTTATTTGGGCAAAAAAATCATATAAAAATGTATTAAGTAATAAACTAGTCAAAGCCTAGTACCTTTGTCTTTGATGGCATTAACATGAAGCTTCCATATGTGACTCTGAAACTGATGCCTCCCTCCTCCTCCTGTTGGTGAACTCAAACATCTTTCAATAGCAGTTACATGAATTAGATAGTGGAGGTAATAATAATAACCAGTCAAATTAAAGGTAAACAGCTTTACTCTGAGCAAGCTTTTATAGTTACATTATACACTGTGGCTGTGGTCCTATATCACATGGTGTGGCATGACCTACAGAATATGGTCTTCAATGTGAATGCATAGTGTTACATAAAAAAACACAAGAAATTTGGAAAACAAAGTCAAATAACATATAGCAAAAACTCACAGATAACTGGATGGATAGAAAAACTTAATTGTCGACCAAGTAAATACTCAGTACAGTACTGTACTAAAAATAATGAAAATATTATGCTGCTATATTTGACAAAAGCATGTTCTAGATGGGGCTTCAATTTTATAATGAGAAATTAATGCATAACATTATCACTGGAAGCCCCTTTTATTGCACAGAACAACTGCAACAATGTGGTTTCTTAAGACTATTTACCTCATTCATATCACAACCTGAACTTTTCCTTAAAAAAGGCTTAACTATTTGAAAACTAAAAACTAAGAAACTCACAAAGGCTTAAAAGGAAGAAAGAAATTTACAGTGTTCTGTGGTGCCATATAGTAAGATGTACCAATAAGGATACACAGAAAACATTGTATGAACCGCCCCTACTGCACTTGGGTGACCACACACTGGATTTGAACAGATATAAGGTGCCAATAGTAATGGTAGAAGTGCAGAGAATTTATGGTTAAATTTTATGCATTTGATGTCCAGCTTAAATACATAAAATGGCTAACTAATATGATGAGTACAGGGTATACAGTACTGTACTTTCAAATTCATATACAGTACTGTAACACATAATTGTGCACTAAAATCATTCAGAAGTTTTAAGATGCTACTACCCATACTGCACAATAGCAAATTTTGTATGCAGAAAGTACCTCTCAATTATACTTAAGTTATGCCTTTTAAGCATCACACACCTTTCCCTGCTTATTCTCAACACTTATCTACACAAACTCACACTTCCTTCTCTGTTTCCAATCATATTTTATGTGTGTTGTACCTTTAATCTAAATGAGCAAGGTTATTCTTAAACATTTACGTTTTCTGTTCCATGCCCGTTTATGCTGCATTATTTCACTAACTCTTCTTACCTATTATCTTCATTAATGAGTTAAGCCCAGTGGTGATATGCATTCTTATATCTTTCACCAAAAAAGTTACAAATTAGTTCTTTAGTCCCTGTAATTGCTCAAGTGGAATCATTCAGTACTCCAAACCCAAGACTTAGCTCAATGCCATAAAAAGCTGGTTACTCATAATGACAATCCACTAGAACCTCACTAATTCGGCCTCCACTAATTTAGAGTATCTGTATACCGTACCGGCTAATTCATAAATTTTTTGTGGGCAAAATATCCTAAACTTAGAAAAAATTTCAGGCAATTATACTTGTTTCCATGTTAATATTCAATAAAACTGCAATCTTTGTTAAAAAAAATTATAGATAGTGGATAGACCGTAATCATATATCACTAGAAATTAAATAGAGTGAACATTAACAAAAAGAAAAACTAACATTTGCATTGGTAGCAGGTAGGTATATACATATATGAAAAGTACATATGATCAAAATACAGTACAGTACTGTACGTGAATTGGTACCCTAGTAGGCCAACACAAAGGGAAAATGCCTGTTCCAAACTGTTCACCACTTGGACCACATGGGTAGATTTCGTACAAACTTCTAATAATTCATACAATTGGCCAAAAACTATTCAAAATTTTCGGATATTTTACCCAAACGAAAACTGTATGAATTAGCCAGTACTTTAAATTAGTGTGGCTCTAGTGTAAATAAATGATAAGCAAATATTCACATAAGATAATTTCCAAATAAAAAATATTATTTCTGCATTTCTTACAAAACTTGAGGAAAGAAAGCTGAAAGATCTGAAAGGAATTGGCTATAAACATACTGTAACACAAGCCTCAAGCTCTCACTAACAACCGAGTGTGCTGTATTGTACTACCAAATGAACTAGAATCTCATGAGAAATCAAAGAGATCACATCAACATTTTGTAACTTACTAAAGTAGTGTGGAAGATTACTTTCAAAGTCCACTAGAGTACCAGTCAGTAAATAATATACAGTAAAGGATCTGTCAACAGAAAATCTAATTTACAAAATAATTTATTTTAAGAAAGATTTGAGCATACTAAATGTAAAATTTAAAAATATAGAATAATTTGTTTTTAATTAATTTACCATATATGGAAAAATTGGACAATCAGGCAACTGTCTCAATGACTTTTGTGTGGTGTTGTGAAAGCTTATTTGTAGACTTTATATCGATTTTACGGACGCCTCTTGGTCCCAAATTTTTCAGTTGGCAGATACTTTACAGTTGTTGTTTTTTAATCAATGTAAGTAAAAATCAATGGAACTAATTGATAGATATGAACATAAAGTACATGTGGTAGTTCACAATACAAGTGATGTCATGTGTTATTCAAAAAGAACATATATGCAATGTAAAGCAAACAAAATCTGAATTATTCAAAATAATCAGATTTAAAAAACAAAAGAACGATTATAACACAGGTAAACAGGAAAAGTTTAGGACTAATTCTCAGTACAGTAACATCAAAGAACACTACATTTAACAAAATACCTGTAAAAAGAATTCTAGATTTCAAATAATATTCACAACTATACATAGAAAATGAACTTAATTCTGAATTTCCTTTTTTGGGAGGATAAATCCAGTCAGGCAGCTAGATATTTTGGGGGATCTAAGACAATAGGCCACCCCATTTAGCAGCTAGGGACTGGTCTTGCATTCACCCATCCTTCCCTGTTATAACCATCTGCCTTAAAAAGGGTGAATTAGAAGCAAAAGATACCATCTAATGGCAGAAGGTCTAATTAAGGCTATGTCTTCCTAGCTAAGGCACTCTTCATTCCATAACAATGGGTCCCATCTTGACTTCATGGTCAATTCACGAATTTGGTTTAGTTTCCAGCTGACTACTCACAAATCCATGGAAGGAAGAAGGGTATCTGTGCCATATTACTGCAGCTTTAACCTGAAAAAGGATTTCAGAGTCACTACTTCATTTCTAACTAAACATCCTTCACCAGGCAGCTCTCATTAACAACAACCAGCTAGAAAATTGGGAAGAGGTGATAATATCATAAACCCCAAGAACTAGGCTAACGTGCATCCCAACAAAGGAGTTAAGTGAAAGAATACTAACTTGTAAACTCCCCTTTATGGTGCAGTTCTTCAGTATTCTCCTGGAACTTTAAAGAGACATATTGAGCCATCAATATCCAGAGGCCCTGAGAAAATGGATGTTATGTGTCTTTTTGCTAATTAATCAAGAGAAACCACCTGTAAGAATACCTTAGGCCATACCACGCAAGTCAGTTCAGAATGAGAAAAAAAAAGAATTCTCCCTCATTAGACTCAGGTTAACTATCACCCAATCAGATCTAACCTAAACCATATAGAAATCTTGGTACAGCCCAAAATATTTAACAATATACCTCAAAAATTTAATCTGGCAGAAACCGGGTAGGAACCCTAGGGACATCCCTATTGAAAGTCTAATCACTGAAAGAACTAAACTTATTATTAGAGCCCTGAATTGTCTATTTATGATTTATCCAGGAAAATTAGAAGTTCTGTAAATGCCTAAAATTACCCAGGAAGCAACAGAACAGGGAATGCTAGTAGTAGTTCTGAATTAAACCCACAAGGATTGTATATTATGTTGAAAACCATTTGCTGGCTCACATCAGAATCAACCTGCATGGGATCACATCCAGCCTTAGTAAATCCGAACCACCTAAAAATGTGGAATGAGGTACAGTTGCGGAAATGTGTTCCTATCCCCCCTGTGGTAGCCCGGGTCTGAAAATGGCCAACCTGTGTGACCTATAGCAAACCTATCCATCAATCATGTCCGTTCGTTACACTACCAATACCCATTCTTTCATAAATAGTGATACTTGTATTACTACCACTGCGACGTTACTGTTTGGAGACATGGGTTGCCCCAGGGGGTGTAGGAACACATTTCCGCAACTGTACCAGTCCACTGCCATCCTATAGACACTCATGAACAGTGGAGCTGCAGTTTCCCCCCCCCCCCTCCAGACACTCACTGCCAGGTGTATGATTCCTTCAGACACATAGCAAAATAATACACAACTAACAAATATATTGTAATAAAAGGTCAAAATTGTGTACCTTACTGTTGTGTGAAGCTTGTAGTCCCTCCATTTTATTTTACCACGAGACGCCACTGCTCATGAATACTGGCATTAATGCACATCTCCCCAAACTCATGTTAACAACTCTTACAAAATAATATGGCTACAGATATTGTAAATCTCATTCTTACCCCATGATAACTTGCAGAGCTACAGTTAACCCCCCACTACCTTCTGTACTTCTGACATTGTCACAATATTGGGACAAGATATTTAGTTCTTCATGAGTAAGGTAAAGATGGAGAGAGACATCTGCTCTCTGTGGGTGTCTTATGGAGATGAACTAAGAATAAAAAGAGCAGAGATCAAGACGGTGCGAAGGTAGTACAGTGCTGAGTAGGAAGATAAAGCCCTAATTTTACCTATTGCCTCTAGAATAACAATCAACCTTGAATACATGACACACCCTCCCCCCTGGATCCCCAAAGCGCCTAAGAACAAATTTCTAAATCCAAATATACAAATAGGGCTTTAATTGACTAAGCACCATATACATTTGTAGCTACTCTGGAAGTGCGTAAAATAAACTGGGAAACCACACACTATGGTAACGGTGTCCCTCAGTCAAGCAGAAATGCAGCTCTGATAAGAGTTCAAACACTGCCACTGTTTTTGCATCTCATTTTTCATTTTAAGTTATCTTTGTACAGAATCACATCTTCTTTAAATTGAAAAAAAATATATATTATCCTCGTGGGGGACCCCTAAAATAGATTGACATCTCTGGCAAAACCACACAAAATTGATATTGAGATTAAAAAAAAAAAAAATTTCCCTGCCCTACATCACTGTGCCAATTTTTTGATTACGAGTTTATTTCAGTGTGAATATATATTCTAAGTCAGAAATATATTAAATCCTTAGCGGCCCCCTTGAAAGACAAAAACAACACGCCCTTAGGTTAAGAACCACTTCTCTAGAAGGTAACCTTTGCTTCCAATCCACTCAATTTAATGGGGATAGTTGCAATGGGGATCGATGGGGGGCATTCTATTGCCCATGAAACTCAAAAATGGCTATGGAATTAACAAGAAGTGCTTGGTTGATGGCACTCAGCAAAAAATTAACACCATTACTTGGTTAAAATATTTTGATGTAACTAGCAGTTACAATTTTCTTTTAAAACATAAATCATTGCTCCTTCACATGTAAATAACATAAAAATGTAAACTTAGCCACATTAAAACACAATGTAAGCAAATAATAAAATCTATTTTCTCAAAAAAATTCATGATTTGAGATGGATAATGACTAACCATTACTCTAGTTCAAATTTCAAGAATTATGCTGCATATATAATAAATTATACAGTAATCAGTATATCTTCACAAAATTTTTTTTAAGTCTTTCTGCATGTTTGTAATATATGCCACTGATGTATTATGTCAAGAGAAGCAATGCCTGTTATCTCACCTCCAAGACTGTTAAGCTTTCTGTAACATAATAATATACCAATTACTTTAAAAATAACAATCCTTAACATTGACTATAGAGCTCTAAACTATCAAGTGTTATGTAAAATATGTAACAAAAGTTCAAAACTATATGTGGGGACTCCTTGCAGTTAGCTAAATACTGTATGTCTAATGCAGGTATTGTCCCTTCTCTTACTGTTAAGGAACAAAAATTGCAATCAATTGAGTCCAACTTGACACAAGAGCGTAAACAACATATACTAAATGTATCCATAGGCACTGTAAAGCAAATATAAAGTTAATACAGTATATATACAGTATACTTCTTGATCAAGATAAATATATATACAGTAATTTCCACTTAATTAAATTTAACACAAGAAACAGTTCAATACATCTCTAACTAACCCACTAGCCAAAAATAAAAAAGACTTAATTAGGGCTTGAAATGTTGAACTGTAAAATGAAATACAATAATCTTCTCACAGTAGTCTTTAGTGAGAAGAAACATTGTACATACAGAGTACTGTACTGTACTTTGAATCATCACACCTCATAAAACTAATAATAACATAGAATATATCTTCTCCATCAAGAGGCCACTCTGGTTAGTATCAATTAGTCATAGAAATGGATAAAGATCTGGACATAATGCTCCAACAATAACTGAAATATATACCTGTATACCAGTAAATAAAAAAATATTAAATCAAACATTACATTAAAATGATTATCCTTTACAAATCATTGCACTGAGAAATATAATCAAGAGACAATTTAGACTGTGTGTTACTTGATTACATATAAATAACAACAAACACTGTTATATTTTACAAGGATCAACATACTGTAAATCCAAAATAATTAAGTAATAATTGATAAGACAGTAAAATTATGGGTAATGTAGCATTTCTTTATAAAGTAAACCCTTTTTCCTTTTCATATGTGTATATCCAGAACTATTTTTCCCCTCTACATAATACTGTATGTACAGTCTGTACTGTGTTACAATGTCAAAACAAAATTTTAATATTTTAATATTTTTTAGTTTAACATAGCTTAACTACCAGGTAGTTAAGTTAAGTTAAGATATCAACCTAAAAAAAATTAATAAATAAAATGTTTGTTCCAACACTAGGCAAGTATAAATGTAGAAGTAATTAATAAGTTTTATTCCTCACAAAAATGCTCAAAGACCCGAAGTTTAGTCGTGAAAACTCTGTACACTGTCACCTATCATTCTTATTCACCATCAATCTCCTCACTACTGTACCTCTCACAATTAGGAAATCTTATGACTAGACTCCACCGAGGTTAACTAGACAAATATGCTTTGCAAAGTTTTATACCTGAAATTAGTTCAAATAATAGACGAGAAGAATACACACAGGGAGAACAACTTCTCTGAATCAAACACACGGAAGAATGACCTTTACGCACATATCTAGACTATTTTTTTAAGTTTTGAGCACCAATAGTTAGGACCGGAACTACAATCTTCCAAGAGTAGGAAATGACAACAAAAACACTGAAATTAAAATCATAGCACCAGCATCTGTATGCAAACAAAACTGATTACTGTATTGCAATTAGAAATTTATTCGCATGGTACACTGAGTATGTCATTGATATCCTCAAAACACCCCCAAGAATTAATAGGTATTTCCCTGGTGGCTTGTTGCCTAACATAAATTGTTAACTGAATGAAAAAAATAAAATAAAAATAAGAAATTGTGATTATAATAGTTTATCTGATATGAAAACAAAGAGTGCACAAACTTGCAGCCTTTCACAAGCAGTGTGCTAAGACCAGACAAACCACAAAAAGAAATGTAAATAAATGGAATAGACATAAGAACTACAGAGGATACAGTAAATTAATCCATAACAGAAAATAATCAGTTGGTATGGTATTAACACTTGGCCTCCCAGAGCAGGAGAGAAATAATAAATGAAAAAGATATAAGTAGAAAGGCATAAGAAACCTAAAGTATGACTTGACGAAGGATTTGAAGCCAGGTTCCCCACTGTCTGAGTTGAAACAGGAAAGAAGCTATTTAATTAAATATAAGTTAATATTGTGATAATTATTGTGACTAATTTGCTTTATCAAGCACTTTCAGATCACCATAATTAATTTCCTTTATACACTAGGTAAATGTGCTCAAATCTAAGTGGACCAGACAGATTTATCCCAAACTCAGACATACACAAAGTAATATTTTCATCAACTTAAGCTTTTGGTGCATTACAAATACAATGACATACCCAAAACAAATGAGAGAGAGAGAGAGCGAGATTCCCTAGGAAATGTGCAATTTAATTTACTGTTACCAGGTAGTCTTTAAATAGGCTATAATTACCATACATACAATATATGCAAATTCAGACCATCTCCTGGCAAAATTACATACCTGCTATGTTATCTGAAACTTTATCTAAAATATTTTAGTAGAAAAGCACAGTGAAGACGGAAGATGACACAGGTACTGTAACACAAAATGAACCATCAATAAGAAACATCAGCTGGCAGTACCCAAAAGTTTCATGTCCATAAAACTCAAGCTCTTGTCTCCAAAATATAAGATCTCTATCCTACTCCTGCCAGCCCTACAAATATCCTTGAAAATCAAAGTTTCTGTATTTCAAGTTAGAACCAGTTTATGGTGCAAGGCCTGACAACTGGAAGGTGATGCTCCAAAGCTCTACTTAATAATATATACTTCTTACTGTAAATTGTAACAATACCTATAAAAAGTTTAAATCATGTAAACTAAGTACTGGACAGGTACAGTATATACTGTATACTGCACAGTGCCTATTTACACCTTTTATCATCTTTACTTAAAATTACTTCACTTGAGAACTAGAAGCCTGGATGAGAAATATAACCCCCCCCCCCCCAAAAAAAAAGTCAAGATTATTTTTTATACTGTACTGTACAGGTATATGCAAACTGTAAATGTTGATAAAAATTATTATATACAGGACAGTACTGTACTGTATATCCTATTCTCACCAAACTTAATTATGACTAGTTGATATTGAATTTGAGCTCTTGGAAACTGAACATTAAATTCTCTTATGTGGTGAACTAGGTATTCTTTGTATGAGATAAAAAAAAGATCATAAAAAAGAACATTAATTAATAAACTTACGAAAATATGCTCTTTCAATCACCACTTTCTCTATAGTGTACAGTACTTATCACTTCTCTCGAGATTTACGTCTCAAGGATCCAGTCAGAGTATTAGTTCTTGAGCTTCTTAAAACCTTGGGTGGTGGTGGTGAGGGTGAAGGACTGTACTCAGGAGTTTTAGATGCATAGGAAGAACATGAGCTAGAACTCCTTGAGAACTCTAATGGTGGGGAAGGTGATATGCTCAACCTTTTCACTCGCCTGATTTTTGATGGTGGTGAGGAAGACGAACTAGATCGATAATCCTTTGGCAGGTTCAGTTGAGGTGATGGGGATGTGACCACCCTACTGCTTCTTCGAACTTTTCTTGGTGGTGGTGATGATGATGAGCCCCTGGAACTAGATTTTTTGGGATTCTTTGGTGGAGGTGGAAGTGTTGGTGACATGTTCCCCCTTCTGACTATTCGAACTTTTAATGTAGGTGATGAAGAATTGGATCTTGTATGTCTTGGCCAGTCTGGTGGTGGTGGTGACGGTGACATGATGGTGAATTCAGGAACTTTTGATGGAGGTGATGAGGAAGCACTGGATTTTGGACTGTTAAGAACCTTTGCTGTTGGCGATGGTGAAGGGCTTATATGGCTGCTTCTCTTGGTCTCTGATGCAGGTAATGGTGACATGTCAGTTTCTGAAGGTTTGCTATTGTTCACTGGTGGTGATGATGTGATACTTTCATAACTGAGTCGATTTTTCATTTTATGAGCATCCCGTGATCTTCTTATTGGGGGAACATCAATAATAACCTTCTTTTTGGGATGAGCTTTCCTCTGGTGTGTGACATGTTGTTTTTCATACAAATGGCGAGCTGAGCAGTAAGGACAAGCATATGGCCTTGCTTTACAATGTTGTACGATATGAATATTTAATTTGGCTTGACTAAGACTCCTGTATGGGCACTCAGGACAGGATAAGAGTTTTGCTTCAATATGGTTCAACTTATGCATTTCTAGAAGGTCTGATCTCTTAAACACCTTATTACACTCTGTACATACATAAATGTTAGTAGTTCTTCCACTCCCTATTTCTATCAAATTAGTTTTATCCAAAACTTTACCATTCTTATCAGTCCTCTTCTCTTGATAGTCCTGTGGAGAAAACAAACAAATTAATAACTTAAGACCATATGTTATGAACATAAAAAACATAAGCAAAATCTGAAGGTTTAGGTCACTAGGTGACAATTGTAGATCAAGCCTCTTGAAATAGATCCTCCAGATTTGGTACACATAATCCATAAGGATGAAAATGCAGGTTATGTACCATTACTTCCTGTAGTGTTCTTTCTTGAAAGTTCCAGACACACCCCAATACATCATGATGCCCTAAGTCAACACTCTTATGCCACCTCCATTCCAGTAGAATGCTGGATGTAGAGACAAATTGTGTGTTCCCTTCTCAGGACGTGGGTCCTTTGTGTGTGTGTGTTACAGTAACTTATTATGAATATAGTTTTATTCATTATTGACATATTTACTTTAGTGCTTTGTGACAGGATGACGGGATGCCTGTGTAGTAGATTACCTCAACAAGCTATATAGCAGTTGTGGATCTTATAAACAAATTGGACTGTCATAATTTTTTTTTAAATATTTGTCACTAGGACAGTTTTTTATGGTGATTATAAGTATGCAACTAATTTTTTGTGGGAATAAATATTTTACATTTTATTGGCGTTTCTTTGCGGTAATAGTGTCTGTTTTATACCCAACCTAACAAACAAGCCGGTACCCATCGCCAAATGTTGGATGGGTACCTGTGTGAGTTTATGTGGCGCCAGCATCACAAAGGGCAAAATTTGTACGAACTTATGTTAAGCATGATTGGCCAGCACTTCTGATTCATAGACCTGTAAGTCACAAATAAAACATTTCCGCAAAACATTGAGTTTCACATTTAAAATCAGCACGAAAAACTGTATCTTTAATGCAAGTTTAAAAAAATTTGAACACAGTCCAAATTTTTAATAAGACCCACAGTTGTTACACAGGGACAAAAGCAGCTCTCTCATATAGTTCTCAGTAGCATACCCAAATGGGTGGTGTTAACTAGTGGGAATTACCAGCATATTCATCACATCTTCACACAAGGAGTTAGATCACGGTACACAAGGAGCTAGATCATGGTATGCAAGGGTGATATCACGGTACACAAGGAGCTAGATCATGGTACACAAGGGTTAGATCATGGTACGGTACACAAGGGGTTACATCATGGTACACAAGGAGCTAGATCACGGTACACAAGGGTTAGATCATGGTACGGTACACAAGGGGTTACATCATGGTACACAAGGAGCTAGGTCATGGTACACAAGGGGTTACATCATGGTATAAAAATTATGTGACCAATAAATAAACCGACCTGTGAGAGTGGAGGGTTTTCTGGAACATCCAATACTGTTGTCTCATCTATAGTTTCTTCCTTCACTGGATCATCAGTCACCTCCATTTCCTCTTTCTTCACCTGCGGATATAATTTCTATTTAATACTCAATTCTGAAAAGCCCTATTTCTTTTTTTCCAATTGCCAGGAAGAAAATCTGGCACACATCCTAATAGCAAACATGGATGGGGAAAATTTTGTATATACGGTACACAAATATATTACAAGTTAGCAAAGTGTTCACAATTGTCAAGCAATTTGAGCATAACTTAGATACTATGGGGATAAAAACTGAAATGTTCTGGGATTAATGTGTACAACTAAACAAAAAAGAAATTAAAACTTATAAATACTTTACAGGTGCATGACATTCATGGGGTCACCACTCACCTTACAAATATGAAGAGGACTCTTAGAAAATTTTGACACTTCATACATACAAGAAAAAGGTCCAGTGCATGTGTATTAGGGAATTCATTTCACCACAGTTACTGTCTAATTTTATGAATAAAACAAGATGTGAAATGAGAGTGCAGAGAGGTGAGTGTAGGAAATGGTTAAACAATACTGGCACTAAATGGAAACTCCCACAACTGATGCACATAGATAAGGCTGTTCTCTAAATTCAGTATGAATCGTCACCATCTTCATTACAATGAGAATACTGTACAGTACATTATTACCCCGCTTAACGCGGTTTCACTTAGCGAGTTTTACCGTATACGCGGTGCCTCGCCAGAGCTGAACTTTCACTTAACGCGGGTTTTTTCCAGATATACGCGGTGAGTGTCCGGCTCGAGAGCTATTTTTAGATTCGCCCCACCCCCCACCCTGCCTGACTGCCTGTTTTAGCTCATAAAATTCATACAAATTACCCAGCCAGAATATAATTTACATTGCTGGAATTCTTACAATATGATGATCATTTTGAATATAAACATCATAGATTTTGCATTAGACATACAAATTTTAGATATAATGTTTACTCTGAGTAAATATGTTATTTTTTGTGCAAAATATATGACATTTGTATTCAAAATATTCCTGGGCTTACAAGGAATCCAGCAATGTCAATTATATTATCCTAACTTTAGTTTGAGGTATTATTTATTACTAAAAAGGTAAATATTCTGGTTTTCCCACACATCTGGTGGGACGGTTGGTGGGGGGTGGGGGGTGGGGGGGAGGGAGGGACCGACCGACCATCTGTTACCGTGTGAAGAATATTTTTTTTTTTTTATTAACTGAAGATATTTGTTTTAGCTCATAAAATTCATACAAATTACCCGGTCAGAATATAATTTACATTGCCAGAATTCTTATAATTTGATGATCATTTTGAATATAAACATCATAGATTTTGCATTAGACATACAAATTTTAGATGTAATGTTTACTCTGAGAAAATATGTTATCTTTTGTGCAAAATATATGACATTTATATTCAAAATATTCCTGGTCTTACAAGGAATCCAGCAATGTCAATTATATTATCCTAACATTAATCTGAGATATTATTTAATACTAAATGTTAAAATTTAGTTTTTTCACCCAACCTCTCTTGAAGGGAGGATTGGTGGGGGGTGGGGGGGAGGGTTGGGACTGACCGCGCGGTTGGAAGAGGGGGGGGGGAGGCAAGGTGGGGTACTTTGATTGACAGATAGTATCTGAAGAATATTTTTTTTTTATATTAACTGAAGATATTTGTTTTTGCTCATAAAATTCATACAAATTACCCAGCCAGAATATAATTTACATTGCTGGAATTCTTACAATTTGGTGATCATTTTGAATATAAACATCATAGATTTTGCATTAGACATACAAATTTTAGATATAATGTTTACTCTGAGTAAATATGTTATCTTTTGTGCAAAATATATGACATTTAGATTCAAAATATTCCTGGTCTTACAAGGAATCCAGCAATGTCAATTGTATTATCCTAACTTTAGTTTGAGGTATTATTTATTAAAATTTAGTGGTTTTCCCCCAAAAACTTCTCAGAGAGGGAAGAGCCAGCAGTGTAGTGTGAGAAGAAGGGGAGGGAGTTGAGTCCATTATTTGAATGGACATTAACTTGGCGACTGTATTTCTCTATTTCTCTTAAGTATTAATTGTGTGCATGTACCATCATAAAATTAAGATGTTATTTTTACTAGAACATAGGTATTGTGTCGGAAAAAGTGGGGTTTGGGGATGGGCCAGTTTTTATTGGAATTAATCCCATATGTTCTGTTGTTCACTTAGCGCGGTTTTCACTTAACACGGTACCCTGTGGGTTTTATTGACCGCGTTAAGCGGGGTACTACTGTATATTAAAATCATTACTGGAGCCAACTACCTGTACAGTATATAAATTTTATAATATATAGTATAAAGATATTATGAATTTGCACAAAATTCTTAAAGTGGGAAGCCACACCCATAACTGAATCCAAGGCTGAACACAATAGTGAACCCACCATGCCAACCAAGCCTGGCTACAGTAATACTGCATAACTGCATCTCTTAGTTTAGGAGTCAAGAGCATTATATCACAACACATACTGTACATTACTAAGACACTTGTGCTACAGTTTAGAAACAGCCAGTTTTTAACTTGATTTTATTACAAAATATGAAAAATTCATATACTGTAGTTAAAACTATTAAGGGATATAATAAACTATAATTATTTAAATAAAAAAATCATTAAACTACATACTTGTCTTTCTAGATCATCCTTTGGGTTTATCAGTCCTCTAATTTTGAATTCATGGGCAAGATCAAGAAGTCGATCCAGATCATCAGAACTTAGATCTGCCTGGCCAAGGTACATAAAGTCAAGTAACACCTCTACCGTCTCAGGTGGGGTCTCTGTGAGGACCAACACTGGATTGTCACATGGTGTGCACTCAAGCAGCTTTTCAAAGTATGGACTACTAGTGCATAGGACAAACTTGTGAACAGCATAACGTTTCTCACCACAAATCAATGTAACATCAGCAAACAGTTCCTGCAATTAAATTGTGGTCATGTAAGGGTTTTTTAGATATAAAATTAAAATATACAATATATGCTATATACATTAATAAATCTAAATCAAATACAGCTGTTGTATAACTTTGAGTGCAATATATACTGTGCAGTAGATCATCAATATTTCCAGGGGTTAGATTCTTGAAAACCCCCACAAATGAAGAAACTGTAAATTTAGAAACTCTGGTTCAATGGGAAAAGGGGGATAAGTTCCTGGTATGACTGCATGACTACACTAGGGTGTGTCATAGGAGGGAAGATCAGCTAAAACTAATGGCCCATCACTTTTTTGGTAGATTTTAGTGTATATAAACAGAAAATAATTTCAGTTTCAATATTTTGCAACCTTTTGCTAGGTAAATTTTAGCGTGAAATTTATCGAAAATCTAACGTACAGCTGCATTAGTGCATTACAATTAAATAGTGAACATTGCTTTCTGACTTCATTCTTTAACAACCCAACTAACAATATTTTTTTCTGTTTCAGATTCTGATGCATTTATAAGTTGATAATATTTGCGATGGCTGCTTGTGTCAGGACGAGGAACCAAAATCCAGCCATCTCAGTCACTATCTTGGGTCTGGGAGAGAGCTCCTGAAGTCGGAGTTGCCTACATTGAGATGCTTTGAGATACGGTGTTTTAATCAGGCAAATCAGTGAAAAGAACCAAAGAACTTACACAAACAAAGACATTGCCAGTGATATGACCAAAGCTGTCTTGGCACAGTACACTCTGGCTAACGCTCAGTTCAAGCCTCCAGCCATAACAAGTCAGAAGAAGATCAGTGAGAGACTGCTAGCCAGTTGGGAAAAGGCAAGAGATATCTCTCTTGGGAGAGGAAAACTTGCAGTTAAGGACAGCTTTGCCAAGCAACTGGACCAGTTATTTGACATAATTACTTGCAAGTGCCCAATTGTTCTCTGTCCTGAGTTTGGATGCGATCGTGACTGTAAATCCGAGGCCCACATCTCCTGTATTTGCAAGCGTGAACTGAAGATTCCTGTGATCGAACTGGCATTTGTCAAAGCACAGAGAGAGAAGACTGGCAGTATAGGGGCTCTCATAATTTCTAGCCAAGATATTCCGGAGTCCAAGAGACAGGAGGTGCCACAGAGACAGAAGAGGAGAAGAGTTGCCGAGGAAAAGAGACTTGAGAAGGCCCAGGGTGAGGTAAAAAAGGCCGATGATTGGAGTCAAGCTGATTCAGAGTTTAATGACTTCCCCATGGCTGATCCGAGTGCTGACCAGGAGAATGGTGACTTTGTCCCTAACCCAGAAAATAATGATCCCAAACCTTCCAGGCATAACATTCGAAATAGGAAAGATATCCCAAGCATAGCTCTGGCCAGCATGCGACACCACACTGGTCTCAGAGAAACTGCAGAGATAGCAACAGCTGCCTGGATTGACGGTGGTTTGATAACACCTGATGATGTTCCCCTGGTGATAGATCATAACAAAGTAAGGAGAGCTCAGGAGAAACTTGTCAGTAACCTAGAAGAGGAGTTTGATAAGGGGATAAGAGAAAATGGAATCAATTGTTTGTTCTTTGATGGGAGAAGGGATGACACTAAAGTGTTCATGAAAGTTGGAGATTCTGACAAGTTGTTCCCTGCCATGGTGAAGGAGGAACACTACTCCTGCTGCAGTGAACCAGGAGGGAAGTATTTGTGGCATTTCACTCCAGAGAAAAATGACATCAGGAAACCAGCTGAGATAGTGGCAGATAACATTGTGAACTGGCTCAGAGAGAGGAACGTAGACCAGACCCTGCAGGCCATTGGAGGGGACAGCACCAACACGAACACAGGGTGGCAAGGGGGGGTCATACAGTGGATAGAGCGGAAGATTGGGAGGAAGCTGGTCTGGATTGTTTGTGACCTCCACACCAACGAGTTGCCACTCAGACATCTGATCCAGGAGCTGGATGGCAAGACTCTTTCAAACAACAGATGGTCTGGTCCTCTTGGCAAGATGCTGGACTCTGCCACTGAGTTAGAAATAAATCCGAGCTTTGAAAAAATCACAGTTGGCCCTCCACTCGTTGAGCTTGCACATACTGTCATTGACGACCTGAGTACTGACCAGTACTATGGTTACATGATTTGCAGTGCCATCAAAACTGGGGTCATGCCTGATAGACTTGCTTACCTGCAGATAGGTCCAGTCTCACATTCTAGGTGGCTCACAACGGCTCTCAGGTTCTGCAGAATTTGGGTCGCTCATCATAAACTGAAAGGGAACCAGCTTCACAACCTGAGACTTATTGTCCAATTCATCGTGAGTGTCTACTTGCCAAATTGGTTCAACACCAAGGTCAAGTCATCGTTCTCCAAAGGTCCGAGGCATGTTCTCTTCCAGCTTGAGCTCCTGAGGAGTCAGCCAAGGAAGGTTGTTCAGACTGTGGAGCAGACTGTGAGGAGATCTTCCTGGTATGCTCATCCCGAGGCAGTTCTGCAGACAATGCTCTGCAGTAAGGATGAGGAGGAGAGAAGAGTGGCAGTCAAAAAGATCTTGGATATGAGACTTATGAGAGGATCTGGGCATGACGAATCAGTTGGTGATGATTCCTTCAGGGTCAGGAAGACTCCTGAAGTCAATCTAGGTGCCAAGACCCTCACTGATCTCATAGATCTGGATTACATCCAGGCTGGCAGTGAGCCCCCTCTTACCTGCAGCCTCACCAATGTTCAAGTCAGAGCTTTCCTGGACAACCCCATGCATGTCCCTGCCTGGCCCTCGCACACCCAGAGTATAGAGCGTTGTGTACAGCAAGTGAGCGAGGCCAGCAGTCACATATACAGCCAGGAGAGGAGGGAAGGCTACATCTGAGCTCAGGTGGTCAGCAGGGAGGTGATGAGTAGAAACAGAAGCAAGAAAGACATGTTCTCTATGGTGTGCAGCAACACCGGGTCGTCGTAGTAAAACCGGTTTTTGTGTTGATGATTTTGTTTTCTAAAGGAATATTAAATTTAATAAATGTGTCAAGATCATTCGTTTCACTATTCTGGATCATTTTCATCCTAATAAATTAACCTGATACATTTACTTTACTTTAAATAAGCTATTTAGTGGTGTTGGTAAAAGGGTGGGAATACTGAATTTTCATAAAATTTCAAGTTAAAATTTACCTAGCAAAAAATTAAAACTTTTCAAATCTGAAGATATCACATGATTCTGCACATAGAACTACATCATTAATACCATGGGCCGATTTTTCAAACTCAAAAAAAAAAAATTCGCCTCCGTATGACACACCCTATGACTACACGTAAGTGGAGAAATTGCTGTATTACAATAAACACTGCAAAATAATAATCTATAGAAAATAATGTAATATTTTGGTTAATTTTGATTATGATGATAATTATTTAAGATGCACTGTGTGACAATGGCAAGTGCATCAATTTTACTTTAAAGGGAGCAATTTGGAAGAAAAATCACTAAAATATGAATAAATAAATCAATCTGGGGAAGAAAATTTCCCCAAAAGTGGTCTTGCCTCGGGGTATCATACAGTAATACAGTATTCCTATATGCATATTTATATAATTAAAAAAAATATACAGTACGTATATATACTGTATGCCTGTACTGTATACAGTTTACAGTATACTGTATAGCAAATCATAAAAGCTCACTACAAAAAAGAGAGATAAAAATAATACTGCACCTTATGACGCAAAGTTGACATGACCCTTCTAAGAACTTGTGTGTGGTCTGTCCACTCTAGAAGTAGTCTTATATCATCGTCGTCTTCCATAGTGCTCCTTACTGAAAGAAATTGCGAACTGAACAGAAATTCCAAACTCTATAGTCCATTAGCCTGATTGTCCAGCACGAAAAAGCTGTGATATAATTATACTGTACAGTAGTAACAGTACCCTAAGAAATCATCATTATAAGATTGTTGACTTTTACTGAACAATAAATTACATAATTACAGTACTGTATTATATTGTATTATATTCTTTACCTTTGCTTATTGTATCATTTATTTGTCTTTACAATACTGTATGTACAAAACTATACTGTACTGTACAGTACTGCAGTATGTCAAATAAAAAACGTGAAAATAAAGTATCCTGAGGTTGTGACTAGAAGTAACATCCAATAATCAGGCATATCTGATGGTTCGGCACCCCCCTTTACCCCGGTGTGCTGGATTATTGAACTTGTACAATGTACAGTATGCCCCATGTTTGGTGGATTTGGCATCCTGCGTACTGCCGGCAAGGCATTGGGCTAGTAACACTCGTCTTGCCCGCGGTGCCCACCATTTCTCTGTGGATGTCGGTCACACTAGAATAACCCATTATAGTACATCCTTCTTTCCTCACACAGCCAAACTGTGGAATGCTCTGCCTTCTTCTGTGTGTCCACACTCATACAATGTCTCACTTTAAAAACCTGGTTTTCCGGCATCTTCGCGGTGTATATTAATACATTATAACCTTTTCCTTTTCTATTTTTTTAGTCTTATTTTTTCGCCCCCTAGGCCCCTATGCGGGTAGATGACCTGTGCCCGGGTGAGATATTCCCCGTAAAAAAAAATAAAATAAAAATAAAAATCTTATGATAGTTGTGTGACATAACACATAGCTATAATCTCTTTTTATGACTTAACCAGCAGCTTGCTGATTGGAGTAATGAACAGTCCACGATTATCAGAGGTGGACATGAGGTGAGCATTAACAAAGTACAGCAAATTTATTTAATTAATGAGCACAATTGACCTTTTTTAAATACTGTATACTGGACTTAAAGTAACTTTTCTTTGCGGTACTCTTACTTGAGTAACAATTCAGATAATTACGGGTACTCTTTACTATATTTCCATACTTCTTATTTTGCCTCTCATTACTGTACTGTACCTTGTTACTTTATAGCCTACTGGGTGTATCAGTAATGAATGTGATGTGTTCCCAGGCAAGCAGACTTCGGTGAGTGTGCACTGTGCTACCAGCCAGTGTGAAGAGATAGCTGTACAGTATTCATTTTGTCATCTGTATCGTCAGCAGCATGGCCCAAAACAATTCCCATTGGCCTTATCTGAACAAGATATCCACATACAAAGAAGTTGTGGGACATCAATTAAAAGGAAGTGCCTTTTGTGTCTAACCAAATCACTTGTACAGTACTAGATGTGGTGGGTTACATCAACTCTCCTGCAAAGTGTACAATAAATGGTAATCTGTACATGAATAAAAGATGGGTATATATTCCTCATTAATTACATAGTACAGGCACTCTCAAATTTACAAAGATCGAGTTATTGAAAAATAAAACATTGTTCCGGGTTCTGATTTTTTGTAAGAAAATTTGGTTACAAAAAACTTGCTTTTTCCATATTTTTTCACAGCTTCGGAAAATGTTAAGGGATTGACATAAGCATCTCAGGACTTCCCGCACTGGACCTGGCCAACTTATAAGACAAAATTAAACTAAAACCAACATACAGTACTACACTGCAATGTACAGGACTTAAAATTATATATTTTGGGATTATCAAATTTCAGCTACAGTAAATTATTCCAGAAATTAAAATTTGAATCTTTTAAGAATTGGAAGTGGAGCCCCTCAGCTTTAAGCTTAGCTTTAGGTTACGTTGTCTTAATCATATTAAGAAAAAACATGTGACCCAACTTTATAACTGAGAGATCACCAGTATCTAAAAGAAATTAAAATACAGTACAATACTGTGCTAAACTTTCATGAAGGATTTTGACAACTCTCTAGATAGTCATCACTGTAATTTTTCCCCTGAAGTTTTGTTGAAAAACCCATAAAGAAGATAAGGCAAAAACAGGTCAATATTACCAAATTTAACAAAATACAAAAGTACAGCAAAACCTTGCTAAGCCAAACTAATTGGCGGGAAGGGGTTTCTGGGATAAAAGTTTGTCCACCTGAGTTAATTTTTCTGAAAAGATCACCATTAAAAAAAAAAAAACGAGTATAACACCAATGTATCCAATTTTTATTTAAGAAATACATGTTTTTTAATAAAAATTAATTAAAAAAGTAATGTACAGTACACATATTACTGTGCACTTACTCTTACCAAACACTTTCTTAAGGGTCATTGTTATTGGTTAATTTTCAATAATAATGCAAAAAAATATGAATGCTACTTCAGCCTATGGTGAATGTACTAAATGTATAAAAACGCTAAATAATGATCAGTTGGGACACCGATTCTCTAGCAACGCCCCCCCCCCCCCCACTACACTTTGCGACCGTCTTCCCTTCCTTCACTGAGCCAGCTAACTCGTGTGCAAAGAAATGTATATTCCCTTTATGTCATTATTAAGTGCTATTATATCAGTAAACACTAATAACAACAGTAAATCCAGTGAAATATGGCAGGGAGGGACGAGAGTTACAACTGGAGACGGCACTCTAACTAGCGGTCACTCATTCGCTCCCAGGCTCCCATTGCCAGGCGTACGATCAAAATACGTATGGGATAAATACATACAGTATCTTGTAGTCTAATTTGAAAAAGGTGATGGGCACAGTGATAAACAAATTATATAAACCAAGCATTTACCAATGATAACATAATAAGAAACATTGTATCATTACTAGAGTGAATGAAATAATATTCCCACAAACAACAAATGATAACTCTCAGGGACCTGTGTCCCACGCGCTGATGCCTTGGTCCCTTGAAATTTTGATTCAAGGCGGACATGTCATCTGAGGACAAATTTTATCCTACCTTTTTTTTTATTTTTGAATTATTTAAATTTTTTAATTATTTTGGGCAAATAATTTTGTCCGGCTTAAGCAATATCCGCCTTAGCGAGGCCTGCCTTAATGAGGTTTTTCTGTACAGTTTAGCAAATTTTTGTGTTCCAACACTAAGTTGCGTAGCTACATATTATGAAATAACAAATAAGAACTGCAGGATACCGTATAAAAAAAAGCTGGGTAGCTAATCTTTAACAGAATTAATAATATACACCCAACAGATGGCATCATCTACCTAAAAATTACAGAATATACGTGAGTCTAATGACCAACTTCTATCACACAATAGCCTAAATTGGTTACTTTCTTGACTCCATTTTTGGTGAAAATTGTCAGTTAACCCAAACAAGCTCATTAACCCTCTGGTACTTCTGGTGATGGTTAAAAATCTCACCCCCTCGCAGTCTTTCGACCCAAGTTTATCCATTTTAATAAAAACTGGGTAGAGCAAATCAGACCCAAATTGCACCCTTAATAGACAATTCTGCCAACCCAGGAACTTAGGTGGTTCATAGTGCCGGTCCACTGTTCCTGCATTTCTGCTTGCGGGAGGAGTGCTTTCAGTGTGAGATATGGCTGAGTGGGTGGAGTCACACCAGCACGGGAGCGCTTAAGATGGTGTCACAGTAGATTTCTTTTGTCAACTTTTCCATTAATCGTCGATTTTTTCACAAATCATCGACGTTGTCATTGACTTTTTGTCAAACGGTGCAGACCATTTGCACTGACGGCTCAAATGACAACTTACCGGACTCAATTCAAGATCCATAATTGATACTACAGAGTTATAAAAATAAACTACTGTACTTTTGACTTAAAATATAAAGCTGAAATTATTTTGAAGTATAGCTCCTCCCCGACTTACGAAGGGGTTAGGGACCCAAATCCAGGTTGTAAGTCGAAATGGTCGTAAGTCAAAAATGCTTAAATAATACATAGAAAATCTAAAAAGGGTGTATCTTTTTCTTCTCAGCACCACAAAACTCTCACTTTTAAGCTTGCCAGCCATTTTAAAGTGAATTACAAACGAAAATTTTGTCTGTGTACTGACGTTGCAACTCAAAAATACATAATTTGACAAAATTTTGGTACGACCGAGGCAGGTCGAAAGTCGAGTAGGTCATAAGTCGGGGAAGAGCTGTAATTATTACTCTTCTTCCCAACATTACTCATAATTATGTTTAATTTTGTGATTTTAAGAAGGTAAAAAAAATGTCATTTGTTGTTTACATTTTGACCACGCGGGAATAACAACAGCATGATGGAACCAACAAATAAAATAATTTCCCAAGTATGGACAAGCACACCTTTTACACTTTTTAGCTTGTAAATGTTGGAAAACAGCCATGACAAAGTATAGAATTGTTGTGCATTCTTCGTCAGTTGGATCTATCTTATTTGTTGACAGTTGTCGAATGAGGGAAACTGGTAAGTTGGTTCTAAACGCATGTGTGATGGTGCACAACAAAAAAATTAATGATTTTCTGAAAGTTGACAAAAAAATTTACGAAAGAATGCCAGTGTGACGCCACCTTTAGCACCGAAATTTGCTCTAAAGACCACGAGAGGGTTAACTACCATACCATGCTGCTGTTGTTATTACTGTGCTTTAACATAGGAGGTCTTTAAATGCATAACAAGGTTAGTAATACACTAGTCCAATAACAATTAAAAAATTTTAGAGACAGAACTCTCTGTGCTTGAAGTAAATTTAATATAAAAAGAAGTAAAATGTCCTGTAATGAAGAATGGGCTGCAAAATCATCTGTGTTTCTTGGGTGACTTATGAAAATACTTATGAAGCAGGTAGATGATCCAGCAGATGTAATAAAAAATCTCTTATATGTTATATTTTAACTTCTGATGCACTTGTATGTGGGAAGAAGCCCCCTGGATAGGAACATGGTGTTATATTAGATTAGGTTTTTATGGTGCAGTAGTACCCCACATGCCCTCTTTTACCCCACAATATCCTACTAATTCAAAGACACTTTTGTGAACTTCAAAGTTGTTAGACGGAGGAGGGGTATATCCCCATAACCGCTCATTTGCACAAGAAGTGCCATAAAAGAAAATCGATTCAGATATAAATTTTATATAAGTACCTATTTTCATCCTGAAGTCCAGGCCATGTACTAAACCGAATTACTACCCAGTATAATTGTACCAAATGAGGGCATTATTTGACTTTAAGACAAAGCACAGCCAAAAGTTATAAACATTTAGATCTCCCTATTCTGAGCATTTTGAACCCCATATATACAGGGTATATACCAGGCGGAAATGAATAATAGCAACATAATTGAATTGAATTGATTTTAAATAGTTTTCAGTCTTCATCTGTGAAGAGATGTTATCAGAGCATCACGCATGCGCAATATTGACTGACGTCATCCAGTCGTGACCAATGATGTATCGATATCATCACGCAAATTTTTTTCGACCAATCACATTTGATTTTTTTCAAAGGACGCAGCCTGGGCATGATTTTAATTTCATTGACCAGTCTCACAATGGCCGTAGTGAAGGCTGGTTGTCATTTGTGCTCCTACGATTATCTTAAAGTTATTGCCGAGTTTTACGAAAAAGACGATCATTCTATCCAATTCTTACGTATCACTGGTCCTTCCACTTCTAACCAAGATATTATACTTTTGACATGGCGCGCCCCTAAACTACTGAAATATTAAGGTTAGTTTAAGATATGCCTAGCGGGGGTCTGGGGGCAGAGCCCCCAGCTACGGGCTAGGTTAGGATAGAGGACTCATTTTCGTTTTCTCCCCCACCCAAAAACTTTGATTTCCCAGGCTCTACCCCATTTCCGCCAAAAAATGAAGGTCAGATTCGTTTAAAACACCAAAATACACTGGAAAAACATTTTGGTCAACCCCACGGGACTCATGTCCTAAAGTAAAAATTTACCCAAATGATCAACTGACACACATGGATGTGATAGGGATTCAGTTAGCCTGATCATAAACACTAATGATTCAAGGCTGGGAACCACACTTACATTTTCATGAGATTTCACGAATGATAACAAAGAGAGGTTAACACAGATTCGGTAAGATAAGATTACAGTATTAGAGTAATTTTGGTTATAATATGTCAGGAGGAAACAGTATCGCCTGAATAATCTACTGTCATTGGCATACAGGTTCGTTTCAACAGCCATTATTAAGTCTATCCCTTTTCACAGCACAGTTCCAGAGGACCTTTAGTCATAATGTGGGAACAAAATAATGACACTCGGTAAATATGTTTTTGACCTCATAATGTCGTATAAACCAAGTACTTCAGGCAGTAGGTTCTTGAGCATCACCTCAGTTAATCAGAGAATTCACCAATCATACTGGGCTTGTCAAGCTCATTTAAGCCTGAAATTCTAAAATACGTTAACCGATTTCCTAGCTGACAATTATGCTCCAAGTTAATACGATAAACAAACCTCTGTAATGACGACAATATGAAAAAGTATGTAATATTTCACTTTCAGATCACCTGGCGCACGTCTCACTCTCGACATGTAAACAAAACAGAGAGGCTGGGGCACTATCAAGACGCCTCACTAACACAGGTCGGTAAGATGCCCATTGTTTAGTTTATTCCAATAATATTCACAATAAAAATTATGCTAAATTTTGAATTATTTGGAAAATATTTAGGGATTGGTCGACTGTAATAAGCTTCACTTACTGCCTCAAGCGTGCAGAGAAGAAAATCCTGTTGAATGGTCTAGGTTAGCATGATGAAACATAGATGGCACTATTAATAGTTGCGTGAGCCAGGTGGCACTCATGTCTCCAACTCCATAACAGCATAACTTGAAGTGTATCATTTTCCTTCTGCATCACACTGTTGTCATTTTGTCATTGTTTTTCAACTTTGTGTTATCAGCAATCGGAACAACGAAAACGTTATTATCCGTTATATAGAGCTTTTGAATTATATTTCAGTTTATTTTTACTTAACAGTACATCAACTGCCGTGATGGAGTCCGGATTTTCAAAGATTCTTCTTACATTACTTTTTTTTCTGTAACTAGGAACATAATAACAGCTAACTGGTTGACTGAGGGTGTAATATAAGCATGTATGACAGTTTAAGAATTGGGGACCTGGAGGGTTAAAGCTGGTTTGAAATTGTCAATGTTCAGTTTAATGAATACAGTTGAAGCAGCACACAGAGCATGCTCGCTAGTGAAGGCTCATATATTGATCCTTGTTACTCATTTATGTTATACCTTACGTTGCCCCTCGTTGTAGAAAAATTTGCACTCAATGGAAGTTACTCTAGTTTTGCAATACTGTACGGTATATGTATGATGATGGAACAAAAATTCACATGTAATACAACTATTCATCACGACCTGTCCTCAGAGGGAATTGCATAGTATGTATCAGCGCATCACAGCAGGCGGGCTAGTGGCTATAGCGTTCATGGAGCATACGTGATATTTTGCTCTGCCCAACGCTTTTGTCCCGCACCTCCTAAAGGTTAACATTTGAACACCTGCTCTGGTGAGTTGTTTCGCCTGTTCCCAACACGACGTGAGAAGTAATTTTGCTTCAGAGTTAACTCTTTGATAAGGGAGGGACACCGACGTCCTCAAAGATGGAGGGGAAAAGCGTAACGTTCCTTTAAAACTGCTGTGGGATCCGAAGGACTCCATACTTAGCTGATGGATAAAACGATGATCAATGAATATGATAACGTGGACGTATCTGAGACATAGTGTGTTAATATCCCTCGAAGAGCTGCTTTAACTCACACTTACCTGGAAAAGGACAAGAAAAAAATCAGATTAGATTACCTGCCGTCTATCACACACAAACATCTACAGGTATATGATTAATCACACCTAACTTACAGGACAATTAAGGCAGAACCAATGATCTTAAGCATTAGTTTATACCAAATGGATGACTAAGAGAACTTGTTCAATATATCAAGAACACAACAGTAGTAGTTACCTTGTGCTGGTGGTCGCAGAAGCCCTGGCCAGGGTCACCTGCTGGCACCATGTTGACACTTTTATGACACCTCACAGCACTTAATGACACCTTGCTGCACTTCGTGACACACTTTATACCTTGTGATTGTTCAAGATACTTTGCAACACTTTTCAACATTAATGACACTGCGAGACTTTAAAACATTAATGGCACTGTATTGACACTTTACGACATTAATAGCACTTTGCGACACTTTGAGAGACTCCACAGTACCTTGTGACACTTTTCGACACCGTATGACACTATCGCATGTTGCTTGTACACTTTATAACTATTAGAGACTTATTGACACATTATGCCACTTTATGATACTTTGAAACTATATGGCTTTTACGGCACTTTAGATCACTTAAGGTCACTGACATTTTAGGACACCGTCGACACTTAAAGAGACTTCATGACACTTTAGGACACTTCATGACACCTCTGACACTTCATAGCACTTTTTCACTGTGCACAACATCTTATGACATTATATGACACTTATTAGGCTTAATGGTACTTTATCAGACCTATTGGCACTTAAAAGCACTTTATAAGACTTTCGGATATTACATGAATTATTGTGACATAACGTATCACTTTATGGCACTCTAAAACTTTGTCGCTTTACGACACTTCATACTATTTTTATGAACGTATGGGTATTCTTGGCGCCCACAATTACTTTGTGACACTTATAAGTCTTCATGACACAAACACGTCATATTTCTTATAAAACTTCATAACACAAACACTTTAAGACACTTATAACTACTTTACGACACTTTTAAACACCTTGTAACACTTGTAAACACTCCATGACACTTACAAACACTTTACTACACTGACGAACACTTTACGATACTTTGCAGACCTCGTTAATTTCAGTCCCTTCACCGGCTATTTGCTTATCTAAAAGCCTCCGTGTGCTTCCTTACCGGAACAAAGCACAGACAGCCCTGCTAGGTCGAGTCTTGTTCCAGGCCTCTGTTGACATTCTCATGAATCCGAAACCGCGAAACGAAGCATGGATGAGTCTTAGAAACAGAAGTAAAATATTTTTTATATATTTATTTATCCAAGCTGACGTGTTCTGGGGTAGGCGTTTACTTTGCACTTTGGCTATCCACCGATTATTAATTGCATGATTTGTATGTTTCTGGAGGTAGGGAAGAGGGAGAGGGGAGAGGGGGTGGACCCAGCTAAGTCGTCCAATTGTTGTAAATGTTTGCTAGCACACTCTCTAAGTTACATTCACTATTCTCTCTCCCTCTCTCTCTCTCAACCATATTGGACCACAAGCTGCTCTCCTCTCTCTCCCCAACTCCCACACTGTGTATACCTGCATTCCCCTCGCATTCCTTCCGGTATCCAGCCAACCCTAATTCGTAAATGATCGTAAACTCCTTTCATGTTTTCACCTGATTTTTTTGCGCAATCGTATGTCAAATTCTCACTTAAGCCATGACACAGAACAGCTAAAAAGTTTCTTCTGCTTGCTTTATTAGTTAAAGGGAAAATATTTTAACGTACGAATCTTTGAGAATCTGGGTCTACAACCTGTGGTGGTGGGCAGGTGTGGCAATGTTTATAAACAAGCGATCAGAGACGATGTGTTTTAAGGGTTAACATTCTAGAGTTTTACTGACTGGACGTCCCACTTTCGTCACCCACGTACACAAATGTCATGTAAAGGATCACAAATATATATAATTTGGATCTGAATTCCGGTGGGATTTTTTTTCCTTAAAGATTAATTATTTCTGGTAAAATGACAAAGATGTAGTTACTGGTGCAACTTCACTCACAAATTTTATAGACAATATATATAGAACAGTAAGCTGAATTGAGTAGATAAATATTAAAAAATCAGTTCTACAGTAGTAAATATACACAATTTTACTACTATCATTACATTTACATCATAAGACGAAGAACATAAGTAAAGTAAGTAGGTAGTATGATATTGAAATTAAGCCGAAACTGAAACAACTCAGTGACCATATAACACTTCAGTTAGCAAGGTGAGATAGATTCCTTTCCTCACAAAAAATATCTCCACACCTTCAGTAGTTCAAGAGAAACTTTACACATTTCCTCATTATTTACACATTTCCTCATTACTTACACATTTACTCATTATTTACACATTTACTCATTATTTACACATTTACTCATTACTTACACATTTCCTCATTACTTTCCTTAGACAAACGTTCGCTTTCAACATTTCATCGTATGACTTTATTATACAGATCATTAATATATTTTTCGATAATTGAATATTCATCATTTATAAAGTCATCAACACACCTCCACACCTCCCCATAGCACACCACACCTCCCCATAGCACACCTACACACCTCCCCATAACACACCTCCACACCTCCCTATAGCACACCTCCACACCTCCCTATAACAAACCTCCACACCTCCCCATAACACACCTCCACACCTCCCTATAACACACCTCCACACCTCCCCATAACACACCTCCACACCTCCCTATAACACACCTACACACATCACTGTTACGTTAATCAATTCTATATTTGGTCTATCCTCTGTAATACGTCCCGTCTACTGTTACCTTATAAATAAAAACTACAGTAGTTATGAGTGTGATGGTAGAGTCAGTAGATTAAGCCACGGCAGACAAACAAGAGTGAAACAAAAGAAATTGGAGTAGAGGGAAACAGAGGCAGGAGTGTGTAAAGGAGAGCAGATGGCAGCGTGTTTGTGTGTGGAGTGCCACTGTTGGTGCCCGCCCTCCTATACCTGCCCGCCCACCTTTCTGCCAGTCGCACTCCTTTCCTCCCGGTATCACCTCGCGTTGTGTCGTCGTGTTGGCTCGTTTCTCGGGTTGTGTCGCATCGCCTCGTCTGACTGTCTCTTCACACTGTCTTATTATGCTGAGTAAATAATCCTTACTTGTTAAATACCCCCAGGAACATCAGTACCGTGGAAAAGAGAATAGTAACAGTACAAGTCTAAGTTCAGATACAACAACACGTTCATTTGTTTCCATGTGTCAAGCGAAGTGTAAACAGTGGAGCCGTGACCTGGATGTTGAATACCCTCCTGAAAAAGTGACATCATGTATTTCAAATGGTTAGATAGACGTGTTCAAGTCATCTGTGCTTGACTTTGTAATATAAACCTGGATATATTTAACAGCTTCCTAATTTATTTGCTATAATGCTGATAGAATTAGAAATTACTCATCAAAGTGTCTAGATATTGATGAGACGAATGAAATTGTGACGTGAAAAGTCTCTTATGAACGGAGAGATATGTTTATTTCATTATATTTACGTTTGAAATATGGTAATCAACCTATTTTTCTGACGTAAAGTATTAATATTTTTCATTATTTTTTTTACTTACATACAGGTCTATTATGAAACTACTCTCTTGTGCTGTAATGAAGTGAAGTGAGAAACTGATGGACGTGTTTGACCATCTACACAAGAACCCTGGAATCATTATTTACCTATTGGGGTCTTATACGTCGAGTTCCTATCTCCATCCATCCATTTTATCCCTGTATAACATATCCTAAATCTCCTCCCACCCCTAGAATCCTTTATAAGGATTTTTATTTTCCCTGAGAAACCTTTAACGTCTTAGGCGTCTACTTCCGTCTCGCAGCAATCCTAGACGACTTTAATTCATTATCATCCCGTCCCGAACGCGAAGGACGACATCATAGTAATATCTTTCCTTACTCCTACACCCTCGCCAACATCACCATAGATTATCAAAGTTTTAATGGCTTAGTGTTTCACTCTCCTGCTACCATTTCTGATATCGTTAGATCAAAAGGAATCTTTCAGTGCTCCTTTGTTATTCCATCCTTCACCCGCCGCCTCCAGTCGTCTGTGCTGTACATCCATTCAGTGTAGAATGAGGACCTTCGTGACCATCGTCAAGGCCATCATCACCCGCGCGCTTTTCGCCACACACGCCTTCATCGCCGTCTGGAAGCTGGTGGACCTTAAGGGCGGGCAGGTGGCCTACTGGTATATGGTGGCGCCCCTCATGCTGCAGGGCTTCGAGGGCATCGTTTCCGTTTGTGCCAGGAACGGCGAGGAGATGAAGTGGTCAGTACCTTAACAGAGGAGGAGGTTCCTGGGCCTGGGGTCAGGGTCTCAGTTTCCTCCAAGGGACATTATTCCTTAACTGGAGATTAGGAGAAGGCTTCTTATGCATTCACTTGAGCTATGGCACAAAAATTACTTCAAGAGTGAGGTCTAACTCAAGGCCTCTAATGTGCGTTCATTTGTCTTCATTTAGGGGTGAAAACTATGTGCACTTATTTGAGGAAAATGCCTGGTCTGAATGTTCTTTTGATCTGTGGTCATTCTCACTCCATAGTTTATCGTTCTCTCTAAGTATACATTTTACTCAGCAAGCTCCACATGTTCGAGTTTCTGTACTTAGCGCCCGTTCGTGGCTAAGGTGACCAGAACCCCTTCCTCTCCCCCAGGTTCTGTCCGTCCGTGTTCCTGTACTTGGTGTCCGTAGTGCCGCCAATATGGCTCATGGAACTGGGACTCAACGACCTACGATTCAATTCTACTCAAGAGATTAAAACAACTGACAATAAATTCTCGGAAATTGGAGGACTTGTAAGTGTGAAATTCTGTACTGAAAAGTGACATAGTATGATTATGTGCTTTTTAGCTAACCTCTTATAAATGTAAAGTTATTCAGCATCAAATGTCATACTGGTGTGTAACTGTGCACTTTTTAACTGAACTCTTGTAAGTGGAAATTGTACACTTGCATAAAAGTAATATTTCTGGGTGTTGTCATCCGATACTTTGATAAGTGTGAAATTATTTACTCTACTTTTTTGTTCACTCTATTACTTTTAACTACGTGATCTGAGTGTGAGCTGAGTGCTTTATTTGAGTATAACCTGAGAGCGTGGTCTACTTATAACAGGAGTGTGTGGTCTGAGTGTAACGTGGGTGTATGGGGTCTTAGTATATATGTTTACTGTCTCTTGCAGAAACTGGACTTAGCGTTGCCAATCGAACAGTGGGTGCGTGTTTTGGAGCAGGTGTTGTTGGTAATGCTGCTCGTAGGTCGCTGGCTACTGCCCAAGGGTGAGTCACACTTCTGTACAGTACAAGGGTGAGTCACACTGTACAGTACAAGGGTGAGTCACACTTCTGTACCGTACAAGGGTGAGTCACACTTCTGCACAGTACAAGGGTGAGTCACACTATACAGTACAAGGGTGAGTCATGGGATTATTTTGTTGCTGCTGTAGTTGTTATTGTAATTGATGTTGCTGTTATTATCACCTAACCAAGTGACCATGTTGAGGCAGGCAAGCTGACCCGGGAGCAGCTGTCACAGTTGTTGCTCGCCTACATGGCCATGGCCGCCGACATCATTGAGCTGTTTGAGTGCTTCAAGGAGGACGCTGTCACTCGCAACGTGGAGCTCATCTACGCCACACTGGGTGAGCTTCTTAGTCTTATACATCCCAGCGATAATTGTTCTTTTTTCTGGTAATTGTTACAGTCGGGGTGAGGGAGAGTACAATAGCTTCCTTAACTGATGGCGGTGTTGTGTACATTTTTCAAAACTGGGAAAACGGACGAGCTAAACCTAACCTAACCTAACCTCTCTAGTTTTATTTATCTGAACTGTTATAATTCCCAGTAATGTGACATTTTATACGTACAAATTACCTATTTTCCTTTCTTGTATATGGTTACTATCTTCCACCTCCACCGCCGTCATCCAATTCTAAATTTTATCTTCAATTATCGCCTTCAACCGCCGTGTCTCTGCTTCCCTCCTACAGGCATCTGGTCGTGGTCGCTGTTGCAGTTCACGTTGGTGCTGAGTGCTACCTACGCTCCTAAGCCGCGTCCCTCCATCAACTACCCGCCCCCTCAAGAGATCACCCTGGAGAACACCAACCTCGTCAACTACTGCGACAGGGACGGCAGGAGGGCGAGCCAGGCCACCTGCGCTTATAACATCAACCTCTACCTGGATATGGATATCATCGCCATCCTCACCACAGTGTTCATGCAGGATGGCCCCTTCTTCCTTCTGAGGCAAGTGTGTGTGTGGGGGGGGGGGGGGGCAGTGATGGTCTTCAGAGATAGTCTGTCTGTGTAGAGTGATGGTAACTGAAGTAGTCTTTGTCGTGGGCTGTAACATGGTCGTAACTGAAGTAGTCTTTGTTGTGTCTTGAAACTTTAGTCTTTGATAAGATTCCTCAGAGCAGACAGAGGCTGTAACACAACTTATACTCCTACAGGATGACGCTCATCTTCGGCTACAAAGTGGTGAGTTACCTCAACATTTTCTTCACCTGCAAGAACACACTGGTAGTGTCGCTGCAGCTCTACCGCCTCTTCGTCCTCTGCTCCAGGAAACGTCTCTTCAACAGAAAAAGGGTAATGGTGTTACTTGTACCAAGAAAGGTGCATGGCTTGTTATAGAGAAAAGGATGAGTACAGAATATTTTAGGGTATTTCGTAAACACAACACTTAATAGGTCTCCAATGCTTCAGTGAATTATAAACTTCCAAGATTCGTGATTCTTATGTTAAATATATATTTCTTCTTCAACAGAGAGAACTTCTCAATAAGCTTAGGACGCCCTCCGAGACGAGCGAGGAGGCTGAGAACACCAGCGTGGAGGAGTCAGTTAAGATAGACCAGAACAATGTCCCTCTTCCTCCACCTGACGACCTGGTCATCGATCAGGCCCTCGAGGAGTCCCTGCTGGAAATTATCGAACAAGTGGGAGAAGAAAACATAATAAAAGAACTGGAGAACTTGGTAGGTCTTCCCGCAGAACCTGAGACACAGACCGGAAATTCGTTGACAAGTTTGCATGATGTGAACGAACGAATGTCTACACAGGCAAGTAGGAAAGTGTCTATGATGTGTTCACAGCCAAAGTGTGAAGAGTGTGTGGAGGAGGACTACTCCCCACCAGACTCTGGCTTTCCGAACTGCAACAGTCCGCCCTCTAACTGCCGCAAGACTATAAAAAGACAACAGAGTGTATCGAAACGGAACCAGGAATATATCAAGCGAATGGAAAACCTTCAGAATTATTTTGAGGGCAGCGACTGTGCCAGCTACAGCGACACTGATATGCCTAACGATCAGCGAGGCGTCAGCGTGTCGTCCACAAGTCTCGTGGATCCTTACACAGACAATCGGCGACACGGCTGGAACATCATCCGCGAGAGGTACCTGACCAACGATCACCAGCAACAAGGTGAATGGCGGGGCTCATCCGTCCCCACGAGCTTACACCGAGACTCCTTCCGGCAAGGCACTCATCCTTCAGCCATGACACCCTTCCTCCCTCACCTTGACTCCTACAGCCCTCAACCTCTCCGTCGAGGTAGACAGGCGACCAGTCTTAAGGTGGGAGGAGGTGGTGGTAGCAGAGTGTTACAGAGGTCGTCGAGTACCACTATGGGCAGCAGCCTCCATCGTCACCACAGCGTCTCCATGAACGAGTACTTCCCCCACAAGTACACCTGTATATCTGAATCTGACGCCGACACCCTCGAGACCAACGTGTGACAGGGAGAACATAACATAACAATGAGTTCTAACTGTAATATGTTAGCTTGAGGACTACCGACACGATGTGACGAAGAACTTCCACCAGGTGTATGAATCAAATGAACAGCTGTTAGAGATAATCGTTACATTTCTTCTTGATTGTTGAATATCTAAGTCACGTTTAAACTCAGAGCTTTTGTTTTTTGTTTTTTTATCTTCACAGCGTGTATGTGTCACAGACTGCTTTTGTCAACTGGGGTAAGTTAACATGTAGGTTCTGGCAGCATAAAGAAGCCAGGTTAACACAAAGACACCAGAGTGAAGAATAAAAAAACGTAAAGTGTATTCCAATCTACTTCCCAGATAGTGTACTTGACTATAGAAGCCACGTTTATCTGTGTTAGCGACCATTGACGCTGGTCATACACACCGTGCTAGTTCTTACATTAACAAGTGTTAGTAAAATTATATAACACAGTTCCTTGTTTTATTTCCGTTGTCACTTGTTAGTACACAAAATAAAAATTACCTAAAACTGTACCCAGCTATTACAGGACCATACTCATTATTGTATTATTCCTATTGTTTATTTATCATTATTAAATTTTAATCTCTTAGAAAAGCTAATAAGGAGTGTTAATATTTATCCTCAATTAAAAGTGGCCTCAAAAGCTGCCAGCTTGAGTTGTTGAGGCTCTGGTGAGGGCAGATCACAACATAGAACTGTCATAAGCTGTGGTACCCTAAGTGATCATTGACACGCACAAAGGACTAATAAAACAGTCAACCAGATTCTTATAAACATCTGTAGGAAAACTGAGCATTTTTTATGACTATATATTTATTACCAACAAAAAATATCTATACTATGGTAAAAACTATAGTTTAAAAGTTGTGATGCAATGACGAAATCGTACAGTTGATTCACAGAAACTGATATAATATACAATCTAGATTAATAAACACTTGCTCTGGGTAATGTGTCACAATGTCCACCCACAGCAAGAGTCAAATTATACACATTTGTTTATAAGTTTAAATAAAACAAATAACAACATATAGCAAATAGACGGTTAAAGTTTATATATATTAGGATATTTAACTTAACAAAAGTCAACATAACATCCTTAAAAAGGCTAATAACAGGCGAGTATCTGCGAGTCCTATACTGTATTGTGGGTGAAGTAAACACAGCCACGCCACCTGCCAGGAAAGCTTTAGAACTATCAATCCTATTCACTTAAAATCATATTCCATTTAATTTTTGGAGCAATGATTAAAGTGGCTGGAAGGAATTCATGGATGATGCAATGGTGTGTATTCATAAGGCAGTGCTGTGTGTTTCATGGTGAATCCTAAGCACGAAGCATCATCATCATCATCAGCAGCCCAGAGCATCACACAGGTAGCTGGACTGTTGCTGGCGAGGTAGTGTGTTAGTTGTGTGTGATGTATTTCAGGATCCAGTCCCGGAAGTAAGTCACCTCCATGTACACAGTGGGATAAAAGGCATTTCCACATCCCTCCCCCCACGATGCCACTCCATGCAGGTGTCCACTACACAGCAGCGGTCCGCCCTTGTCACCGTTGCAAGCGTCACCGACACTAGACCCAGCACAGATCATATTGTAATCCACGGCCGCCTCACCGTACGACATTCTGCATGACTCTTTCGATACAACCGGCACCGCCACCTGTAGAAGAGCGTCGTGGACATACGATGAACCCAATCGTGAAAGTTGTCGTGCTTTAGATAACACCAAAATTTTTAGTTTACCTGGATATAATGCCCAACAGTTCTCAACACCATGATGTATTTACATGGCAAGTGTGTCTTACAGTGTGTGTGTGTGAGAGTAGGAAAAGAAGAGAGAGTAATGAGAAGGATGATTGACTGACTCACCTTCTGCAAGGTTTCATAGACGCCGCCACTCTTGGTGATGGCGCCCCAGCCTATAACGGTACATATGGCGCCTTCCCCCATCACCTCCCCAATAGGAGGCAGCGCCAGCGTCTGCACTAACGTCCCCAGCAGCAGTTCCTCTTTCAACTAAAACCAAATGAGTGAATTTAGAACGTGGAACTGTTAGGTGAGTTTGCTTGACCAACAACAGGTGAGAGATTTATGTTGTTGTGATGAGGTAAATGTGAATTAATGTTCCGTGGAATCAACATAACGTAATTAGTGGCATAAATATCAACGGGCTAAACCACACAGAAATGAATGTGTACCAAACAGAACTGAGCGTGAACCAAACAGAACAGAATTGATCTTCAGCCAAGCAGAACTGACCTTGATGAGAAGGATGTCGTTAGAGTTGGTGATAGAGTTGTAAGAGTCGTGATGGATAAAGTGCTTCGCCTGGGCCACTTGGGCCTTGGGGTCGAGAAGGTCCGTGACACCTGCCACCACCTTCACGGTGGTATGAGACATCCTAGTGGCAACAACATATAATAACAACATTTTATTCCATAATTTATACATCAGTTGTCGTGAAGGTAAAATAAATCATATTTTACTTAGTTTTCTGAGATCCGAGAGGTTCTAAATCAGTTATTGCAGTCTTATCCCCATATTCAAACAGTACTGATTCCTTCCTATACTAATTGACTCAATTGAGGATACATTGAAACATTGAAAACCTAAACAGAGCGTGTGTAGTCATTAAATGTGGCAATTTAAATGTATTAAAACATATAGTTTATTAAATTCTATCTCCGTATTACCTTTAATATAAAACAAAACATTATAAAAAAATCCATTCAAAATAAAGTAGTTCCGCATACATCTTTTGCATTTTCTATCATTTCTACACTCCGACAGTGATCACTCGGGGAAACATCAGTAATTCTTACATACTCATAAATAAAGACCTAACTAAATATAAAATGCATGGAGTATAACTAAATTTAAACACTTGTAACTTCCACGTTCTAATATTTTGTGGGAATAGATTAATAGCGATATTTTAATGATAACAAAGAAAGAGTCTGACAGGCAAGTGAAAACAGGTCACGGCTCTCTTATTGTATACTGCATTTTAATAACATCCAGTGAGCGAAGTTGGTCCAGCATCTTACACATCTTTATTGTGTATAGCGTCAGTACACCAGAGTATTTTAATAGCGAAAACGATAAGTGCCCATGTTAACGTTGTACCCAATATGACTGCGGAAGGACGCCAACAAAGCAATTAAGTGGTGAAATGATAAATTAAATGTAACACGCCTTAGCACAGTCACATTGACTTGATGTTTAACAACCCCACTAAGATAAACTCCTGTAATATGTATAAATATATGTTATTCTGAGTTAAATCCCCCAACAACTAATTGGAAATCATCTTTAATACCTGGAGGTGAACAAAATATTTCCTATAATACCTGACAGTTCAATTAATACCCGATATGAACCCTAATATATAAGTTAAGACCCTGTACAGCCAGCCTAGTTACTGTTCACAAAATATCGTGTAAGCCAACAGGATAAACTCAGTAGAATATCTTGTACTTGTTCTATCTCTCATAATATTTTACGTTGTTGGACTAATATTACTTAACCTTGTTACGCACTTAATACCTTCGTTGTTGAATCGTAATAATAACATTATAACAAATTGTACTTTATATAAAAAAAAAACTTGTTGGCATACAATACATCACCTTACCTCTCAAGATTATTTTCTCCATTTGGAAAACCCCACATGTGACGTTTACATATGTTTAAAATACAAGTTGAAATACATAAAATGAGGAAAAAGGGAAATTTAGGTGGTGGTGATAAAAATGGTGGGATCCTTTAATTAATGTTTACATATTAACATTTAAACTATATTTAAAGGTTAACAAATGTAATACTTTACAGGACAGCCTTTAATGAATGGTTTTAAATGGAATTGTAAATATAATATAATATTATTTTAAAATATGAAATATCAAGGCGATTAATGTTTAAATTGATACAGTTGCAGATTTGGTTGGGGAAATTCAAATGAGAAGCTGCAAATTTATTTTCTACCGCGTATTTTCGCCCAAGAATTTAAAGATACATTCAAAAAGGCAAAAAAGGCATAGTTAAATTTAGGTTTAATTTTGTATTTTTAAAAGATAATGTTAAATAAAGTCATAGATCACGTGACGTTCTATTGGTAACTTATGTGTTTGTGTCAGCAGCTAGTTTACATCTGTCGTCACTAGATACTACTTTTGTTGCTTCATTTTAATCCAGTTTAGTGCACAGAAGTATACGGTGAATTTCAGAAGTGAGGTGCAGAGCGATAGGCATAAGTGGAAACAGAAAACGACAGAAACGAGCCCGCCGAACTCAAGATAAGCTTGGCATCTTGAGTTTTATGAAGTACTTACTGTGAGTAATTTTGTATTATTATCATTATTGTTTTTTTACGGAGATTAGTCCACCCGGGCAGAGGACACTGACCCACATCATTACTGTTATTGTGGAAAATGGCAGGCATATTCTTACTCCAGTTTCATCAGAGATCTTACCAGCGTCATGTGCTTACCCTAGCATTTTTCTCACGACACGCCACTGCTGGGTAGTGTAGGCAGCTACCAAACAGGAAGGTCCTACCGCCTGGGAAGATATTGGAAGCATAATGTGTTTGTCTAATGGTAGACCCTGCTGCCATATGGCATCACGAAAATTGTGACCAAGTCCCAGGTTGCTGATCTGACTTTCTGCCTCATTTACACACAATTGCAGGGTCTCAATTGTTTCTCTTACTACTGACAACACAACATACTGTACATATATCGTTTGTCGTTTTTGATCTTTTTTCATCTTTTATTATTATTATTATTATTATTATTATTATTATTATTATTATTATTATTATCATCATCATTATTATTATTATTATTATTATTATTATTATTATTATTATTATTATTATTATTATTATTATTATTATTATTATTATTATTACATTTTCGCCCCCCCCCCCTCCCCCAGGCCCCGATGTGGGTTAGAGACCCTGGTGGGCTAATCTTCACAAAAACAAAAAAAGTTACACAAATATTTCTCTCATAATTTTTAATGTTGTTTAAAGACTTTCGTTGTTGAAGCGCAGTAATAACAGAAACAGCAAGGTAAGGTTAGGCTGCCGGTACATCTACTGTAGATGCACCTTCTTGATATTGTACAATGGGTTATTATTCACGAAGGGTTTGATATGTGGGGTCACTTTATTATCGCTGCCCATTATTCCGGGGATGAAATTCTTACCGGTACTTTTTAGTGCTCTTTAAGCATAATATGTTATTGTTTTTCTTGATTTTCTTACTAGAAGTTCTACCTTTACTGAATAATATACAGTACTTGAGACGTATATATTTTTTTGTTTTCATTGTTAGAGATATTAGTTTGTAGGATGATGATGTTAATATAGTAATGGAAAACAATAAAAAAAAATTATTCCGGTGGTTTTGTATCCTAAAGTCACCCATGGTAGTTGTAAATGGCACTTGGGTCACATACCAAGAGGGCAAGCATAGTATCTACAGAATTGTAACTCCAGGGAGGCTCAGATAAAACCGATGCCTTTTACTTAAATTATTTGTGATGTAAAAAGACCCTCACCACCTACCCGCTGACACAGTGTGCTGCCGTCAGGATAAACCTCACAGAGACGATGGTGCCGCCACACACATGTATTAGTCCCAGGGAGCTCTCCCGCTGCACCGACACCTGCAACGCCACACCTGGTCATCACGTGCTGGAGACCACACCTATCTCACCAGTTTAGTAAATGTATCTAATTGAAAATAACAGTTAACATTGATGTCGGGTTTCCTTATGCAATTATATATGCATAATTTTTTAACACTTAGTGAGATTATCAACATTTTTCACCAGCGTCATGTACCCCGTGGTGGAAAGTGAACATGTATTTATGAACCTGGAAAGCAATCTGTAAAACAGATGATAAAGGAATGGTGGACATTATTTACGTGTTGTCTCTGTAAAGTTAGTAGAACAAGACCAGAACATCGTCAACTCGTCATCCAATATGAATGCAATGTTGAATGGCTCTTAGACTTAACATAAATTTAAAATTCAGAGTCAGGTTTTTCCATGATACATGATTTTTTCACCCAGACCTGTGGGAGACTATGCCACCTGGCCATGGTATGTTATCGGCGCAATTTTAACATCAGTTTCACCTCATCTGTATGTCGTAATTATGGTGAGCCAAATATGTGTATACTCATGTCTCCAATTAGAAGGAATTCAATATATGACGTTTTCAAAATTCTTGCCAATAGAAGAAAATGCTGTACAAGTGTTCAGGGTGAAAATAGCTATTTGAAGTTTATATAAATTTGGGTGGCAGGTGCTTTGTGTAGATGCTGTATTGCTAGTTAAGCAGTGGAATGTTTGCATTGTTCAGTGAAGTGTGCAGGTGGAGGTCAAACGTGTAATAAAAATGGATGCAAAATTCCTTAGTTTGAGCAAGAGGGCCGAGGGTAGTTTTAGTGTGACTAAGAAAGAATTAGAATTTGTGAAATAAGTTCAAATATTTTCTGACAATGTTTAATTAGGATGTTATATGGAAACAAGTAACAAGAGATCGAACACGAATCAACAAATGATGAGTTTAATTTCATTGTAAATTTCTATTACGTGATGAAGCTGTTTAAGTCTTATTTTATTATACGGCTGTTGATTGCATCACTAATCTTGGTAAACCCGTTCTGCCGCATGCGGATGAGTAAACACCCTGATACTAACCTAAGCTAACTCAACCCGACTCTCCCATTTAGCGTGAGGGTGTTTATTAATCAGGTGAGATAAGCTGAGATTCATAATCTTCATGAGATCCCAGACACCCATTTTTAAAAAGAGATTAGGATGTGCAATCGACTACGTTTTAAATTTTGTCAATAGTAGCCTACCCCTGTGTCTCCCCTGCCATGAACCAACAACAACACCTTGTTCTCCAGTTCTCTCCTCACCTCCATTCATCTCTTACTGACCTAGACATACAGTACCGAGGTTCTTACACAGGATCACCCCTCCTGCTCTCCATCTGCCACCATCCCGCCCTCCACCTCCCGATGATAGTGGTACCAATACTTGGTAGGTCCCCTCTCTTACCCCTATTACCTGACCCTTGATGTTAACTTATCACGTGGGAGTCCCCCCTCCCCCGTGCTCCCCTCCCTTCTTTCCTTGTGCTAGCGTCCCATCCCCCCTCTTCACTATGGGGGGTAAGCATATATATATATATATACACCTGGTGTGGGAATTCCCCCGGGGTTGCGTCGTCTCCGCCAGTGATGAAACTGCCCAACTGTGGCGGCTCCCACGACCCTGCCGCCAGTAGCCGCGGCCGGTGCACCACTGCTCCCCACGCCCAAGCTGTAAATGAGATTGAAGAGTCACCATACATTGAAGTAGGCCGCACTAAAGGACGGTGCCAGGCCGTGCCCATGACCTTATGATCCTGAAAGTATAAAAGTTTTAGAGGTTGTAAAGGTGAACTTGGTAGTTATTACTGTTCTCGAATTATGCTCTGGATATACTTATTTACACATTAAAGCAAATAACTACAAAAGACAACACTGTCCACCATACGTGCGCGACCCGGTTGATGCGTCTTGGAGATGATATAGCTTTAGCCCTGTAATATCTCATGCTGGCCAGATAACAGCCACTTATTACCACACACTGATACACCTGGTCTATTCTAAACCACAGACTTTAGTAACTGTTGTTATCTCACGAATTTAATCTGATAAGACTATTTTGCTCCTGTGGATACCGAGGGCGTAATATTTTAATAGTTGCTGGACTTTTGTAAATAGGTGAGACTCAACTATTGAGGGGTCACTTCTGCTGTATTCCTGATACAAGACAACCTCTAAATTGGCATTGTTTCGACGTAACTATAGTGAACCTACACCTCTATACTGTACAAACCAGGAACTGGATCATGATCTCTCTCAACAAATGGTGCCTTAGGGACTGTTCACTCAACGTGTTTAAAGGCCTACGGATAATTTACTTTATTAATACATGAACTGCAAGGTTAACCTTCCTAGTACACTGACCGAGGACAACCTAGTACTACCTCCGTGTCATAGTCATTTTAAGATACCATCCGCTATTATATAGTATTAATTGGTCTTGTCTTTGCTTAGAGTTTAAAGTCCCAAAAATATATCTTACAGAAGTTTGAACTAAGTCAGCTTCTGTGATAACTGCTGGTCAAACTAACGTGATATTTGCTAACGATTTTTGTTATTGTTATTGTAATTGTTGTTTTTATGCTTTTATTATGTATTTGTTGTGTAATATTTGTTTTTACTCGACCTGGACTAGGATGAGCATTGCTTCTAATTCTGATGTCCATAGTAATTAGCGACACAGTTACAAAGATAATTAGACAACGCCGTAATACTACTGCTATTATTATTATTATTATTATTATTATTATTATTATTATTATTATTATTATTATTACCGTGCTATTGTTCCCTTAGGTTGCATCCCGCCAGCGGAGGCAGGTCATTTCCTGGCAGCCACAGCAGAGAACTGTGAGTACCCTAACTAAATCTTTCTTGGTTTAGCGAAATAATTTTTAAACCATCAGACTTCCACTTAAGATTTCATCATTTTTAATTTGCTGTTTTGTGAAGATTTAGGAAAATGGCTACGTTTTAATTTTGTTCTGTCATTTAATTATAATATTTTGGATGATCTGTCAACATTATCACCGCCACATTTATTTAATACCTGTGCCCCTCCGCCAGGTCCGGATGCGTTTTGTCATGACCCAGGCTGACAAAAACCTCCCAAGTGACATAACTTGGCTGTTGTCTGGTGCTAGTGTGATAGGAAATCCATAGGCATCTATCACTGGCACTGTTTTATATCATTTCGTGTCGATACTGCTTCAGTGTGGGAGGCCCGGGGAGGAGGCGAACTTATGTTTGGACTGTACCTTGTTAATTAATTTGTTTGTCGGCGTGAATCCTTAAGTATGAACAGCTTTACTCTGAATCACCATAATCAATTGGTGTCTTTTTCCAAATGATTTAAGTAATCCTTTTAAATTTGTATATGAGATTTCTGTTAACTTTTATGATCTCCCAAATAATGTTAGTGACTTAAAAGAAACTATATAGCTACGGTAATTCCTGAACCCTCATGATGTGTACATGTGACGGCTATAGAGGATGACCTTCTTAGTTTACGTAGTACGAGAGTTCCTCAGGTCTGGCTTCTTGATAGCTAGGTTTTCTTCACTTGTTTCTTCCTAAAATGAAGAATAGGTTGTTCTTGGATCTAGACTATATATATTGTGGGGGGTTTTTCCTGGGCGTACAGTACCTTCTTTCAATTTTCTATCGAGGGATCATCCATGGTTTGTTAACACTATATTTAAAAAAGATTCTTAAAGTTATGGTCATTTTTCTGTGGGCGCCTCGACAGATGGTTAACTTAGACAGTGCATATGTATCTGTATTACCTGACCAGTGCCTTGATGCTCTCCTTGAGAATTAAATTCCTTTTTTCATATACACGAGGAAATACGTCTTGAATCACCCCCATATACGTTTAGTTTAGTAATGATAGCAACTAACTGTGAGTGAGGGAGGACGAACCGTGGAGGAGGAGGAGGAGTGTGAGTGAAAGCCTCTTCATGGTGTGACGTCTGGCAGTGTTATGAGGCCGAGCACGTGTGATGCGTCTTGTGTCACCTCTCTTGTAGCCACACCCCGTTCTTCCCCAACCTCCCAGCCTCCTCCCCTCCCCCAGTCTTCCTCTTCCTCTCTCAGCCTCCTCCTCTCTCTCAGCCTCCTCCTCTCTCTCAGTCTCCTCCTCTCTCTCAGTCTCCTCTCCTCCCCTACCCTCCCTCCTTCTGTCACCCCAAGTCCCCACCTCTCCATTACCCACAGTCTTCTCCTCCCTTTCTTTCTCATTCTCTCCCTCAACGCCCTCAACACCTCCTTGTCTACCACCCTCCCCTCCCTTCCATCTTTCCCTTTTTATATCTATCTATCTATCTATCTATCTATCTATCTTTTTTTACCTACACATGGGAATATGTCAGGTGTGTTTGGCCTAGAAACAATTACCTGAGTCTTTTTAGTCAAGTCATAGTTTACACTGCCAAGGTTACGTCAGCTGTTCGCCAGTGTAGAGGTGTTTCCATCTGGCTTCTAGGGAGCTAAGCTTTCAGCCAGCCTTCGCCTCCTTTATCCTAGAGGTTGTTACCCTATGTGAGCCATTACGCCAATCACAGAGGAGATTCATAATTAGTGGATGATGTGACGGCTATGCACCTAGATTATTTCACCTGGGAATTAAACTCTCTAACGCTCCTTGGGGGGGTTAGGTTAGGTTTGGTTAGGTTAGGTTAGGCTTGGTTAGGTTTGGTTAGGTTTGGTTAGGTTAGGTTAGGCTTGGTTAGGTTTGGTTAGGTTAGATTAGGTTAGTTTAGGTTTGGTTAGGTTTGGTTAGGTTAGATTAGGTTTGGTTAGGTTAGGTTAGGTTAGGTTTGGTTAGGTTAGATTAGGTTAGTTTAGGTTTGGTTAGGTTTGGTTAGGTTAGATTAGGTTAGTTTAGGTTTGGTTAGGTTTGGTTAGGTTAGATTAGGTTAGTTTAGGTTAGGTTAGGTTAGGTTAGGTTAGGTTAGGTTAGGTTAGGTTAGTTTAGGTTTGGTTAGGTTTGGTTAGGTTTGGTTAGGTTAGATTAGGTTAGTTTAGGTTTGGTTAGGTTTGGTTAGGTTAGTTTAGGTTTGGTTAGGTTTGGTTAGGTTTGGTTAGGTTAGGTTAGGTTAGGTTAGGTTAGGTTAGGTTTGGTTAGGTTTGGTTTGGTTAGGTTTGGTTTGGTTAGGTTAGATTAGGTTTGCTAGCTGACCATCAGAAGCCTTATTAGTCTTATGATTTGGTTTGAGAAGTAAGTTAATAATAGTACGGTACTCAGGTCACTTACTACCTGTTTCTCGCAGCCAGCAACACTTATCACTTTGTGGCTCTGAAGACCGCAGGATGATGCAGCTGGGTGCCCTAAAATGGAGTGTGTGTGTGTGTGTGTGTGTGTGTGTGTGTGTGTGTGTGTGTGTGTCTACATGCGCCTCTCAAGCGTGCGTAGTCCGGGTCAATCTGATGGTTATTTTGGTATTGGTGGTAAGAATCATGTATTTCTACCGTGTGGTGACGATAACAGTACAGCATACGTCATCAATCAACACCTCGCGTACCTTGTCACACCAGAAGTGATCACCAGACGCACGTTCGCCTTGCTCTTTGCCTACAGTGGCGCTCTTCTGCAACATAAACAGTAACCTCGGGTCATATAAACGGCACTCTAGACCAGGCTGCACTATTGTCGACATTTAAACTATACAAACTAATACACACACAAGCTGACAGACACACAGAGGGATAAACAGACACACAGAGGGATAAACAGACACACAGAGGGCTAAACAGACACACAGAGGGCTAAACAGACACACAGAGGGATAAACAGACAAACAGAGGGATAAACAGACACACAGAGGGATAAACAAACACACAGAGAGATAAACAGACACACAGAGGGCTAAACAGACACACAGAGGGATAAACAGACACACAGAGGGATAAACAGACACACAGAGGGATAAACAGACACACAGAGGGATAAACACACACACAGAGAGATAAACAGACACACAGAGGGATAAACAGACACACAGAGGGATAAACAGACACACAGAGGGATAAACAGACACACAGAGGGATAAACAGACACACAGAGGGATAAACAGACACACAGAGGGATAAACAGACACACAGAGGGATAAACAGACACACAGAGAGCTAAACAGACACACAGAGGGATAAACAGACACACAGAGGGATAAACAGACACACAGAGGGATAAACACACACACAGAGGGATAAACAGACACACAGAGGGATAAACAGACACACAGAGGGATAAACAGACACACAGAGGGATAAACAGACACACAGAGGGATAAACAGACACACAGAGGGATAAACAGACACGCAGAGGGATAAACAGACACACAGAGGGATAAACAGACACACAGAGGGATAAACAGACACACAGAGGGATAAACAGACACACAGAGGGATAAACACACACACAGAGGGATAAACAGACACACAGAGGGATAAACAGACACACAGAGGGATAAACAGACACACAGAGGGATAAACAGACACACAGAGGGATAAACAGACACACATAGGGATAAACAGACACACAGAGGGATAAACAGACACACAGAGGGATAAACAGACACACAGAGGGATAAACAGACACACAGAGGGATAAACAGACACACAGAGGGATAAACAGACACACAGAGGGCTAAACAGACACACAGAGGGATAAACAGACAAACAGAGGGATAAACAGACACACAGAGGGATAAACAAACACACAGAGAGATAAACAGACACACAGAGGGCTAAACAGACACACAGAGGGATAAACAGACACACAGAGGGATAAACAGACACACAGAGGGATAAACAGACACACAGAGGGATAAACAGACACACAGAGGGATAAACACACACACAGAGAGATAAACAGACACACAGAGGGATAAACAGACACACAGAGGGATAAACAGACACACAGAGGGATAAACAGACACACAGAGGGATAAACAGACACACAGAGGGATAAACAGACACACAGAGGGATAAACAGACACACAGAGGGATAAACAGACACACAGAGGGATAAACACACACAGAGGGATAAACAGACACACAGAGGGATAAACAGACACACAGAGGGATAAACAGACACACAGAGGGATAAACACACACACAGAGGGATAAACAGACACACAGAGGGATAAACAGACACACAGAGGGATAAACAGACACACAGAGGGATAAACAGACACACAGAGGGATAAACAGACACGCAGAGGGATAAACAGACACACAGAGGGATAAACAGACACACAGAGGGATAAACAGACACACAGAGGGATAAACAGACACACAGAGGGATAAACACACACACAGAGGGATAAACAGACACACAGAGGGATAAACAGACACACAGAGGGATAAACAGACACACAGAGGGATAAACAGACACACAGAGGGATAAACAAACACACAGGGATAAACAAACACACAGAGGGATAAACAGACACACAGAGGGATAAACAGACACACAGAGGGATAAACAGACACACAGAGGGATAAACAGACACACAGAGGGATAAACAGACACACAGAGGGATAAACAGACACACAGAGGGATAAACAGACACACAGAGGGATAAACAGACACACAGAGGGATAAACAGACACACAGAGGGATAAACAGACACACAGAGGGATAAACAGACACACAGAGGGATAAACAGACACACAGAGGGATAAACAGACACACAGAGGGATAAACAGACACACAGAGGGATAAACAGACACACAGAGGGATAAACAGACACACAGAGGGATAAACAGACACACAGAGGGATAAACACACACACAGAGGGATAAACAGACACACAGAGGGATAAACAGACACACAGAGGGATAAACAGACACACAGAGGGATAAACAGACACACAGAGGGATAAACACACACAGAGGGATAAACAGACACACATAGGGATAAACAGACACACAGAGGGATAAACAGACACACAGAGGGCTAAACAGACACACAGAGGGATAAACAGACACACAGAGGGATAAACAGACACACAGAGGGATAAACAGACACACACAGAGATAAACAGACACACAGAGGGATAAACAGACACACAGAGGGATAAACAGACACAGAGGGATAAACAGACACACAGAGAGATAAACAGACACACAGAGGGATAAACAGACACACAGAGGGATAAACAGACACAGAGGGATAAACAGACACGCAGAGGGATAAACAGACACACAGAGGGATAAACAGACACACAGAGGGATAAACAGACACACATAGGGATAAACAGACACACAGAGGGATAAACAGACACGCAGAGGGATAAACAGACACACAGAGGGATAAACACACACAGAGGGATAAAAAGACACACATAGGGATAAACAGACACACAGAGGGATAAACAGACACACGTACCCAAGGACTTAGATGAACATGAGAATAGGGGCGGACTCCACCCTGGTGTTTTGTGTGTGTGTGTGTGTGTGTGTGTGTGTGTGTGTGTGTGTGTGTGTTTTCTCATCTCTATCACAATATTATTCCAATAAATTATTAATTGTTTGTTTTCTCGCCGTTATCAGAACTGTTGATTGGATAATTTACATGCCAATTCTCATCGTTATCAGATGACTATCAGAGTAAATGACTGAGTGAAGTTATGATGTGTAAATTTCAAGATTTTAATATGAAGACTAAGATTTACTTCCTTTTATTTTATTTACTACTTTTTATCATTTTTTACACATCATAATTATATAGTTGCTAGTATATTTTTTTTTTTACACTTCATAATTTTATAGCTGTTAATTTGCCACCTGAGAAAATATTATTTGACTTACGGCGAATCACTTCAGGAAGATATGCCAGTAACCCGGAATAATTAGCACTGGTAATGTCATCATCATCTTCATCATCATCATTATTACAGTGTCGTCTAGTAGGCTAATACCTTCTTTGTCTGATAAAAATAGTTGTCAGTATCGCGGGCATCACCTTTAGTTGGTCTCAAAGTTTCTGGGAATAATGACCACTACTGTACACGCTGATAAACACCAGTAAAATAATCAGCTGTTGGATAAAATGTGAAGGATTTATACATGTGCCAGTAGCTAAAACAACTATCTGTGCATACTTTGTGGGAAACAATATGAGACCATGGACGATAAATTTTGGTATGAGGGCTGTCACTAGCCACACGCAAAATTTCGGAGCATATCGACCCCCACCTACACAGAGAGTTGTTTTACGTTGTTTTATATTATGTTGTAAATGTTAAAACATGTCTAAAATGTCATAATGATATCACAGGTGTACAGAAATCAAAATACATGTGGGAGGTGGTGGTGGTAGTGTTGTCAGTGGATGGTGGTGGCAGTGGTGGCAGTGGTTATAACGTCAGTAGGTAACAGTGGTGGTAGCTTCAGTGGGTGGCAGTGGTGGTGGCAGCGTTAGTGGGTGGTGGTGGCGGCGTCAGCACGGGGATGAACAAGGAAATGCCCGCCAGCCACAGCGCCGGCAACCACCCTGACTCTACCGTCGTCCCAGCCCCTGCTCTCATTAACACCTCACATATTGGCTAACAGTCTAACGTCATTCCTCCTCTATTTTTCAATCACTTGTAATAGATATATATCAGTATCTATATCCTTATGGCAGTATGGGAGTAATAGTGCTGCAGATGTGTCTAGGTGGTGAGGCTGAAGGCGATGCCGGAGCCGAGGAGAGGTGTGGGGACGCAGTAGCTGGCGGGCGGGGCTGCCTGGCTCCGGGCGTCGCTCCAATTGGTTCCATCACGGCAGAAATTGAGTTGCAGTCGCCATGACGACGACACCTTAGGGCTCCAGTCCCCTCACACACCTCACACGCCCACTACCTTGCATAGGCCGCCCACAACAACCAGGTGGGCGGCCTGGGGCTCTTCTCAGCTGAGGAATATTGGGCCTACTGGACCTCCCGGGATTGGAGTCTAGAGCTGGGGGTTATCTTTGTGCATGACACCTCAGCTGTAGGACCTCTGATTT
>CAUDMG010000485.1:710000-737500 GCA_958450375.1 Homarus gammarus | reverse complement strand
TTATTCTTGATCAACCGTTTATCTTTCATTTTCTTGTTATTCTCCATTCGCCTGTGTTATTTGAGTCCACATTTTATTCCAGTATTCTTTCGTATTTCCTTCATGTGTTTAGATTTTAATTTTTCTTTTTTCTTTAATTTCATTGTTATATTTTCCCTTCATTTATTCATCCATTCAGTAATTTAATTTTGTTTATTTCAGCTGTTTGGTTTTTCTTCTATCCCTTCCCTCCTCCCCATCTTTTTTCCTTTCATTTCCTGTTTTCTATTTCTTTCATTATATGCTATTCTTTCATTCTTTATCATTCTTTCCTCTCTAGTTCCTATTTTCTTCCTCTATTTCCTCCGTACTTTTTTCCTTGACTGCATTCTTCTTTTATTTCTTTTGTTCAATCTTCGCTCCTATTGTTTGGGTTATCTTTTCCTTCCCATTATTATTTCATTCTATCACTCTGTCTTCTTTTTCCTTCCGTCTCTCTCTCTCTCTCTCTCTCTCTCTCTCTCTCTCTCTCTCATTCTCCGTCTGCCACTCCTCCTTAATTCTACTTGGGAGTTTTGTGTGGTGGTCTGGCTGGCGGTGTCTCATCTCCGGGCGGATGCTGGAGCCTGAGAAGCCTACGGGCACACCACGCCACGTTTTACTATCTCCCTTCAAGAGGTTGGTGTCTGCAAATGTTACTATGGTGGTGTGATGGTGTGATGGTGTTGGTAGTGTGGTGGTGTTGCTACCATGGTGGTGTTGTTGCTATGGTGGTGGTGTTGCTATGGTGATGTTGCTATGATGGTGGTGTTACCATGGTGGTGTTTTTGCTATGGTGGTAGTGTTGCTATGGTGGTGTTGCTACCATGGTGGTGGTGTTGCTATGGTGATATTGTTGTTATGGTGGTATTGTTGCCATGGTGGTGTTGTTGTTGTTATGGTGGTGGTGTTGCTATAGTATAACACTGAACTCTGCAACACCACCCTGCGCCACTCAACTGTGCTATAGGTATCAAGGTTCGAACCCGGTGTTGCCTCTGTGACTATAACACAGTAACTATACATCAGTGCCTCTGTGCCTTAATATATAGTTAAATAATAATACAACGTTGAAGGATTTGAGTAAAATAAGAAAAACATCAATTTGACATAAATTTATTCTATTCCTGAAGATGAGTGGAACACTTCACCTGCGAGATAAAATGACGTTATTCTCTTTATAGCTAATGAGAATTTTGACTGGTTAGTATAAAATATACACACGTATCACAGAAAGCAAGGAAAACTCTCCCTTGCACTTTGATTGACCAAGGACAGGGACATGAAACTGGGGTAATGGTGGAATTGGGCCGAAACGTGTCAGGTCCTTCTCTTCTGTGACGGGAAAAATTCATGTTTTCCTTATCGTCACCTCAGAGGAAAATTCTTCTCGAAGGACAACTGTGTATCGGACGCCGCACCAGATAGCAAAGTTTTTTATTTATATTTATAAAGGAGTGATAAGTTATAAACAACAAACGTCACACATGTGTTAGCGCTTCACACACGTGGTTATGTTCACACGTGTTGTAGCCACATGTGTTTTAATGTCACGTGTTCTGGGTCAATCAGGACTGTTAGCTTGCCTACCTTATGGCACCATGTTGATTCATTCGACAAACTAGCCAAGTCCTCAGGTATATATATACGCCAGTAACGCTCAACTCCTCTCTGGCTGTCAACACCACACGAGTTCCACGAAGCCAAGGTGGTGCTCCGTGCTGTAGTGTTATTAGTGGCGTCATAAAGGTGTGACACAGTAACAGGTGTGTTGCTCATAGCCAGATGTTCGTCCTGGGATGTCCTGGGGGGAACCTCGCCCGTGCTCTGCTGCTGGCTAGTTATTAACCACATGTTAGTTGAATTCATATTCCTGATATCTGTGTTAAATTTAGGCCAAATAACTCGATAAATATGGAAACAAGTGATATCAGTCGTGAAAGTAAACAAAGTAACACGAAAATATATTGAACCACAAACTAAATTTAAACGTTTTGAAAAATGACGGTGGTAAATAGAGCCAGTATTTATGGAACTAGTCTGTGGTATTATGATGTTTCTCTTGGGTGAATAGGCGAGAGGTGTTTGATCTCTGCCGCAGCACAGAGAGCAGGACGCCCTCCCCAGGCACCCCGGGCGTGTACTAGCGTCCTCCACAAGGATGCTCGCTTGGCGCTGGTTCGTACTTACATAGGAAACAATTATATCTCTCCCTCGAGACCACAGAGTGAGCCACAAGTCCCCTTCCTCCACCTCTGATGCTTTATGTACTTAAAGTTTACTTGTACCGCAAAAATAGGACAGTCTTGACAGTGTTGTTCCCTACACCAGAACACTGAAGTTTGTTTTATACTGTGACTAGGAATTACGAGAAATTTTACACTGTGATACATTGCCACTGTGGCCAAACACAATAGATAAGAGACAGAACATAACAAACTATATATATATATATATATATATATATATATATATATATATATATATATATATATATATATATATATATATATATATATATATATATATATATATATATATATAATTATACTTTACTAATCTATTCAATCACGAACTGCAACATTACATTAAGTCATGAGATGGTGTTAGTGGGTCACCACTGAAACTAAGCAAGGAGATGATATTTTCATTAAGGACAAGGATGGGTGACAATTCAACTGAAAGAAGGTATAACCCACAGTATTCTGGAGACGCTGAGTAGAACTGCTGAAGAATTTACTGCACTTGTTATTGTTCCTTCACCTAATATTGTGACTGTTCTGTGATCCATTTAATGGTAGTGTTATCCTTGAAGATATATCGGTTGAGTTATTTAAAGTTAACGTTTAGGCCCAGTGATTCACTAAGAGATACTAGTCAACGGGGCTGTGGAGACGTTGGACTCATCTCTATCTCTATGGTCGCGGGAGACACTCTGTGGTGGTACCTAGACGTGCGAGTAACATATTGGAAACTGCGGCATCACTCTCAGCGTGCATAAAACTTGACCAATCAAAACTGGTCAATATTGTTACCATATTACGAGAGGTTGTGACCCCTCTGGTGAGTGGCCCTGTCTCGCGTTACCAACATGTTTCTTGCAAAAATTGACACCACCATTCTTATGTACATTAGTTCACGGGGCGACACTGACCTGCCTCGACCTCTGTTTTGTACTGCGCCCTGACCTGACCTCGGAGGGTCACGGGTCATGGGGTCACCGGCGGCAGGTGAGAGGGCAGGCTTAAGGGCTGGGTCAAGCCAGTAGGCGGGACGAGAAAGATAGTAAAAAATTATAAAGAGGCGACATATTATGAGGTGTCACCTGGATGATGAAGATGGACATACCCGTGGGTAGTGTGTTCCTCGACACAGCTGAGGGAGGACTAATCTCGGGGTTGTGCATCTTCTACATGTATCAGTTTGACGATATAAAACGATTATTTGATGCCTAAAGAACCCGTGGGTCATCAGCTGGGTGACTGACCCCGCCCCCAAGTGGTCAGCCTCCTTTTAAGTATGGCACAATAAAACTCTGAAGGGTCGCATAGAGAAGACAAGAGTCAGCTGAGTTGGAAGTAAACAAAGTCTCTGGTAAACACGAGGTCACACCGACGCCTCGCTGCTAGTGTCTTCCTCTCTTGTTGACAGTCGAGGATTACAGGTGAAATGTCATATTGGATTAAACATTATTCATGTTTTACGTTAATAAAACAACAGTTATTAGATTAATAGAAAAAGAATCCATTTTAGAGGGTTTACCAGAAGATTGTTCTCTCCCAACTCAGCATGCTTCGCCCTCTAAAACGTCCCCAAAACTCTAAGCTAAAATCATTTCTTTACAAATATTCCCTAAAAGTATGCTGTTATCCTGATTCACTTGGCAGAACACTGTCGGGGCTCACGAGACCGTCTCTGAGGACGGCGTCTGCAACCCCACTCAGTACAGGTTGTGTGCACGTGTTGTGAAGGGTTTAAGCCACCCCTGGGCTAAGTGTAGCGAAGGCCATGACTGTTTTGAGTCTTCTGTCATTCAGGTTTAGTCGGTCAGTCAGTCTGGTGAATTTAATTAAGTTACGCCTTCAGTTTGTTACGTCATTGAGTGAGAGTGGTTAGGATCCATCACTCACATGTTGACATTCTCCACACATGACTGATTCCTCCTCCGTGTTGGGTCTCTTCCATACTCCATCCCTCGATGTCAGTCATCAAATAACTCTCGTCGAAAATGCGTCACGGTGCTAATTAAGGTCTGAATAATTAAACATTACCCAATGATGGAATTTTAGGCCCTCAAGGGATAAGTTTAGTAATTGTTAATGGGTTTATGACACGAGGAAAATTGTTTCACGGGATATTGGTCATGTTCTCTGTTAGAAGGCGTCTCTACTGTTATTGACTTTGGTTGTGTTTTACGACAAGTCCATCCATATGGCGTTTAGAACTCCAAGTGGTGTTGGTGTAAAATTTTGGTTGACTTTAATTAGGAAGCTGATGCAACATTTAGCAGTCAGTAAGAAGTGTGTTGGAGAAGCGTGGGGTGTAGTGAGTGTAGGTGCAACATGGGAGTGTGTGCAACATCGAGTGTAGTGAGTGTAGGTGTGCAATGTAAGATGTAATGTGAGGGTGCAACGTGAGGCATAGTTTCACTGCAATATGGGGGGTAGTAGTGGTGCAACATGTGATGCAGTGTAACGACATGGGGATGTTGTGAGATCTGATGCAACATGAGGTGTAGTGAGTGTGAGTACAACATGGTGTGTAGTGAGTGTGAGCACAACATGGGGTGTAGCAACATGGGGCGTAGCAGCATGGGGTACAGTGGGTGAGAACACAGGAGCAGTGAGTGAGGCAGCAGGTACCGACGACAGTGCTGTAAACAAAGCATGGCACAGAAGAATCCACGTTGAACCCGGGGCCCGGGAACACGAGTCTCACGAAACATCATTTTACAATCACCAGCATAAACAGTTACAGTCAATCAGTATTAACGTTACAGTCGTCAGTATCAACTTCACGTATCATTAGTATCAACATCAGCCATCTTGGATGATCTCCCCACAACTACTGTTACGTATCATCACAATCAACAGGGTAGTGAACATCAATATTTCCATATATATTAACTACCATAATTATCGTTAAAACCGTCGTAAAAAACATCTTATATAATTTTATTTTAGTATAACCAGTATATCAAAACCTTATACTCAGTTCACCAGTTCATCCACCAAGGATTTGGGATTTTTTTTTTTTTTACATTTATTTTTTTATAATTTTTTTAACTTTTGTTTGGGGATTTGTCTTTGAATCAATACTCTGTCCAAAAAATAGTGGACCAATACAAGTTTTCAGCTTTCCTTGTATTTTTTTTAATTAATGTTTCTTTTTCTCTCATGAAATAAGAACTTGGAATGAACGAGGGGCGAGTATTGAACAGAATAACTTGTGGACTGGACGTGGTATAACTCTCTCTTTTTCTCTCACTCTCTCTCTCTCTCAAGGCGACGTTAAGATGCCACCTCTATTCGTAATCACTTCACTTCACCACGAAACACATACATGAGCCTTTATTCTCCTTCCATGTCTTCTCTTATTTCTTTCATCAATTCCTGTTCTTGCCATCATTTATTACTTCTGTACCTTATGTTATTTCTTATATCTATGTCACACTTCCACTACTTGGAATTTCTCTCTCTCTTTTTTCACATTCTCACTTTTATTTCTCTTTCGTTTTCTTTATTTCTCTTTCGTTTTCTTTATTTCTATTTCGTTTTCTTTACTTCTCTTTCGTTTTCTTTATTTCTCTTTCGTTTTCTTTATTTATCTTTCGTTTTCTTTATTTATCTTTCGTTTTCTTTATTTCTCTTTCGTTTTCTTCTACTTCTATATTTCTCTTGTTTTGTAGTTCTATCTAGGGTGTGGGGGAGGGCGTGATCACAGGGGCACGGCGCGCCTACAGAAGAGGTATTCTGAGAACTGCTGGCCCTCCACCCCGCCGCCATTGCTGGTGACGAGAGTGAAAGAGGCGTTGAGAAGGCGTTGGATAGCCTGCATGGACGTTAGCTTGCAGTAGCCGTTCAAGGGGAACCTGGTGGAGGGGGAGAAGATCTGGTCAGGCACAGAGACACAGTTCAACATAAACATGAGAGCTTTGAGAGATAACTTTTAACTCACATAAGAAAAGAATAACATTTTGTCATACAGAAATCTATCTGTTGTTTTAGTTCATGAGACACTCGCCCCCCCCCCCCCTGACTGTTTTATGGTTCTGGCCTTCAAGATGTGGTGGTGAAAGATGACCTACAGCCGAGTCGTGTCACATATTGTCTTTGCTCTGTATGGAATATAAATGTTGATGGAATCGAAAGCAAAAAAAAATAAATAAATAAATACAAAATAAACAAAAAAATCCTTTGAATGGTCTTACTGCCTCGTGTACATTGGCATTATACTGGCTTTCAAGGGGTTAACTCTCTCTCTCTCTCTCTCTCTCTCTCTCTCTCTCTCTCTCTCTCTCTCTCTCTCTCTCTCTGTGTTTGTGTTACATAATCATATACATAACTGTATTTATATTAATAAGTCGTACGTATCCCGCTATTCTTACCCTTAACATCACTTGCTAATGTTTACAAGATTAACATAACCGATGAAAAGCCCCGCCATGTATTGCTGCCGGAGAGTATGAAATAAAAATGTCCTTCGGGTATTGTCAGTGAACTTTCTTTGCTTAAAAATGAAACACGTTCAAGAGAGCCTTTGTGCACGTTGAGAAATTCTGTCGAGACATGAGATCGGGAATACACAAGGGTGGGGAGAGGGGAGGAGAGGTGGGGAGAGGGAAGGAGGGAGAGGATTGGGAGAGGTAGGAGAGGTTAGGAGAGGGGCACTTGTTTATATATGATGGGTATGTCCACGACTTTCTTTCATGTGTTAATTCTTCAGAGACTCTTCAGAGGGGTGAATCGAGTAGTATATTCAGTATCTAAAAACTATATCGAACTACTGTATAACCACCATCTGAGAAATATATCCACTATATAAGAACTAATTATATCCAAGGGCATACTTCAGCAATCACACAGGGACAGAACCTCAACCTAAATATTGACCCTGTTGCAATCACCTGTAACTAACTACCACAGAAGTGAAGTGGCCTTATGGGTGTTGTGATTTCAGCTGCATTATAACACAACTTCGTACGCTCTTTTAGGAGATTAAACGCTGACGAGAGATAAAGAGACAAGAACCTGAAAACAAACCGATCTAGAGAAAATAAACCTCACTTATGAAACATTCCTGGTGGTTCTAAAGCCAATATGAACCTCAATCACGAACCCTTGCTTAAATGGTTCGTGTGAGACAGTAAGATACCTGATGATGAAGCGATGGTCGTGGTTCCAGGCGAGAGAGGAGCGGGCATCCATCATGGCCTGAGCTACCTCGGGAAAGAGTTCCTCTATGACACACCTTTCCCCCGACAGCATCACCCGTTCCCCCAGATCCGGGCAGATGTTGAGGGCGATTACCTGCAGGAGGAAGATGTGGGTAGAGAAGGAGGAGGAGAGAGAGGGAAGTCTTAGGCATATATAGATGATGTGGTGGTGGACGTTTGAAAAAGATTGCTAAATAAGAGAAAAGTATTTGGATATTTGTAGTCAAGATGGGGGATATGGGCGTTTACACACACACACACACACACACACACACACACACATTAATATTTGGCGTTCCTTCATTGTTTGTTTTTTTACGATATTTTGATAGGCGAAAAATTATATATATTTTTCTAAGTCTCAGAAAATTATTGGATACAAATTTTTAACAGGTATTTTTAGGTTGTGTTGAGTCAAGTCTCCTCCCGTCCTACATGACTTAACTTATGATATTTTTTTTGTTCGTGGGAATGTTTTTTTTTTTCGAGTGTAAGTTAGTGCAGTCAATGACCAATGGTAAGTAATTCTTGTTGAGTTTAATTATGAAATACTTCCTTACTATCGCCGGTACGACCTTACTATCGCCGGTACGACCTTACTATCGCCAACACAGCTCCATTACTGTAATTCTTTCTCACCGACATGGTCACACTTTCACCGTCTTGGCCACACCTTAGGGAAACATCGCCACACTATTACATATATGGCCACACGGTTACTAATATGGCCATATGTTACTAACATTATCACACTGTCACCAAGATAAGTATATATTCATTTGCATGGCCTCAAGTTTACTAACATGGCCACAAGCTCACTAACATGGCCACATTTACACAAACATGGCCACAAATTCACTGGGACTTTCAGGAATTCGTAACGTTGTAAAAAAATATTGTACCGTTAAAGAAAACGGAATCCGTCGCTACCGGTTACTTAGTAAATGCCCTCGACCGGATGATGGACTAATCCTACCGGTTACCGCCAACGTCACAATATTATTCCACTGACGGGTGCCGGTTTGACGCAATCACTCAGAATGGTTGCCGGACACATGACGTTTTATCTGGGGGTTGACGGCCTGGGCTAACCAATGAGAATAGTTTCCGGCCTGGACTAACCAATGAGAACACTTCCGGCCTAGACCAACCAATTGGACCAGTTTCCGGCCTGGACTAACCAATTAAAACACTTTCCGGCCTGGACTAACCAATAAGAACACTTTCCGGCCTAGCCTAGCCAATAGGAACAGTTTCCGGCCTGGACTAACCAATTAAAACACTTTCCGGCCTGGACTAACCAATAATAACACTTTCCGGCCTAGCCTAGCCAATAGGAACAGTTTCCGGTCTGAACTAACCAATGAGAGCAGTTTCTGGACTGGAGTAACCAATGGGAGCAGCTACAGTGTTTCAGGAAGAAGTATCGTACAGGACGTTGTGAGTATCGTAGCTGTTGGTCAATATTACTACACTTAAAAAAAAAGGAGATATAAACTTTTCTAATTACGACTGTCGACTTTCTTTTTTCTTAATGGTTAGTTAGGCTTACTTTCTATTTATAATTTTCTTCTCTTAAGCTGTCTGTTTTTAAGCTTAGATTGGGGGTAAGCTGTGAGTTATTCATCGGTCTTGTATTGAGCTAAAATTCAAGCTTGACCGCCCCCTCCTCTCTCCGCCCCCCCCCCCTCGCCCCCAGCCAATCTCAGAGCTCATCCAACATATTTATAACACGACTGATTTTACCAACATTGTAATTTTTTTATTTTACTTACAATTTTATGCAATTTATGAAAAAAATACATTAATGGGAACTCTCTTTGATACAGGTTTTGTATAAAGTAATCGCTGCCTAAGGTGTAAATACTTAGGAATTCTTTATATTCATTTTATTTTTGAATTTGTTAATTGTTATTGTTTCTTTGTCATTGTTTTTTGTTTGTTTTGTTTGCCAGATATAAACAGAACCAAATCTTCTTATTCATTGTAGAGGGCGAGGTGGGGTCAAGGAGGTGGGGGGGGGGGGGGGTGTAGATTCGATAATAAAGTCTCCCAAATTTTTACAATGAAAAACTTTACTTTTGTTATAAATTCTCAAGACAATAGGTTTTTTTTAAACGGGTGGTGGGTAGGGGGGAGAGGGGTCAGTAAGGGAAATATTTAAGATTGCAATGGAGTGTTTTCAAGGGTTATATTGATTTACATGTGGTGAGTGTTGAGGCGGCCGGGTGAGTCGTGTGAGAGGTGTGTTGTCTCCCTGCAGCTGTAAACAGTGCAGGTAGTTAACACTCTTTTGGCTGTCTCATAATGTATAACTGTTACCTTGAGTATTGTTATTATTGTTTTTTTGGTATTATTATTATTATTATTATTGTTATTATTATTATTATTGTTATTATTATTATCGTTATTATTGTTTTTTGTTGTTATTATGATCATTAGTGTTATTTTTATTAGTTTTTTATTATAATGTTATTGAAGTTATTTTTACGGTGAATTATAATTATCTTTGTTGTCGTTATCAATGGTAATGGGTTAAGGTATAAGGCATAAGGTAGAAGGTATAAGGCCAAGACTTACATCATAGCCCTGGTTCTCGTCCTCCTTTTTGATGCCGTTGACGAGGGACTTGTGTCTGAGGGACGAGGAGTGTGACGACGATTGTGACGTTGATGACGATGATGACGACGACCTGCGGGACTCCTGACGAGCCTTCTTCATCTCCTCCACCTGCTTCACCAGACCTGCGGGGGGAGGGAGGCGTCGTAATGGTAATGGTGGTGGTGGTGGGGTCATGGTAATGGTGGGAGGAAGTTGTAGTGGTAGTGAAGTGCAGAAAATGTAAACAAACAAGACTTTAAAACATTCGGTGTTACTTTGCTTTCACTGTTTTTGTTTAATGTTTGCAATATAGTTTTTTTTTTGGGGGGGGGGATGGCTGTTGATGGTGTTATACATATACCTACGTTAGATAGTCATTCCGTGGCCGACTGTACACCAGCAGCAGAGGACGGGACACTATCATCACTGGCCCGGCGTGAATGGTCGGGGACTTACCGTCAATCTCGAAGTATCTGGCCTCCTCCAAGAGCAGGTCGTGGTCGGTGAAGTCATCAGGAAGGAGCATCCTGCCGTGACGCATGTAGTTGAGGATGTGACGGAACATCTTGCCGTCTCGGTCTATGAAGTAGTGCTGTTTGAGGGAGTCCAGCACGATGGGGATGGACCCGTTGAACAGCCGCGCCAGTCTACTCTCCGGGAACCTGTAGGGAGACAACATAAGCCTTTAATATACTAGTTTATATAAAATTTGGATAATATAAGTCAATGAATGAATACGTGACTACATATGTGGAGTGGAGGTGTAGGTTCCCTTGTGTCCACTAGCTCAGGTACAGTCAGCAGTTAAAGAGTACGTTATTTATAATGTTTTTAAGGTCGTAACTCTTAGTTTCGTACCATAAAATTACTGCCAGCACGAGTAGTCAATCACGCTTGGCGTTCCCCGCCACTTTGTAGTGACACACATACGGAAGCTACACCAAACGAACGTTCGTCCGCTTTCTGCCTGCGGTATCGTTTCCTCACTCCTATAAGAATTCATCACAGGAGACGGCAAAATGAAATTCATGTTTCCAAGTGATTTTGTGTTTGCTGTGTCTTGATATGGACAGACTAAACAACGTCTCCGGTCGCCTTCCCTCTATTGACATCAAACACATTTGGCAGTTTATTAAAATATTAAAGTAACAGAAGGACGGAGCAGCTGATCCTCTTCTTGCAGGGCTTTGGCGCACTGGCGGGGGGCAGTGAGTGAGGGAGACCACGAGGACCTTAACACTGTCCTCCAGTACTTGATCCTGGCCGGTCTAACGCCCCTCCTCCTCCTACACTTCTCTTTCTCCTTTCCTCCCAACTCCTTCCTCCCCTGCCCCGCCTACCAACTCCTCCCCCTCTTTCTCTCCTGCTTCTCATACTCCCTCTCCTCCTCCCCCCCTCCGTTCCTTCTTTTACCCCTTCCCTCTCCTCATTTCCCCCCTCCTCCTACCCCTTCCCCTCACCTCCTCCTCCTCGGAGCCCTGTAGCTGTCCTTTCGTTTTCGTAATCCACGAGAAAGTCAGTCAAATTGCAAGAATGTCAATTTGGTCGGGGCAAACAACCCGGGGCCAGGATGCTTTCATCCACCTACTTCTTCCTGCCCCCCGGGGCCCCCGACCCGCCCTCGGAGGCCCCCCGACCCACCCACGGGCGATCCCCGCCTCCTCTTCTCTTCCGCCTGTTTTCTGGGGGCTGGGGCTGAGGGCGAGGACTGGGGATGGCGGGGCTGAGGGTGGGGGATTTAGGTCGGAGCTGGGACCAGAAATGGGACTGGTGGTTGGGGCTGAAGATGGGGCTGAGGAATTAGACTACAAGTGAAGGCTGAAGGTGGGTACCGGGGCTAGAGGAGTGGATTAGGGCTGGGACTGAAGATAGGGACTGGGGCTAGTGGTGGAAGTTGCTGGCTGGGTCTGAAAGTGGGGCTAAGACTTGGTCCTGGAGATCATAGTTGGTTTATCCAATGTCTCTTCAACATTTCTTCCCCTTGCCTCCTCCTCCTCCTCCTCCTCCTCCTCCTTCCTTCCTTCCTCCTTCCCGTCCTCTTCCCCCTCTTCCTCCTCTTCCTTCTCCTCTCCCCCCTCCTCCTTCTCCTCCTCATACCTAAAGGGTTTCTTAAGCCTTTAGGTCCTCAAAAGACCAAAGACCACTCTTCTTTGGGGACCATTTTTTTTTCTCCTCTCTTCTCGTGGTTTTCTCTCCTGGTCTTGAGACATTTTTGGAGAACTGAGAAGTTTTTTTGGAGGGCTGAGTATACTTTCATGATCTGTATACAGTATTTTTTGGAGGGCTGAATATCCACTTTTTTTTAACACTTTCCAATTTTTTGTCTTGAGAATCTTACATTTTTATTATTTTTTTTTTTTTTTTTGTATTAGTGTGGATAGTTTTTCAGACGTTTTAAAAGGACTTTCTTCTTTCATTCTGCGACTTTGTGTTTATTGCTGATGGGCCCAGTGTTTAATTTACTTTTCCCACAAGCTTACAGGTGACCGTCAGGTGAACGATGAACCAATTTTAAGTTTCCCCATGACCCAGTTTGACATTCGTGTATACTATCTTGCCCATCATAATCCAATTTTTTTTTTATCAGAATTTTTGAATATTTTTTTTTCTTCAACATTTCAATCTGGTAGTTTTTCACTTTTTTGTCTTTGGATCAAAAGTTTCATGATTCAAAAGAAATTTTTTTTTTATTTATTTTTTTATTTATTTTTTTTATTTGTTATTTTTGGGGGGAAGGGATGGCGGCGGTGGGGGGGGGGGGGTGTGTCTCAAATTAACCCCTCTCTCTCTCTCTCTCTCTCTCTCTCTCTCTCTCTCTCTCTCTCCATAATCCATGATCTATAATACTTTATTTCTGACCTATCCCAAAATGTTTGACCTGTGACCTGTAAACAGTGACTCTTGACCTGTGACCTGTAAACAGTGACTCTTGACCTGTGACCTGTAAACAGTGACTCTTGACCTGTGACCTGTAAACAGTGACTCTTGACCTGTGACCTGTAAACAGTGACTCTTGACCTGTGACCTGTAACAGTGACTCTTGACCTGTGACCTGTAAACAGTGACTCTTGACCTGTGACCTGTAACCAGTGACCTGTGACCTTCATGCGGTGACCTGGTGACCTCCAAGTATCTTAATAACAAACACCAAAGCCATCAGGTCTCTGTTGTGTGTTTGTTGTTTGTGTCTTGTTTATTCTGTTGTTTGTGTGTTCACCTTTGTTATGGGGTTTGATAACGTTGTTTGTGATGCCTTGATAACGTTGTTTGTGATGCCTTGATAACGTTGTTTGTGATGCCTTGATAACGTTGTTTGTGATGCTTTGATAACGTTGTTTGTGATGCTTTGATAACGTTGTTTGTGATGCCTTGATAACGTTGTTTGTGATGCCTTGATAACGTTGTTTGTGATGCCTTGATAGCGTTGTTTGTGATGCCTTGATAACGTTGTTTGTGATGCCTTGATAGCGTTGTTTGTGATGCCTTGATAACGTTGTTTGTGATGCCTTGATAGCGTTGTTTGTGATGCCTTGATAACGTTGTTTGTGATGCCTTGATAGAGTTGTTTGTGATGCCTTGATAACGTTGTTTGTGATGCCTTGATAGCGTTGTTTGTGATGCCTTGATAGCGTTGTTTGTGATGCCTTGATAGCGTTGTTTGTGATGCCTTGATAACGTTGTTTCTGATGCCTTGATAACGTTGTTTGTGATGCCTTGATAACGTTGTTTGTGATGCCTTGACAGCGTTGTTTGTGATGCCTTGATAGCGTTGTTTGCAAGGACCTGTTTCACGTGGGGGGGGGGGGGAGGTTGTCTTTGTCAGGTGGTTAGTTTGTGGGGCGTGGGTTTGCCCCAACTTTGAACAAACGCTGTAAAAACAGGGGGAGGAGGAGGAGGGGGAGGGGGACGGGAGGGGGGGGGGAACTGGGAAACTTGGGCGCACCTCGACAATTTCCATGCCATTTACAAGATTAAGGGCGAGTCCGGTTTAACGGGTGGAAAATATGCGATTAAGCGATTCATGCCGAGGGAAAGAGAAGCCCTCGGGGGGTCAGCCCTTGTGTGCAACTTGTGTTAAATGGCGAAGTTTATTTCAGCCATACTGGGATTTTATTCTAGAATAAACAGAGTATATAAATATCCTTGATTAACATGGTATATATTTAGGGAGGGGAGGTGGAGAATGGAGGAGGAATATATACTGTATATGTAAGTTGAAGGGGAGGGGGGCAGGAGAGGGGAAAAGGGGGTGACATTTTCTACGTTTCCGGGGGAGATGGAGGTGCATGGGGAGGGGAGGGGAGGGAAGGAGGGAGAGGCACAGGGCAAGAAAACGCCTCAATTGAATTTCCTTATTGAGGTGTGTTACGAAGGCCCATTGCCCGGGTTCATGCATATTTAACCTGGGTTTTAGTACATTATATCCGGGTCTTTTTCTTGTATACAGGGAGTGGCGTGTGTGTGGTGTGTGTGTGTGTGTGTGTGCGTCTCTCATCCTGAACCCCGAACCCTGAGATTCAGACTCGTGAATCCGAAGCATTTGTGGACAGAATAATGCATCAGCGTGTACACAGTGTAATCAGTGCAGGTATATAAATAGTGTACATATATACATAAAGCAACCAGTACAGATATTGATGAACAGGAAGTCGATTTGACCATGGTTGAAAAGGCATATGATGCTGGTTGGGTATCTCTGTGTGGTTGTATGTATGTGTGTGTTTCCCTCTATACACACACATACACACACACACAGCTTCATCAAGTATGCTCGGGTCCATTCCATCTTCGACAACGGTGTGTGTGCAATCAGCTGCTGGCCTCGGCCCTGCCTGCCCAGCGTGATCAAAATCTACCCACACAAAAAATTATCTCACGTAAACAATTGCGACCAATGAGAACCCTTCAACATACTGAGAGAATATTTTGTGGGGTGATAATATAATCCTCGGTTTAGTTAAGATATAATCCAATTAGTTTGCTGTATGATTAACTTAAGTGGAAAAAAATATATCCTTAGTATACAGTAGACTCACGTTATTATTTAAATATTTATATATCATTAAAAAAATGGTTCGCTTTATAACAAAAATTACTGTCTGGGTATTTCAATGTTTGTTAAAAATGAAAAATCAACTTAACTTAGTTTCATGTTAACTTATATGACCTTTTGTTTATGTTAAATTATGGGTAATATTGACCATGCATGAGAGATTACTGAGGTTAATCCCGTGTGTTGCAATTTCATAACAAGTCGCAAGTCGCCTGGTAACTCACGAATGGCATAGTCTACAGAAATTTCGACGCCATTTTGTACTTTTATCTTTGTTGAGCCAGGTGTATGCTTCCTCCCGCCGCCGCCACCACCACCAACAACAACAAGGGGAGTAATTTAGCTAAGAGGGTCGCCATTGGTGCTTAAGAGGGCAGTTTAGGAGTTCAAATGTCCACATAAATTGGTTCTATCTATTCATGGATACAGGTGACGTTAATGATATGTTCCTGGAAAAAAACATCACGAGCGTCGCATCACCTGTCAATCATTAAGGTAACACAGGGAATAACCTTTCTTAATTAATTATTTACCTGGCCGACGAGTTCTTGGTTCATTAGTTAACACACCTTGCTAACAGTGAGGTTAGTTTTCCTCCCACGTGGAAAAAAAAAAGTTGTCTCCCTGTTGTATTATGTATCCTTATATATCTTTAACCTGTGTCCGTTTTGGGGGGAAATTAGACCTGTGTACATGTACGTGTAAGTGATTATGTATATAGGACGTTGAAAATCAGATATCATCGTATTTTTGTCTCTATATTTTAAGACTTAGTAAGTAAATATTAATTTATTTCCATATATTTTCCTTGTCCTGTAGTGCTGAGTGGCTTGGAATTGTATAATCAGAGACAGGTAAGTGTCATGGGGTGAGAGGTTATTGTAGTGGTGAGAGGTGAGGTGTGGAGGTGAGAGGTGAGGTGAGAGACTGAGAGGTGAGGTGTGGAGGTGAGAGGTGAGGTGTGGAGGTGAGAGGTGAGGTGAGAGACTGAGAGGTGTAATAATAAATAATAATAATAATAATAATTAACGGTTTATTGAAAGAGCTTGGCAGCCAGAAGGCTGAAAATATACAGTTACATATTTGGGGAGTGGGTTACGAATTACAAATAATATACAAGTAACATAAGTGACACAAATAAGACATATAATAACTTAGATGGGGAAAAGCTCAAACTACAGTTCAATTCAACATAGTGACAGTGTTACAGTATTACAAGTTATTGATAATTTTTACAATGGTTGGGACTGGGCTGTTCTTATAGCGATCAGTTCGTGCACGTATGGGCTGGATGCGGTTGTGGTGTCGAACAGCAATTCTCGGACAAGGGACCTCGGGTGGTAGTAGGAGCCGGTGTCGGGGATGGTGTGTGTGTGTGTGTGTGTCAGGAGTGAGAGGTGTAGAGGTGTATGGATGAAAGTGTTCTCCCCTACACTCACATTATCACACAGGAATAATGACAGTACTTACTAGGCTTTCTCTCTCTCTCTCTCTCTCTCTCTCTCTCTCTCTCTCTCTCTCTCTCTCTCTCTCTCTCTCTCTCTCTCTCTCTCAGAGCCAGGGGTGCCCAGAGGCGTCCCCGAGGGTGTGAAGAAATGAGTGTCTCTCTCTTTCTCTCTCCCATTCTTTAATCCTCCTCCTCCTCCTCGTCCTCCTCCTCCTCCTAGCTTCCTACCTACTGCTGCCCCCCCCTTCCTCTTCCTCCCCTTCCTTCTCCTCCTCACTCTCCTCTTCACCATCCCTTTCCTCCCCCTTCAACTCCTCTTCCTCCTCACTCATGTTTACCAGCCCTCTCCTCCTCCACTTCCTCACTGTAGCTCTCCTCCTCCTCCTCCTCCTCCTCCTCCTGTTAGCTTCCTTCCTAATCCGGTCTTTCCTCTTCCTCCTCCTACATTGCTCCTTAATTCGGCCTCTTCCTCCCCTTCCTTGTCTTAATTCGGTCCTCCTTCTCCCCTTCTACTTCTCAACTATCCAGCTCTTCCGTAGTCTCCCTCCTCCTCCTCTTCCAAGTTTCTTCCTTCCCCTTGCTTCCTCCTCCTTCCCCCTTTCCTTCTGGCTTCTTCCTCCTCCTCTTTTCTCTTCCTTGCTTCCTCCTCCTCCTCCTCCTCCCCCCCTTCTAGCTTCCTTTTCTTTTTCTCCTTCCTCTTTTCTCTTCCTCCTCTCTTCCTCCTCTCTTCCACCTCCTCCTTCAGAGACACCAGCTGTGGGGTGCCCCTGGCTGTCCCCGAGGCGAGGTGAGACTGACGGTCGAGTACGTCGCCGTCACCCTCCTGTCGCTGTCTCCTGTCTACCTCACAGAGAGAGAGAGAGAGAGAGAGAGAGAGAGAGAGAGGTAAGAGTTGAGAGGTGAGGTGGGGGTGAAGGAGGGACGGAGGGCCTGCGGGGAGGGGTTGGTGGTGATATACCGGGCGAGGTGGAGCAGCTGACCCCCAGGCACCACCGCTCCCGGCACACCTGGCCCCGCCCCACCCCACCCCGCCCCGCACAGCACCACACAACCCTACCTCACCACATCTCAGCCCGCCCACCCACTCACACCGCCCGCCTCAACCTCACCTCGCCACTACACACACACACACACACAGAGCCAACTTCTTCACGCAAACATCTCAACTCTCTCTCTCTCTCTCTCTCTCTCTCTCTCTCTCTCTCTCTCTCTCACGAGGCAGAAGGTGTTGTAGGCTAAAATGGTGTTCAGTTAAGTCTGCTATTTTCTGTCTCCATTTTCTAACACGTTGATGTGATATTAAAAAAAATGTAAATTGACGATGTTGCTCAATGCATTATTATTATTTTTTACACCATGAATTGATAAACGGTGAAAAATGTAAATTGATAATATTGGTTGAATTAATTTTTTTTCTTCAGTTTTACACTTTGAACTGAATGAGAGAGACGAAATTGACTATATTGATAATTATATTCAGTTTGGGAGAATTTTATATTTTTCGCCTATCACTGCAGACACACATATACATGCACATACACACAGATGCACACACAGAAACACACACACACACACACACACACACACACACACAGACACACACGAGAGAGAGAGAGAGAGAGAGAGAGAGAGAGAGAGAGAGAGAGAGAGAGAGAGAGAGAGAGAGAGAGAGAGGGAGTCATGCCCTAACCAATGTAAGTATGGATCACACACACACACACACACACACACACACACACACACACACACACACAAAGACCAATACTATATAAATTTTCTCCAGTGAGGCCGGACCATGTACAGCCACAACCCTTCAGGGAAATATAAGAAAACAGAGCGACATTAGCCCCAGCAGTAGGTTCTCTTATCGCCTGGCACGGTCATGGTCTTGTGATGGGAGATTTCTGCATACTAAGACTGAATCTTCCTCTTGCTCTTCCTCTTTTCTCCTCATCCTCCTCTTTTCTCATCCTAGATTCCTCCTCCTCCTCCTCTTTCATTTTCTCCCCTTTTCTCTTCCTCTTTCCTTCTTCTCCTCCTCTTTTTTTCCTTCTCTTTCCCTTTCCTCCTCCTTATTCTCCCTTTTCTCCTCCTAGTATCATTTTCCTCCTTCTCCTTCTCCCCTCGTCTCCTCCTTCTTGCTTCCTTCTCCTTCTCCCCTATTCTCCTCCTTCTTGCTTCCTTCTCCTTCTCCCCTATTCTCCTCCTTCTTGCTTCCTTCTCCTTCTCCCCTATTCTCCTCCTTCTTGCTTCCTTCTCCTTCTCCCCTCGTCTCCTTCTTGCTTCCTTCTCCTTCTCCCCTATTCTCCTCCTTCTTGCTTCCTTCTCCTTCTCCCCTCGTCTCCTCCTCCTTGCTTCCTTCTCCTTCTCTTCCTCCTGTTAGTATCTACCTTTCCTATAACACATCACCATTATTATATATGACGAAAAATTCTTAATAATATATATTTAACGGACTATATAGAGTGGAAAGTCCGTTATATCGAGGGTCCGTTATATGTAAACCCTCCATCTAACGGACTATATAGAGTGGAAAATCCGTTATATCGAGGGTCCGTTATATGTAGACCCCATCTAACGGACTATATAGAGTGGAAAATCCGTTATACCGAGGGTCCGTTATATGTAAACCCCATCTAACGGATTATATAAGTAAAAATCCGTTATATCGAGGGTCCGTTATATGTAGACCCCATCTAACGGACTATATAGAGTGGAAAATCCGTTATACCGAGGGTCCGTTATATGTAAACCCTCCATCTAACGGACTATATAGAGTGGAAAATCCGTTATATCGAGGGTCCGTTATATGTAGACCCCATCTAACGGACTAAATAGAGTGGAAAATCCGTTATATCGAGGGTCCGTTAGATGTAGACCCAATCTAACGGATTGTATAAATAAAAATCCGTTATATGGAGGTTTCGCTGTAATTGGCCGTCATGCGTTATTTGGTTAAATTAGTAAATACAGTAGAGACCCTTGTTACCTGCCCAGGTGTGTATGGTGTAAGCATTTGATGTCTGGGTATTCTTTTTGGATGACCCTGTAACTGCTGTCTATGGCACACGCTGTATCGCCTCGTGTCCGGATATTGTATAAACGGATGTCCCTAGGATTTGGTGAATACTGTAGTGTATGTATTTAAACACATAGTATGTATATTATATGTGTCTTGCTCTCACGTCTTTGTGTATATGTATGTATGTATGTATGTATGTATTGTTACGTCCTTGTCGTATTTTTCTATTTTTTATATATAACATGCTTCCATGTTGTTCCATATTATTCCTGTAATGATGTGTTATATTTACTATTATATAATCTAGTTACCTTACCCTGTGCTGTTAAGGTTTTAACTGTTATTATTTGTTCAAGCCCATCTTATTTCTTCATTTAGTATTGTAACAAGCATTCTTTGTTCTCTAACGACCATCTGCATCGTTAAACGACCCACAGGCGGGTCTCACAGGCGGGAAAAGGCCATATATATAGTAGTCCACCAACTGATGGAGGGCAGTCCAGTCCTCCTTGTCATTCAGTTCACGTTCTTTTGAGTGACACTTGTCACCTGTTAGTTATACTACATTTTATTTCTGTGTTGTTCCTGTCACCACCAATGTGGTATATCTATGTGAGTACCTATTTATGTCTCTTATGTGTCCATCAGTGCTTGCTTAGTTACATTTAAGTAATTCAGTGTTGTTTCACGTTAGTTAATTTCAGTGTTAGTTTTTATATGTTTATGCAGTGTTAACATAATCCAATGCTTTATTTTTATTCATTTGATGTTTCGATGTTTAGTATCAGTTGTGTCTTAAAGGTTTCGATGGTGAATCAATTTGTTGTGACAGCCTACGAGGCTCTTTATTGTGTTAACATTTAATTTAAATTTAAATTCTTAAAGGTTTACTTTATTTATTTTTATTCTCTTTTAATTTACTTCACTTTTTTTGTTTTGTTTGGGCGTAGAGGTGTGAAGAGGAGAATGGGTGGGTGGCGAATGGGTGGGTGGCGGGCGTGTAGGGAGGTGGGCGGGCATGGGGGCGGTGGAGGGTACACAGTTGAAAGTATAGGGTGGGCGGCGTGGGTTGGTGGGCGGGATTTTGGGTGGTAGTTTGGGCGGTACACAGGTGGTGGTGTGGGCGGCGTCTCCACGAGCTGGGTTCATATATATGCAAATGTGTTGCCTGAGGGACTGCGACTCCTGCCTCCCTCGCCCGCTCTCTCCCGCCCGGCTACACCCGCGGCTACACCCACTACACCCGCGGCTACACCCACTACACCCGCGGTTACACCCAGTACACCCGCGGCTACACCCACTACACCCGCGGCTACACCCACTATACCCGCGGCTACACCCACTATACTCGCGGCTACACCCAATACACCCGCGGCTACACCCACTACACCCGCGGCTACATCTACATACGTCAACAACTTAGTCCTCATACCATACATAATGATAAAATACCTCGGTACACCCTGCCATAGAGATGTATACACACCTACACCCATTACACCCATTTACACTGTGATCAACTCCTGACCTGCCGCTTGTACACCCAAGACTACACCTCCCAGGTTGCTCTTGGTCAATCGGGGTACACTTCAAGGCTACACCCTTAGGCTACACCAAGTTAACTAGGGTACACCACACAGAATCACTATACAACCCTACACCTCAAACTACAGCCGGCATGACCAGGGTACACTCAGCATGACCAGGGTACACTCAACATGACCAGGGTACACTCAACATGACCAGGGTACACTCAGCATGACCAGGGTACACTCAACATGACCAGGGTACAGCCGCGAGCTAATTATTCTCGGATTCCAGATAAGAGCGTCATTAATCAGAACTTACCCGGCCGACCCCATCACGCAGTCCGGGTGTATGTGTGTATGTGTGTGTTCCTCTTTCTCTCCTGTTTGAGCAAACTATATATTTCTGCCCTGTCAATATAAAGTCTCTCTCTCTCTCTCTCTCTCTCTCTCTCTCTCTCTCTCTCTCTCTCTCTCTCTCTCTCTCTCTGTATGGGCCACGTCACAACTCACCAGGGGAAGGCGTTAAGTCTCCACAGGAGTACTCTGAGGTTACCCTGCCGAGGTCCGTCCCCTGTTCCCCTTGGAGTGGGGGGGGGGAGAGGAAGGATGAGGATTGCTCTCTGTCTGTTTGTCTGTCTGTCTTTTTGTTTTTCTGTTTTTCTCTGTCCTTCATTTCTCTCTCTTCCCTTTTCATTCTCAATCCCTCCATTTCTTCTTATTTTTTCACTTCCTCCCTCCCTCATTATCCGTCTTCCCTCCCTCACTCCCCTCTTCCCCCCTTCACTCCCCCTCTTCCCCCCTTCACTCCACTCTTCCCCCCTTCACTCCCCTCTTCACTCTCTTCTTCCCTCCCTCCCTCCCTCCCTCCCTCCCACGTAGCTCGTGACCACCATCTCAAGCACCAACCATAACTCCACCTGGTGCTTATTTTTACCTGCTTCCACGAGTTTTTCGACCTCCTCCTCGACCTTCTCCTGTACCACTGCCTCCTCCTCGACCTTCTCCTGTACCACTACCTCCTCCTCGACCTTCTCCTGTACCACTACCTCCTCCTCGACCTCCCCCTCCTCCTCCTCCTCCTCCTCCTGTTCCATTACTTAACCCACTATTCCACCACCAACCCATTTCCTAACCCATTTCTTCCCACCCCTTTGCTTCCTTATTTCACCTGGTAACACCATCAATCTTCACAATTCACTGCCCCTCATTCCATCTATCCTTACAATACACTCCCCTCATATCCTCTATCCTCACAACTCACTCCCCCCTCATACCCTCTATCCTCACAACTTACTCTCCTCACCACGTGCCTAGGTTAAGTTTTACCCCGTAGCTTGGAGGAGGTCATGAAGGAACGCTAATATAGAGTAGCGTAGCCCAATGTTCTTACGGGGTCCAGTGAAGGGAGAAGGATCTGGTGTTAGTGTTTATGGGGAGAGTCTATGAGGTGTGAGGTTGTCTTTGTGGGTGTGTGAGGATGTGGGTGTGTGGATGTGGGGCTGTGAGGCTGTGGGTGTGTGAGGATGTGGGTGTGTGGATGTGAGGATGTGAAGCTTTGATTTAAGGATGTGAGGATGTGTGGCTATGATAGTGTGAGGATGTGAGGCTTTGATTTGAGGATGTGGGTGTGAGGCTGTGTGGATATGAGGATGTGGGGCTATGGCTGAGAGGATGTAAAGCTGTTTGCCTGTGAGAATAAACCAACCAAGGGGACAGATAATAGATAAACGGATTGGATAGGGGTGAAAAGTGAGAGTGAGCCCATGGGGGTAATACAGGCATAACTCACTACACCACACAGCTTCTGGTACACAAAGAGGCAGTATGGCCGGCACTGCACCAAACCACCTTCACTTCCCCCAACTGTATAGTCAGGTGCAAATTCATATCTGGGAGAAACTAGGGGTACCTTGGGTGCGAACTATTTTCCCTTAAGGATGAAGACCAGTGTTGTATCCAATCTGTCACTACCCTCTATAGATGCAGGTAGATAAAGAGAGAGAGAGAGAGAGAGAGTGTGTGTGTTAAGTAATATGATGCATTACTTTGTCAGTTTTTGAACCACGACAGGATAGGTTTAGCGTCAACAAACCAACTGTTAGATTATTTTGACTCTCCCCCTCCTCACCTCACCTCACCTCACCTATCTCTCTCTCACTCTCCACTAGCCCTCTCCCTCTTCATCACCTCTCCCCTCTGCACCCTTCATAGACCACCCTCTCCCTCTCTCTCACTCTCCCTACCCAAATCGCGTTAGCCGTTCCCCTTGCCACTCTATCCCACCCACCCACCTGACACATCACGCCTCCTCACGTCACTCATGCCTCGTCCCTCCTCACGTCACTCGTGCCTCGTCCCTCCTCACGTCACTCGTGCCTCGTCCCTCCTCACGTCACTCATGCCTCGTCCCTCCTCACGTCACTCGTGCCTCGTCCCTCCTCACGTCACTCGTGCCTCGTCCCTCCTCACGTCACTCATGCCTCGTCCCTCCTCACGTCACTCGTGCCTTGTCCCTCCTCACGTCACTCGTGCCTTGTCCCTCCTCACGTCACTCATGCCTCGTCCCTCCTCACGTCACTCGTGCCTTGTCCTCTCCGTCATGTCCCCCACTCACTCTGCCTTGTCCCCCTCACGTCACTCATCCTGTCCTCAGCCCCACCCTCTCTACCCTCGTCCTCCTCCCACGCCTCCTTGCCTACCTCTCCTCCCGCATCACCTCACTCCTCCTCCCATACCCTCACTCCTCTCCTCCCTCACACCTCACTCTCTCCCTACCCTCCTCCTCCCCACACCTCACTCTCTCCCTACCTCCTCCTCCCCACACCTCACTCTCTCCCTACCTCCTCCTCCCCACACCTCACTCTCTCCCTACCTCTTCCTCCCCACACCTCACTCTCTCCCTACCTCCTCCTCCCCACACCTCACTCTCTCCCTACCTCCTCCTCCCCACACCTCACTCTCTCCCTACCTCCTCCTCCCCACACCTCACTCTCTCCCTACCTCCTCCTCCCCACACCTCACTCTCTCCCTACCTCCTCCTCCCCACACCTCACTCTCTCCCTACCTCCTCCTCCCCACACCTCACTCTCTCCCTACCTCTTCCTCCCCACACCTCACTCTCTCCCTACCTCCTCCTCCCCACACCTCACTCTCTCCCTACCTCCTCCCCCCCACACCTCACTCTCTCCCTACCTCCTCCTCCCCACACCTCACTCTCTCCCTACCTCCTTCCTCCCCACACCTCACTCTCTCCCTACCTCCTCCTCCCCACACCTCACTCTCTCCCTACCTCCTCCTCCCCACACCTCACTCTCTCCCTACCTCCTCCTCCCCACACCTCACTCTCTCCCTACCTCCTCCTCCCCACACCTCACTCTCTCCCTACCTCCTCCTCCCCACACCTCACTCTCTCCCTACCTCCTCCTCCCCACACCTCACTCTCTCCCTACCTCCTCCTCCCCACACCTCACTCTCTCCCTACCTCCTCCTCCCCACACCTCACTCTCTCCCTACCTCCTCCTCCCCACACCTCACTCTCTCCCTACCTCCTCCTCCCCACACCTCACTCTCTCCCTACCTCCTCCTCCCCACACCTCACTCTCTCCCTACCTCCTCCTCCCCACACCTCACTCTCTCCCTACCTCCTCCTCCCCACACCTCACTCTCTCCCTACCTCCTCCTCCCCACACCTCACTCTCTCCCTACCTCCTCCTCCCCACACCTCACTCTCTCCCTACCTCCTCCTCCCCACACCTCACTCTCTCCCTACCTCCTCCTCCCCACACCTCACTCTCTCCCTACCTCCTCCTCCCCACACCTCACTCTCTCCCTACCTCCTCCTCCCCACACCTCACTCTCTCCCTACCTCCTCCTCCCCACACCTCACTCTCTCCCTACCTCCTCCTCCCCACACCTCACTCTCTCCCTACCTCCTCCTCCCCACACCTCACTCTCTCCCTACCTCCTCCTCCCCACACCTCACTCTCTCCCTACCTCCTCCTCCCCACACCTCACTCTCTCCCTACCTCCTCCTCCCCACACCTCACTCTCTCCCTACCTCCTCCTCCCCACACCTCACTCTCTCCCTACCTCCTCCTCCCCACACCTCACTCTCTCCCTACCTCCTCCTCCCCACACCTCACTCTCTCCCTACCTCCTCCTCCCCACACCTCACTCTCTCCCTACCTCCTCCTCCCCACACCTCACTCTCCCTACCTCCTCCTCCCCACACCTCACTCTCTCCCTACCTCCTCCTCCCCACACCTCACTCTCTCCCTACCTCCTCCTCCCCACACCTCACTCTCTCCCTACCTCCTCCTCCCCACACCTCACTCTCTCCCTACCTCCTCCTCCCCACACCTCACTCTCTCCCTACCTCCTCCCCCCCCACACCTCACTCTCTCCCTACCTCCTCCTCCCCACACCTCACTCTCTCCCTACCTCCTCCTCCCCACACCTCACTCTCTCCCTACCTCCTCCTCCCCACACCTCACTCTCTCCCTACCTCCTCCTCCCCACACCTCACTCTCTCCCTACCTCCTCCTCCCCACACCTCACTCTCTCCCTACCTCCTCCTCCCCACACCTCACTCTCTCCCTACCTCCTCCTCCCCTCTTGACATTACCACCTTCTCCCTCTCTCCTCTCCCTCCCCCCCCCCCCCCCACACGTAGGATGCTGGGTGGTCAGTGGTGGTGGTGGTGGGTCAGGCGTTTTTGCTGTCTTTACCGATGATGAGGCAACGTTTGGTGGACACAGGTCATTTGTCTGTTGTTAGTTCTTTCTCGCTTTTCTATATTTCTCTCTCTCACTATCTCTAACTCTCCCTCTTTTTTTCTTTATTGCTCTCTCTCTCTCTCTCTCTCTCTCTCTCTCTCTCTCTCTCTCTCTCTCTCTCTCTCTCTCTCCGTTGGTCACTTGTTCGCTCGCTCGCTTTTTCTCCCACTCTCTCTTTCTCTCTCCGTTGTTCTCTCGCTCTTTCTCTCACTCTATCTATCATTCTATCTCTCACTCTCTTTATCTCTCTCTCTCTCCGAGCTAATCATTGGCTGCGAGACACACTGACACATCACCACCCATCGATAGAGGTAACCTCACCAATGACCGACAGTTACTGTAATATGGTCACAACCTAGCCTAACCTCAACCCAGTCCAGTCGCGTACGTTGATGGTTCCTGGTGCGGGTGCGGTTCTGGATGCAAGTGCGGTTCTGGATGTGGATACGGTTTTGGGTGCGGATGTGGATCTGGGTCTGGGCAGGTGCGGGGAGGGGGGCTGTTTTGGATGTGGGTACTGGTATAGTTGCGGGTGGGTTTCTGGGTGTGGATGTAGTGAGTTAATCTTGGGTGGCACCAGGACACAGCGTGGCTCCCCTGGGTGGCCTCAGTGCCTGTCTCGTCACCTCTTCTACAAAGCTCACACCAACTTGTGGGATTTAACATGTAAATTACAAATTACGGGAAGCCTTCATTGTCCCGTCCAGTGGTGGTGGTTATGGGTGTGATGATGTGAGGTGGTGGTAGCGTGAGGGTGTGGTGGTGGTGGTAGTGGACGGTGGTGAGGATGGTGGTAATGTATGTGTTGGGGGGGGGGGGTGGGTTGCAACACCATTATCATCACCACCATTTCTCTCACTAGCACCCGTCTCCACAATCATCACCATTACCAACACCACCATCAACACCACCACCTAACAGCACCACCAATGACTAATATTAAATATTCTCTTCAATGCGAGGGAGAGAAGGAAGGAAGGAGGGAGTGAAGAAAGAAGACCTGTAGGAAAAGAGAAGGAGTCAGAAGTCAGGGTGAGACAGTCGGTTGAAGGAGTGAAGGGAGGAAAGGAGAGAGAGGGAAGGAAGGAGGGAGGGAATGAGACAAGAGGAAGAGGGTAAGGGGGGAAGGAGACAGAGATGGAAGGATGGAGGGATGGAAGAGAGGAAGGGAGTGCCATAGCAGGTGTCTGAGTGAACTCCACCCCGGGCGTTGTGTGTGTGGCGTGAGTGGCGAGGGCAGGTTGGGTGGGTGGGTGGGCAGGTGGGGGGTGTGGTGAAGGGTGTGGGTGGGTGTGTATTGAGAGAGTGTGTGTCACTGGCCGCCACACTGCCACATGACCTGGGCTTGTGTGGGTCAGGCGGGGACGACCCCGACGCACGGAGGTCACAGAGTTGACCCCGGCGTGGTGTGGGCGAAGCGGCCCCCGGCGGTGCGTGCTGCTCGTTAGTGGTGCCTGGGGCCACTCCCCCCTGCCTCCCCCCAGACGTGGCCGGGGGCGGCGCAGTTAGGGGTGAGTGTTGCGTGGCCTGCCTGGCCCCAGGCAGGGCTGGCCGGGTAGGCGACTGCCACCCGTATTGCCAGCCTGTGGGGCTCGTGGCGGGCCGTGCGGCACACTTACT